>CM043120.1:70007403-70584903 GCA_023701765.1 Hylyphantes graminicola | reverse complement strand
GCATAGCCTTACTTGGAATATAAAAAAAAAATCTTTTCTGGATAGGTAACTGTAGTATTATGGCACTCAGGAACTATGAAATACCGATATGACTGTGTTCAAATAGTTTTAACAAACGAAACTAATTGTATCGCATACTTCACAGTTATCAGTATTTCACACAAATGTCAATACAACCAGAGCTTGATCGGAACGAGTTTTGTAAAAGCTGACGTCACAGCGTTTTTTTCCCGCGGGCTTTTGAGTGATTTTCGCGCGCTTCTCGAAAGCTCGACTTTGAAATTGAATAAAAAAATAAATACGCATCGGAAATTTTTTTTGTTTGGACAAATATTTTTTTTTCGACATCCTTCATCGAATAAAAAAATAAAAAAAAAATGTGGGAATTGTCCATTCAAAGTGAAAACCCTACGGTGACAAATTACTTTTTTTTACGACTGTCCGCTCTGAGCACGTCCGCTCTGAGCACTGTCCGCTCTGAGCACGGAATCATTGCCTACTAATGTATGATTAATGTATACTGTTTTACTGTACTGTTTTATTGTTTATTAAACCACGTATTTAATCATGAAATAAAAAACAATCTAAAAACTAAATTTTTAGTTAAATAATCTTTATTAAATTAGTTAAAAGTATACCTGAGAAAACAAAATAAGTTTATTATTTCAAACACATTCTAAATGATAAAAAGTATTTTTAAATATAAAGTAATAAAACGTATTTTAATTGTAAATTACTTCATTTAAAGTATTAAGTAAATATTCCTTAATCCATAGTTTACAAAAAAACTATGTAATATAAACAATGTATTAGCGTGTCATTAGCACACACCCTAGCATTACTGAATGTAAAGTTATAAAATCTTGAACTATTTTTTTAATCGTTTATTTACTTAAATAAATTTTACTTTATGTACGATAAAATTTCCAAAATATTTAATGCTTACACTATAAGAACTTTAAAATAATAATGTAAAAAGCAAGACGGTGTGTGGCTAATTGTTGCAAAACCTCCTAAAAATAACTATTAATCTTTATTATTTCTTATTCTGTAATAACTGTCCTCTTAAATGTTTGAAAAATGTTAACGTATTAGTTAATAATATACTTAGAAGATGGCGTTTACTGAGAGCAGCAGTAGTTCCCAAATTTCCTAAATATCACACACTAACAACTCTTCCCAAGAATCGAACCCCGTATGTTATATAAAAGATTCGGTAAAGAGTAGTAGAATCGATTCTTTAGTTTGTTTACATCACAGCCGAGTCTGCTTTTCGCGGCAACCTTCGCTTGTCCGCGATAAGCGCGCCAACCTTGGCGAAAAGATTTGGCGAGATAATTCCACAGAACACGATACGGAAACCCAGCCGTTGTGTTCGAAAATTTCGTTGATTGGTTCGTTGAATGTGTGTTTCAACATTCCAATCACAATAAACGTTTATTTATTAAAAATGGAAAAACAATTAACAATGGTTTCAGACATTTTTTTACAACTTTGGAGGAAGGGGGAGTTTTGACAATTTGCGCGTGCTGTGTGTTTCTGCTCGTGCTGCGACTGGGATTGTGAGACCAATCTCTGAACTTTTCGAACACTCCTTTTATATCCAATCTATTGCAATTGTTATTTAATATCTGTATGGTGTCATGCAAATAAATGTCACTAAATTATCTTTTATATTTTTTTTGGATGTTCGGACAACTGTGTCCTATTCATTGAGATGATTTCGACTCGAGATTGAAGATCTTTAAATTGTGAAAGTGCACAGTTTTATTAAACTATTGAGGAATCATTTGCTTTAAAATGCAATCCAATCCTAGTCGCTGCTACCAGTCACCCAGATTTTAATAAATATAGTAGTTTATAAGTTGAAGAAAGAAACAGATCAGATTTACTATACAGTGACCCTTTTGGCGCAATTTTTTAACGTTTGGCGATTAATAATTTTTCTGGCAGCCGTTCTCCAAGTTAACGCAATTAGAAGGTTTTGGTTTTTTTTCTATTTTTGTTTAATTTCAGGTATTTATTTTATCCATTTTCTCGCCAGTCAATGTTTTCAAAATGTCATTTTCTTTAAAATCTTGGTTGTCAAAAAGTCGCCAAAATACCGACTTTTGGCGAGATTTTGGAAAATTCACCTAGGGAGACCATACAATAAATTTTTACAGAATGAAACTCACTTGAAGAAGCTCGGTCTTCACCTCATGGTACCTTTTAGTGAACAAGACTAGTCGTAATATCTTTGGAGCACTACACTGTATATTTATTAAATAGCATGAAGCAAAATTTTATTTAAAACTATGCATCATAGTTGAGCACAAATAATGGACTGAGGAAACAAATCTCAGCTATTGATGTTGTCTGTTTAATGTCTGTATGTGATAGTCAATATATGTGTTATGACCTTATGTCATCATGCAAAAAGATTTACAAGAATTATACACAACTCCAACTTACCAAAATTTATAAACAAGACTCTTTTTAAATATTTTAAAAGCTTAACTTTGGTTCCACTTTTTATAGTTTCGAGTAATTTATTTCTAAATATATATTTTTTGTTTAATTTTAAATGTCTAACAAAATTAATTAATACACTTATTCTAAAAGTAAGTATAATCATTATGTACATAATTTTCCTTATTTGCTAAGGCGTTGTATTTTGAATGACTACCAATACTATCCTTTAAGTTTTCAGGTTTATGATATTAAAATTGAGAAATTTAGAACTGTGTATATTAACTCTTTAAGATTTTGAAGTTAGTTGATTGTTAGTTAGTTGAAGTTAATTGATTAAGATTTAAGATCTTTAAGATTAAGAACACCAATCTACAGAAACTTGAACGAGTCCAACTTAGCGCGGCCCGAATTATCACTGGACTTCGTAATACTTGCCCTAACGACATTGTGCTTTTTGAGGCTGACTTGCAACCACTTAGCCTCAGAAGAAATGCCACTTTGGTGAAATACTATGGCAAGCTATCTAGTCTTGGAGAGGGAAACAGAACCTCTGCTTACCTGAGAGACTGGCACAATGTTCAAAGGCTTAAGAGAAATAGTCCATTTAGCATGGTGGCCCAAGCAAATCTGTTGGAAAGCGACGTGGAACAACATCACTTGGCTCAATACGTTGATCCTTCCGCAGGTCTTCCTAATGTATTTTTCCACACGGAGCTTCTTGTCCAAGTGAACAAGCAGGATGATCCTCCTGTCTATCTAAAGCAACTGGCACTCGAAATTATTAACAACATCCCGACTGACGCTATTAAAACCTACACTGACGGCAGTAAAAACGAGAGGGGCGAAACTGGCAGTGGAATCTATATAATTTCAAATGATAACTACATGAAGATTCAGAGAAGAAATCCCGACGGCTGCTCTGTCTTTCGTAGCGAGCTTATTGCCATTAACGAAAGTCTTGAATATATTGCGACTGCTACAGCAGGGAAAGAAATATGGATCCTAACTGATAGCAAGAGTTCTGTCCAGCACTTGGCTTATTGGTCCTGTGTAAGAGACAAAGTGGGAGTTTCTATCCTCAAAAAGCTAAAAGAACTGTCCATAGATCATCAAATCCACATACAGTGAATTCCCTCTCATGTCGATCTCGAAGGGAACGAAATGGCAGATGCGCTGGCCAAAGCGGGAGCTAGTGAAGTATTGGTTCCACTTGAGCCTCTTACCTACTCAGAGGCTTACTCAAGAGCTAAGTCGCGGGAAAAAACGAAATGGTCCACCCCCCCAGTACATCAATGGTATCGATGCCATCGACCTGGCGGCTCCTTGGCGCTTAAATGTGACAGGCCGGGTCAGACTGCAATCACCCGTTTCCTCTGTGGGCACCTCAGAACTATGACATTTTCAGATGGTTTGAGAACTTTTGACACATGCAACAAGTGCTCCTCTGCGCAGGCTTCACCATCCCACATCTTGGAGTGCCTGGGGCTCAATTATCAAGATCTCCTGGAGAGCCCATTGCTGGTCCTGGACTTTCTCGGGGTGTTTGGCTTCATGGACCTAGTCTAGCTCCGCTGGACTTTGGGGATCGGCAACAACAACAACAACAACAGATTTTGTATCTTATTACAAAGTTAAAAACACTTATCTACATGTTTCCAATATCCAAAATGTCATTTTATAATTCTTTTTATTGTGTTAAACATTTCACTTTCAATGTTAAACAGTACCCTTTTGTGGGCAGGTAAACTGCAGTATCTAAATTGGACAATTGCTGCAGAAAATCAATAACTTATAGGGGAGAGTGTTGTACCTTGGGACGCTTGTACCTTGGGACACTGACAATTTCTTAGAATCTATTGGCAATATTCATACATTGTTTATTTCTAATAGTAGCCTTAACCAACAGACATCATCAAAATAAAATTTAACACTAGCATCATTGAATTGGTGACAAAAAATAACATTTCATTACCACAAAGTAACTATTTGTCTCATTCTAATATAATTTTTTACCTTTGTACTTTTAGAAAAAGTAAAGTGAATTTTATTTTCTTCATAAAAGAGAAGATTTTAAAATATTTTGGTTATGAGAAAATAATGATAATGCATTTAGATTGGCCACTATCTTGCTTTTATTTAAACCATGTTGTGTGTTGTACCTTGTGACAGCAAAGCATATTGTATTGTCATATAATGTTAAATAATTTGGAGTTTTATTTGTGTATTTCCTTGAAAAGCAATAAAGTTTGTTTCCTGACACAAATTAGTTCAAGTGTATGACTATTGACTGAATTATAAAGTATGTCCCAAGGTACAACATCATATTGTACCTCGGGACAGTTTATCCTCTCTACCTTAAATAGGTGGCAATTTTTTAATTTCAAGCTGCCAGAATTTAAAAAATTATATTATCGAGGAATACATTGGTGTGTTTTAAATGCTGCTTTTAAATTTTTATTTTGACTATAATTATCGAAGAAAAAAATTAAAAATGTAAAAATTGTCCCTAGGTACAACACTCTCCCCTACTCACGATAAGGTATACAAAATGACTGATAATTTACAGGAAAAATTGTCGAATTCATTGCTGTGGTTGCTGCAATTTACCTGCCCATGGCAGTACAGTCCACCTGTCACTTCTTGGCATCTCAAATATTTTTGGTTGTGCAACAGTCCACTTTGGAAAAAAAGGGTAAGGAAGATTTTGGTATAGGCAGGAGTTACTATATTTGGCGATTCATTGCTTTTTCAGGCGCCTATTTCTTTAAGATTTAGAAGCAGTTTTTCAAGTGAAGTGCAATTCGAACTTTCATCGGGCTCACTATTATGCATATTACGCTTTATTTTGACTTATAGAGTCAACTTGATACTGAACTAACATACTATGGGCATAACTAACCATAATAATACCTTGTTTTCGCCAAAAATGCCATGGGATCGGCAACCCTGCCTCTGTAGGTTCTGTACCTATTTTCAAAGTGGAATCTCCTACAGTCAAAATATTTGAAATGCTAAGAAGTGACAGACATGCTATCAGGTTTCCCAAGGGTCCTTGAAAGAAGAAGAAAACTTTTTTATTTAACAGAAATATATTGGTTGTCAAGGGGCCCCCGGGCCCTTCCAGACAACACATAAAATTAACAATCAAAATCCATTGAAGAAAATTAACAATATTTCAAATTACACCCAAACAAAAGGGGAACAAAACATGAACAAGAACACAAAACAAAAACTAACAAAATCTGGCAGATGATCGGACACACGAGATACACAAACATATTACAGAACGGTAAAATACATAACTTCACTATTGTTTACAAAAAATAATAATAAAATAACAATATATGTATAAAAATTTAGTTGTCACTTATTTTTTTTAATTATATCACAGATTAGAAAAGAATGTCTACATCAGTATTTAAGATGTGATGCTTAACTTCTTTTTTAAAAGCATTTTTATGAGTTAAACTTACAATTTGTTCAGGCAGAGAGTTAAAAAATTTGGGTACTAAATACATAAAACTTTTACGGAAAATTTCTTTATTTGCTTTAGGTATATTGTAAAAAGTTGTGTTTCTTAAATTGTAATTTACAGGGTCTTTAAGGGTGCAGAATGATCTGTTTTTATATAAATATAGAAGACTATTGTATACATATAATTGTCTTATAGTTAAAATCGGATTGTCAAAATTTTCTGGTTCACTGTTTAATATTCGAATCAATCTGGATTGAGTATTTATTAACGGTTTAATATTACTTAGGTAGTCACCGCCCCATGAGGTTATGCCATATTGTATTATTGATTGTATAAAAGCGAAGTATAACTGTTTTTAAAATGTTTTACTGAGATTATTTTTTAAGTAGTAAAAAGCATAAATACCAAAACGTAGCTTATCATTTACCTTTTTTACATGTAATTTCCATTTAAATGTTTGATCGACATATAGTCCAAGATATTTTATATTTTCTACTCGGTTTATAAGAGGACAATCACAATTTGAAACATTTCCTTGGCATAAAATATGATATTTAAAAATTAAATCTTCTGCATGACCAGTAATCATATTAAAATTAATATATTTAGTTTTATCACTATTGATAATTAAGTCATTTTGTTGAAACCAGTTTTTAACCTTTATTAAATCAGAGTTTATCATTTCTTTCAATAAGTTATAGTTTTTACTTGAATATACCAAAACAGTATCATCTGCATATGTGATTAATTTTCCAAATAGTGACAAATTACAAAAATCATTTATAAAAATTATAAACAACAACGGGCCCAAAATTGAGCCCTGAGGCACACCCTTTTTAATAACCAAGTAATTACTATTCATATTATTTAACTTTACAAATTGTTTTCTATTAGTTAAATAAGTTTTAAACCATTCATGCTGTTAAGAGGAAGTCCTTAGGAAGTCTTCGATTTTTATTTTCAATTTCAAGGACCCTTTAATACTCCTTGATTTTTACCAAAAACTGTTGAAAAGTCCTTGATTTTGATTTTTTATAAAAAGTACCCCTTAGTGCACCTTGATTTTGACCAACAATTGTTAAAGAGTCATTGATTTTCTTAGTTCTCGAAATTCGAATTGCGAGAAATCATTTCTTAAATATTTCTAAAGTTGTCTCTAAATGATGCACTTCGGCATTCGGTAAAAAACATTGCTTACATATATTTTTGCCAAATACTTTTGTGTTTTCCTCTGATATAGTTGCCATAACACCTGGTGTCGGCGGTATTTCGAATGGTATTTTGTTTAAATGTTTGGTCGAATTTAATAGGTATACTAAAATCGACACCTTATTGATCAAGGGTCCTTGAAATTTTTTGGGAATTTGGGGAATCCTTGAAAAGTCCTCAAAAACTCCTTGATTTTTGTTTTGAAATAAGAGTGGGAACCCTGTTCTATACTAATCAATAATTTTCTGTGCTTATACTGATAAACAAATGTATTGTTTCTATCCAGGTAAAGCCTCCCATCGCCTACCATCAGTCAACCTTCAGGTTTAACGGTGGTCCACCCTTCAGGTAAAACGTTTGGATCGGATGCCTATTCAGGTGTTGACTCGTCACTTGACTGTGGTTCTAAAATATCACGCCCGTCACCAATAGCCCTGGTGTAGCTCTAGTGCGACGGTGATTCAAACCAAACCACCCTTCACGTGCACTATCTGCACATTTCTCGTTCTCTAGTATGGATTCCGACAGATGACTCGGAGGGATTAATCTGTCGGTTCATGCTCTTGAACGACCCTGTCAGTGCAGCGTCTGCCACAAAATCTTCACTCAAGAGAACTCCGTGATATGGGGCGGATTCAGAAAAATTTAACTGGCGGCAAAATTGTATTGGAGGAAGTAAGTGAAAATAAGAAATAAATCACAAATAAAATTTATCAATTACTAAGTAAAAGTTATTTATAACTCAAGCTATTTGCAATTAAAATTGTTTTTTAAATTTAATTTTCCACGATAAATAGGCTTTTTTAATATTAATTTATTATTGCTAATAATTATTTATACCCATGAGGCCCTGTCAGTGTAGCGTCTGCCACAAAATTTTCACTCAAAGGAACTCCATGAAACAGCACTATGTATTAGTTCACTTGCAAAAGGGTGAAACATAACAATGAAATGTGGTACAGAGTGAAAATGTTTAATAAACTAAATTCATTTTTTATTTATTTTAAAAAAATGAATAGTTTAGGTTTGTGTGCCAGTGATATTTGATTTTGAAATGTAATGTAGTCTGGAACTACGATGTAGTGGGTAATACTATCCTGAAATTTTTTAAGGTTTATCATATTAAACTATCAAATTATATAACTCGGTATCATCACTCTTTAAGGTTTTGTATCATATTAGAAAGTTATCAACACTTATCTTATAGTTAATCTATAAGTTTTTATAATAAATACTTTAATATATAAGTTCAATATCTACTCATTTTGTTAAGCTTTGTTTCATTTTCAATGATGAACAAGACTCTCTGGTAGGCAGGTAAACTACAGTAACTAGACTAATGATATTGCTGCGAGAAATCAGTAACTTAGACCTGCAAAAAGGTATACAAAATGACTGATAATTTAAGTGCAAAATTGTTTAATTTATTGTTGGGGATGCTGCAGTTTACCTTCCCATGGCAGTCGGAATCAATAATTTTCCATGCTTATACTGTTAATAGGAATTCTCACAGTCCCTTAGAGCTAACACATTAATTTGCAGATGTATTGCTTTGCCATGTCAGCCCATTATCCCCAGTATGGGGCTCAATATAACTTCGAATTAAAACAAATTTGAAACGAAAATGTTATCTAATTATTAATTATATGACGTTTTAAAATGCCAAACAATATACAGCAGGTGGTGACACTATTTTAAAACTTTATGAATTGATGATTAAATAACGGGGTGTTTTTTCCTTTTCAATTTTGTTTTAAATTGATGTTACAATGATTTCCAAAAGTTGTGATTTTAAAACTAATACATTGGCTCTCTGGGACTGACAGGGCTGGGGAGACCAGTCGGTTAGGCACTCGCCTAGCATGCAAAAGGTCCCAGGTTGGGGTCCGGGCATCGGCAAAATAACTGCCGACCTATAAACGGCCCGTGCAGTCCAAAAATGGCCGACGAATAATACCCTGTGTAAGGGAATGCACGTTAAATATCCTTCAAAGTCCTAACGCTGCGTACGGGCTAGGGAGCCCTGTCGGTTAAGCACTCGCTTAGCATGCGGAAGGTCCCAGGTTGGGGTCTGGGCATCGGCAAAATAACTGTTGACCTATAAACGGCCCGTGCAGTCCAAAAATGGCCGACGAATAATACCCTGTGTAAGGGAACGCACGTTAAATATCCTTCAAAGTCCTAACGCTGCGTACGGGCTAGGGAGCCCTGTCGGTTAAGCACTCGCTTAGCATGCGGAAGGTCCCAGGTTCGGGTCCGGGCATCGCCAAAATAGCTGCCGACCTATAAACGGCCCGTGCAGCCAAAAATGTCCGACGAATAATACCCCGTGTAAGGGAGTGCACGTTAAATATCCTTCAAAGTCCTAACGCTGCGTACGATGTCGCCCTTAACGGTTGCGTTGGGTGCCTGTTCAGGTGTTGGCCCGTCACTTGACTGTGGTTCTGAAATACGACGGCCGTCGCCAATAACCTTCGTGTAGCTCTAGTGTGATGATAATTTAAAACCTAACCTAATCTATGGGACTTACAGTCTCTCTTAACAAATGCATTGTTTCTCTCCAGGTATTACTTCCCATCAGCCAACCATGGTCCTCCCTTCAGGTGCACCATCTGCAGATACGCAGCACATTTCTCTCGTTCTCCGGTCGGGTCGAAGAGGTGCCTCGGAAGGAGACAGAGGCACCTCTTCGACCCATTACGGGGAACGACAGTGCAGCTGACCCATTATGGAGAATGACAGTGCAGCTGACCCATTACAGAGAAGGACAGTGCAGCGCTGGCCACAGACTCTTCACTCCAAAGAACTCGATGAAACGGCACTACATATTGGTTCACTTGCAGAAGGGTGAAGCACAGCAATGAAATGTTGTGCACTTAAAGTGTTTGATAAGCTAAATTTAGTTTTTATTTATTGCAAATGACTATTTTAAGCTTGTGTACACTACTTCGGTTTTTCAATGATAATGTAATACAGAGCTGTGATACAATGGCCTATATGTTCACAACGCTGTATACAATGTCACCCTTAACAATTGCTTTGGGTGCCTACTCAAGTGCCAGCTCATCACAAGACTGTGAATCAAAAATGCGACTGCCTTCGCTAATAGCCCTTGTCTAGCTAGCCCTTGTAATAGCCCTTGTGTAGTTCCAAACCTAACCTCATCTATGGGACTGACAGTCCATCTTAACAAATGCATTGTTTCTCTCCAGGTATTACTTCCCATCAGCCAACCATGGTCCACCCTTCAAGTGCACCATCTGCAGCTACGCAGCACATTTCTCTCGTTCTCCGGTCGGGTCGAAAAGATGCCTCGGAAGGAGACAGAGGCATCTCTTCGACCCATTATAGAGAACGACAGTGCAGCGTCGGCCACAAAAGCTTCACTCAAAAGAACTCCGTAAAAAATCAAACCCTCATACCTTATTTTAACACATGCTTTACCTATTTTCTGCTGTGCTGATTGTGCAAATAGTTATTTATTACTCATTGCTATGTTGCTGCTTAGCCTATTGTGTTGTTTTAATCTTATTGCTTATGTATTCTAGTTACTTTTTCAATTTAATAGTCTAAATGTCCAGCGTAAAAGTCGATAACTTTTTATAATAGCAAAAAACTTGAACTTTGGACAGAAAAGGTGTTGCGTCAAACACAAATAAAATTGAGTAAAAAATATGATGAAAGATTGTAAACAATGTGTTTGATGGATGTGTTTTCAGGTTAATGTGATTGTTTTTTTTTAAGTCATCTGGGTAAAAGTAATTATATTGATGTTTATTTTCTAGCAAAGAAATCATTCAAAGAAATAGAAAAATCCAAATTCAGCTTTTATGTTATATAACTGTGTGTGAAATTTTTTGTTTGTCCATGTTATCAGAAAATTGGCAATCATTAGAAAAATATGTTAAATATATGTATTGCTTCATTAAAATCTTCAGTTAAATTCATCAACAAAAGCAGAAAATTAAATACCTAAAATATACCTGTATACAACCCTTACAAATTGAAAAGCTTAGTGGAAGAACGTGCTAAGTGACAAAAAGGTGAAAGCAAAAAAAATAAGATTTTTAAGTTTTCATTTAAATCAATTGAATATGGTACATGCAAAACATAAAAAATATGCTAAGCTTAAAGTTTATGAAAAAATAAAAACTTATTTTTCCATTCTTTAAAGATAACATGTTCATTGACCAGGGTTCCCACGGGTCCTTGAAAGACTTTAAAAAGTCCTTGATTTTTATTTTCATGAGAGAGAGAGAGGGCCCTTAAATACTCCTTGATTTTTAAAAAAAATCATTAAAAAGTCCTTGAGTTTGGTTTTTGATTAAAAAGTACCTCTTAGTACTCCTTGATTTTGACAAACAATTGTTGAAAAGTCCTTGATTTTCTTAGTTCGCGAATTTCAAGAAGTCATTTCTTAAAACATTGCTAAAATTGGCTCTAAATGACAAATACAGGGCTGCCAGTGGCGACTAAAAAGGCTACTAAAGCGACTATTTTAGCGTCTAGGCGACTATGGCTACTATTTTTGTCTAAAAAGGGCCCAAAACGACTATTTTAAGCAAAACCTTCAACTATTTTCGGTCTTGGGCGACTTTTTTTCGATTTTTAGTTACATAATTTTCGCATAGATGGCGCCACGATACTGACTACCGATGCACAAAACGAAAGCGAAACTATGGGTTTTTGAAAATGCACTTGATTATGATTTTTTTAGAAGCCTATGTAAACTTGGAAACTAAAACTTTGATTTTGTATGCTTTGTTGAAGATTTTTTAAAACTGCATTTGGATAGGATTTACATCTGTCTGTTTGTTATTAATTTGCTTTGTTTTGAAATTTTTACTCTTATTCAGTCAGACCTATTACTGCATGCCAACGAAACCTATCATAACTTGATTAAAATTTAACTGCTATCAAATTAATCCAGAAATAAATGCTAATTGAAAACTTTAAATTACTAAATAAAAAGTGAGAAATGTGTGTTTCCAACGCACTATGTCTAGTTTAAAGTAACTTTTTTTACTGAAAAAATATATTGTTGCCAAATTAAGTTTTTTTTTAAAGTTGTTGTTTTTATAATTTTTAATAAAATATATATATAAAAGAATTGTGTATCAAAATACGTATTTTTTAAAAATATTTTTTAAAAAAAGTAATATTTTCTTTTGAATTTTCATGATTCTAGATCATCGTAAACAAGAATACTTATATTTACGTTAACAGTAATTAGTTTTTAATTTAGCCCTCCTTGCTTGATTTTAAAAGCTGCGAGTTATTTCAGTGAAACATATTTACATGGATTAGTATCGATCCTTAAGTTTCTTGAATAACTGATAACTATTAAAAATAAATTTGTTTTAAGTATATTTATATATATTTTTAACTAAATTTATTTTTAAGTCAATTTAATTTTACTGGCAGTATCAATCCTTTCATATGATAGTTGTTCTTGTGATGCAATTTGTAAATTTAAGTTTTAGTTTTAAATTTTTGGCACTATTTAGCATTTTAACTTTTTCCTACTTTCTTCTGTGAAATGACAGGCTTTTTCAAGATGAATGTTGGTTTTTCCCAGATTTTTTTTAGTCAAAGGCTAAAAACAAATGAAAAATTAAAAATATATTGCCCCTACAGTCCTACACATATATAATATATTTTTGGAGGATTAAAAAAAGGCACTTTTATGACTGTTTCTCAAAAATTATCCAATCGTTAACGAGTTTTTTTTTTTTTGAAATTTTTTTGTCATTTGCTAATTAAATTCGAATACAAATTTGTAGATTTAAAATATTTTTCCCTAATTTATGTTCTCTAACAATTATATATAAATTGGTTTAATAATTTAACACGAAATTTTCTGTTGCAATACATCCGGAAAACTATTGTCAGTTTTATCAATCCTTTCAACTGAGTGTTAGTGCTACAATTCTAAGGTTTGCACTAATACAAGTCTTAATTTTTAGTTTTTAAATGTTTGCATCGAAGCATATTAAACTAATATATCACTTTTTGGAAAATTTATGTAATCGCAAAAGTTGTTTATTTAGTTAGGTAGAAGAGGATACTATTTTGGCTACTATTTTTTAACATCTGAGGCTACTAAAGCAACTATTTTCAAAGCTTTCTAGCACTGGCAGCCCTGCAAATACAAAATGTTCGATACAAAACGTTGCTTACATTTAAACACTTATATTTTTGCTAAATACTTCTGTGCTTTCCTCTGATATAGTTGCCATAACCTGTAACGTCTTCTGTATTTCCAACACTATTTTATTTTAATGTTTGGTCGATTTAATAGGTATAGTAATCTGCGCATTATGATTAAGGGTCCTTGAAAAATTTTTGGGAGTCATTGAAAATTCTTTAAAAACTCCTTTATTTTTAATTGAAATAAAAGTGGGAACCCTGTTGACAGAAAAATCTCATTTTTTTTTTCAAAGATGTCCCTTAGCATGTTCAACCACCGAATTCTTCAATTTTAAGTGACCCTCTAATAAAAAAAAACTAAAATCTTCTAAATGTTACATTGTGAATGGGAAATTAAATTTGCCTAACTCTTCAGTTTCAGGTGCACTATTTCGTCGCCATGCCTCCATACCATCCCACCTGCTTCAGAACTCATCTTCTGCTGCTGTACCATTACGCCGGAACTCTTATAATTTCAAGTGTCATGTATGTGATTACTCAAGCAATTTCTCCAGTCATCTGCAGAGGCATCTGACGACCCATACAGGGGAGAGGCCCTACCCTTGCCACCTGTGCCCAAAGACATTCAAGCAGAAGGCACACCTGAAGAGCCATCTTGTCTCGCATGTCACCAGAGGAGAGATGTGATATTTCCCCCTCTTAAAATATGTCACAATCAAATATCAAACGAATGGTGGCTTAAATTTCCAAAAGTCAAAAGCGTGGTAGCTAAACACTTCAAAATAAAATCCAAGCAAATTTATTTTCAATTGTACATCTTGTCTCGCATGTAGCCAGAGGGAGATGTGATATTTTCTAGTTGCAGAATGTGTGCAATCGAATATCAGAAGAATTTTGCCTAAACCTTTTAGTATTAAAACCAAGCAAATTTATTTTCTATAAAAAGAGATATTAAAACCGAAGACATAAAACTAACAAAGAAAGAAATCCTGTCTCAAGACAGACATTGAAAATTTATTTCACACAGGATACTATTAAATACTATTTTTGATAATGATGCTTGCATGCAAAAGGTATTTAGTTCGAGACCAGGCTTCGCCTCAATTACTACCAACCTATCAAACAGTCTGTGTAGCCAAAAAAGTCTGACGAATAGTAAATACCCTGTATAGAGAGAGTGCACCATAGTCCCAACGCTGTAAGATGTGGCCCTTAAAAAGCTGCATTTGGTGATTAGCTTATTGAGGTTTTAATTTACAATACCATTGCCAATAGCATGATGTAGCCCACTGCGACATTCAAGATCTATAACTATTTTATAACAAGATATAGGCCATGATAAGTGCTTGCTCACTGCTACTGTGCTATTAATGCATTCTGCAAAATGTAACCTAATGTGTCAAGCACAACACATTGAACTATGTACAGATCTAATGTGTGCACCATACCATTCATATTTTATTAGGTTGAATGTTACCATTCCATTCAGACTACATTTTCAAAAAATCTGGAGTTCCTACTGAAAACTTATATAATTGAAGAAACTTGATATACGGTTATTTTAAATAAATTAAATATGTAATGTTATATTGTTGCTGATTTTCCATGTTTTATTTTTAAGCATGCATTTATTGTTTTCTCTTTTGTTGGTATTCTGACAACCGAAGTATAAAATTTATTTTACTTATTTACATACTACCTTTTTCATACCTTTATTTGTTAAAGTTTTTAGACATATGAATTTTTCATGTGAAAATAGCCAATTGCTTATAGATTTCATTTATCGAAAGCATGCAAAAACCAGAAGTACTTAGCTTGATTAAAATTGTTATTTATTTATATATATTTCAAGTAAATAAATTTCTGCTAAATAACAGAAACTTTATTACTATTATATTTTTATTCATTTGCTTAAATGTAATTTAAAAAAAAGATATATTTTTGTGGTTTATCTACTAGTAGGGTTCTGCAACATTTTTTTATTGTTAATATGTTTTTTCCTTTCTAGAAAAGCTGGATGATAGCAACAAGACTGAGGGTGACCACCAGGCAGTTAGATATGTGTGCAGTGTATGCAACTATAAAGCTCCAGGCTTTTATGATTTGAGGAAGCACACGAAGATTCATGTAGAGAAATAAATATCACTATCTTTTATTTAATTCGAAAAATATTATCAGATCAAGTCGGAGGCTCCAAACTAGATATCAGTTACCCCCTGGGTCTTCTGTACTTACAAAGGTGTTGTATAGTATTGCACACTTTGAACTTATTTTACAGACAGCTGGTTGCTGTTTTGCAACTTGTAATGTGAACACTAATCCGAGAAATTTATCTGGATGCATTACACATTTTGGTATAAATATAAAGTTTTGAAACCGTGGAGCTTGTTTGGTTGTAAAATACCATCATAATTTTGTAGCTTTGATGTTATAATAAAGTTTATAAGTTTTTAAAATATAGTGTATAGTCTTTAATTTAGGATGGACTCATGAATTCTAAGAGAAAAAAACTGTGACTATGTCATACAGTTTTACATATAAAGTTTTTAATCAACTTCACCTACTATTTGGTTTGTTGGTTGCATATTAACTTTACACTACTGCTTACTAAATGGACTAATGGTTATAGTTCAGGGTTTGGTGCTGCCGAATACAGAGATAGTAGGGATGCTGTTGATCGGGCCAAAATGAAGATTGACATGAACAAATTCCTCCTTGAAGACCAGGTGGAATGGTATATATATATTCCAGCTTGTGTGCTTGTTCAGAGAGCCGCTTATAAACTTTCGTCAAGTGGGACAGACACATAAAGAATTTTTACTGTCACAAAGAAAGGAAAAACGCATAGACAAATAACAGCATTTATTGACGGTCACAAATATCCTTACCTGACCGGGATTCGAACCCGACCCCATCAGCTCCAAAGGTCAGCATCCTAACGATTGAGCCACCGGGGCGGTGCCAGGTGGAAGAATCGGCCGTGGAATTTGCCGAACTCTTGCACTAGTCATCATCACGTCCATAGCCACTACACTACCCACTGCCTACAATATAGTCATGGAATTTACGGGTCTAGTCAAGTAGTAGCTAGGTTTAGTAAAATATACACATTCATTGTATGAAAGGAATGAATTTTTTGGTATCCAATCTGCTACTAATGAATTTTTCAAAACGATTTTTAATTTAAAAATATAAATTAAACAGGATTATATGTATTTACTAATGTTATGTTTAGCCGCCCCGGTGGCACACTCGTTAGGATTTTGGCCTTTGGAGCTGCTGGGGTCGAGTAATGAATCCCGGTCAGGCATGGATGTTTGTGACCGTCAATAAAAATGTTATTTGTTTATGTGTTCGTGTCGTCTCTTTCTTTGTGTGTCTCTTGTGCTTGTGTCATTTCTGGGGCTTAGTACAATAGACTTAAAGTCGCAGTGCTTGGCGATCTTGCCCCCCACCAAGAAAGTCATAAATGTTATTTTAGTTCTTTATACATCGCAGGAAAAAAAACTAGAACAATGGAAGCATTTTTAAACTTAAAAAAAAAATACTAAGTTAAATCTGTTCTTGTTTGAAGACCCATACACCAGTTTTGTGTTACTATGTACAAAGAATTTTAATGCAAAGTTTCCTTTGATCCATTTTTTATTTGTTTTCACAAAACAATAAAATAATAAAAAAAGTTCAATTCAACGCCTGGATGGTTACAATCTAATACTCGAAATCAAAGTCATAATAGGGCGAGTCAAACACATGCACTCGTACGTAACCGTCCTCCCCTCCACTGCTGTAACTCTTCCCATCCGGGTGGAATGCGACGCTGTTGATCGGGCCAAAGTGGTCCTTGACTCGTGCAAATTCCTCCTCGAAGACCAGGTGGAAGAACCTTGCATCAAATTTGCCGACCCTTGCGCTGGTCGTGGTCACGTCCATGGCCTCTTGACCCCCACCGACCACGACGTGGTCACGGATAGGGGAGATGGCCGCCGAATTTACGGGACGCTCGGTCTTGTAGGTCTTCAGCAGCTCGAGGGTCTTGGTGTCGAAGAGCTTGGCCGTGTGGTCCTTGGACGCGGTGATGAATAGCGTCTGCTCCTTGTTGTACTGGATGTCGTTGATGACGTCCTTGTGCTCGTGCCGAGACGCAAACTTGGACTGGAAAAGACAAACATGTTAATGAAAGGTTTTGAAAATCATTCTCCATTATAGGCAAGATAGGGCCTGGTCATCAGTGACTTTTGACGATCTTAAAAGGTCAAAGTGTGGTTGCTATGCCCAGTTTTAAGTTGTCAAGAGAGGATATTGATAAAGAAAAGGTCTTTTCTTTAGTGTGTCTACCATGCTGCAACATAATAGGTATAGCAAACCTGCTTAAATCTTTTATGATAGGTCAATTGTTGTCAGGACACTGTGAATACTGGACTTGTACATGAAGGACTGCCCAGTAGTCCCAAATACATGTAAGATATAGGGTCTGACACAGTCAACAACATTTCATGATTGCAAAAGATTAAAAAGTAGTGTTGCTATTTCTATTAAAATGTCAAAGGAAGATATTCAAGTTGTGTGAAAAGTAAAAAAGACATCCCTTTTCCACTACGTATTCCATAAAACTTAATAGGCATAGCAAAACTAGATAAATTTTTTACAATTGTCTGATGTTGCCAATCAACCAACTATATAACCCATTTCTTAGTTTGGACATACTCAGAAGTCAAGGGCAAATTTAAGTGTCATTTAAAATGATATATAAATAATGCAAAACTAGAATTTGACATTCCAAAGTCTAACTTCATGAAATAACACTGACTACGACTACACTATAGTATAAATGAACTAACTTAACAAATATAACAGGTTACACTAAACTTATCACTTAACAGACTGCTTAAAAACAAAAGCAGAAAACCGACAAAAGGGATTTTTTTCCGTTTGGGACAAATAGGAATAATATAAAAACTCAAATTTTGTAACACTCTCCTTTTTCTCTAATCCCACACGACAGAACCATTCAGAACTTCAATATTAAATTAGCTTGTCATTTGAGATAACTTGGAGATACATTCCTAAAAGTTTTCTTAACTGACCTCAATCTAAATTTATCGCAAAGCAAATAAATTTGAAAAACGGCATCTAACATCAACATGTTTTATCCTAATGATATGTCCAACTTTGCTTTAGAATAGAATATAGAGGTCATTCCAAGTAACTGTAGTGTAAGCCACAATTTAAGAGGATATTAAAAAAAGATTTTTAAATTTGAAAAATAAATCCAAATAACTAAAGCACATTACATTATTAAGTTTTAATAAGTGTAGATCAGCTTTTCCACTAATTTGTTTTTATTTAATGGTAAAAGTTATAGTGATAATCACTTTCTACACAGGTGACTTGCATTCAGAAAGGAAAAGGGGCTGGGGAGCCCAGTCGGTTAGGCACTCGCATACCATGCGAAAGGTCCCAGGTTCGGGTCGGGGCATCAGCAAAATAACTGCCGACTATAAACGGCCTGTGCAGCCCAAAAATGTCCGCCGAATAATACCCCGTGTAAGGGAGTGCATGTTAAATATCCTTCAAAGTCCTAATGCTGTGTACAATGTCGCCCTTAACGGTTGCGTTGGGTGCCCATTCAGGTGCAGGCTCGTCACTTGACTGTGGTTATAAAATACGACGCCCGTCGCCCTCGTGTAGCTCTAGTGCAGTGTTGGCACCGTATTTACCATATACGTTTTTTACCGGTATTTACCGCCCTAACCCAACCCTGCTCTAGTGCGACAATAATTCAAAACCTAACCTAACAGAAAAGGAACATTTTGTATGGGATTAGCTATAGGACTTTGTGTTTTTTTTCACATAATTGTAGTGATTATACTTCAAAGGTTATCTTAGAAGGTTCTAATGGACATCAAACTAAATTCATCTCTTTTAGAAAATATACCTTCATAACAAAATTATAGCTAATATCAATGGCATTTATCACTTTGCTTGCAGAATAAATTCCAAAATAACCCAATACTCACGAGCGTCTTGAGGTCGTACTTGACGAGCGCCCCGTTGTCCAGGCCGGCCAGCAGGAACTCGTCCAGGGGCCCCCAGACGGAGCTGGTGATCTTGTTGCCGGGGATCTGGACGGACAGGATGTGTCCGTTGCCGGACATCTGGGACGGATCCAGGGTGTCTATGACGCGGATCTCGCACTGCTTGCCCATCGCCTTGTCCGTGGTGTAGGCCAGGAGCTGGCCTGCAATTAAAGAGATGAATTGTAATGTGAATTCTGTTAAAAGGTTCGTTTGGTTCGGTTTGAAATATCCTCGCACAAGAGCTACAAGAGGGTATTTCAAACAGACGGGAACCACAGTCAAGTGACAAGCTGACACCTGAATAGGCACCCAACGCAACAGTTAAGGGCAACATATTATGCAGCGTCTATCGTACTAATAGAAGGTGAATTTAATTCCATAACTTGTGTGACATTGAAGACATAACTGTATAATTGAAGCTTCACTAGTATGAAGACTAAAATACAATTATTTGAATTTAAATTGGTACAAAAAAAAATCTATCTTAAAGTTAAGCATAGAAAACTTTGAAGGAAAAAAATTCAAAAACCTAACTAAAGTTTACATATCTTGTTTAAAATAATTGAGGGACAGATATTTACTTTCAATCATTTAATATAAAATGTAAAGTCATGAAAGTTTTTCAAAGGGGTTAAAAATTCAAATTAGAGATTTCATGCTGTTTTGTAGGGTGCCGATTCTAATTTTTTTTATTTTTAAACATTGGTTCACCTGTCCAAAACCACTTTACAGGTCAAACTAAAAGAGCTCCAATTTCATAATGCTTTGAGAAAAATGTGAATGTTCAAGGAGAAGCTGCCACATCACTTTTAAAATTACCTTATAAGGTACATAATTGTCTTTAAATGTTTATACAGCTACAGCCCTGAAACCCCCCCCCCCCACCTACCAATAGTTGTCTAATGTGGAGTTAGCTGATCATGAGATATTTGATATTAAATAAATTAACTGGTTAATTTCAGCGCCAAAAATGAAATGAACCAGGGCAGTTAAAGACACTTTTTTAAATCCCTATGGTAAAACCAATACACAACTCTGCCAGCAATGAGTTATTTGGCATGTACTGCCATTGTTTGGGTTAGTGTACATGGTTGCCATGCAAATCGTTTGTCTCTCTTTGATAATCCCCAAAATTTAGCATTTTCTGCAATGCTGGAATTAGTTAATTCCTAAACCTTCAACCGAAACTCCAAAATCATGTACTCCGAAGGCTTTATAAGATCATGTTTTTTCAGTAACCCTACAACTGATTTCGATCTGCTTCAGCATGTGTGCAATGTTAGTTTAACCACCCCTTTTAATAAGTGTAAAAACTATTTACTGCTCTTTAAAAACATGTCAAATTTTGTAATTTTATGCCTGGCCAGCAAACTAGGATTTTACCTCAAAATGCAATTTGGCGGGGTTGCCAAGTTGGCGACTTTACTGCCGGGGGGGGTGGGGATAACTTACATTAGCCAATCTTACTGCTCAAACAGCCAGAGGCAATTCAACTGAGTAATATATATGGGCCAATTTGCCAATTGATTAGTGTGGACGTTACCCATATGGGTTAACATGTACACTTCTTAGGTTCAGTGTAAATGGTCACCACTTTAATATTTTCATTGTTTTTCTATAAATCAGCAAATTTTGCATTACTTTACACCGTACTGTACTCTAGGATTTCACAGCAGCTTACCCGAGTAGCTGAAGGCCCCAGTGCGAACGGATGTGTCGGTCTTGTTGAGTCCGAGACACGTCCCCGTCTGGACGTCCCAGTAGCCCCAAGTGGCGTCGGCCGCCCCCGTGAACACTTTCGTGGTGTCCCAGTTGACATCGATGCACCACACGGCCCCGTTGTGTCCGTCTAGTGTCCCCAGCCGCTCGCCGTTGATGGCGAACCACACGTTCGGGGTCGGATCTTTGGAGCACGAGAAGAGCAGGTCCCCTTCGCGGTTGTACTTGATCTGCGTGATCGCACGCTCGTGCCCGTGGAGCATCAGCGGTCTCATTTTGCAGAGATTTAGTTGTTAGAATTCAATAAATAAATGGATAACTATTAAATCAAAAATAAAGGACGTGTTTTTAGTTTGCTGCTTCATGTGCTTTGTGACAGTTACAGACACGGTTGAGTTCCGGTTTGATTTTAGGGCAATATTCGAAGAGTTGTCATTCGCTCAAATTATAAAATTATAAATTAACTTTATTATTTATATTTTCCAGATATGCATTTATAAGATTATTTTAACATTACTTCTCAAAATGTTCCTACATATTTTTTGTTGAATTTAAAACAAGATATAGCAATTTTAAAATTTACGAGCAAATAGTTATTAAGTTTGATTATAAAATATGGCATCCTAGTTTTGTTGTGATTGTCAATAAAAATTTATTTTTGTTTTCATTTTCAATCATGTGACGAAATTGTATTATGAAAATTATTTTAAATAAATTAAATACTCTATTTGCTTAAAAAAAAAATTCTTAACAATTTCTATTGTTATCCTGCCTTTTGTTTCAAATGGCGTTCAAACAGGATTCTTGGTAAAAACAAAATGTTTTGACACTGTCACTATATTAGATTTTTCTATTCAAATTATATTAATTGTATAGAAGCCATTTATAAGTTGCTATTGTATATGTTAATAATTGTTTTATAGTTATCTGAACGATTAATAATTCTGATTGTATTATTATTAGTGAAGAATAAAACTATACCGTATTTTGCACCGTATTGAACATAATATATTAATAGAAACTTCTTGTTTTAGAAAAATTTAAATGGTTGCAATTAAAATTTATTTATTCACAGAAAAATGTACTCATTTTTTTTCAATGGCTTACTCGAATAATATTAAATTTCTATCTTAATGTGGTTATAAATTCTCCAAGTTGAATATTTATTGTGTATTTGTTACTCTTCTTATATGTCCCGATAATCTTAAAAAGTGCAGGATATTCCAATGATTGGATTTTTTAAAATCCCAGTTGCCAGCACTATGACAAGTTTAAAAATGTAGAGAGTTTTTAAAGAGAGATAAATAACACATTTTCTGGTAACCATGTAAACTAGTCAAAAGAAAGGGGTGATACTACAGAACAACTCGTGCATGCAAAAGCATATTAAAATCCGTTTTAGGGTGAGATTAAAAATTTATTAAAAGTTCCAAGCTTAGACAATTTTCGGAAAACAAGATTTTTGAAAAGTTGTCAGCCCAGTGACTATGATTGTGAATTGGTAACGTTCCACTTCAGACTCTTTTACTTTGTCTACCATACACATAGTTACTGTTGCAGTATAGAATGTTGATAACAATCTTTAGCAAGACTTTAAATGCTTTTGGTGACCAATCAAAAATTAAAAGTTTATCTACACTCCTTGCCAACCTAAGTTGAGTAAATAGAAAGATGCTATGAAGAAGATCCTTCCGCGCATGTAAAGAGTTCCATAAATTATTTGTGAATCCATCCAGAAAACATGTTTAAAACATTAATTTCAGTTGAGGTCTAACAGATTTGAATATTATTTGAGAAAATGTGGCAATTTAATCAGAATGAAAAGTGTATTTTGGTTAAATTGTATTCAGATCATTTTGTATGTAAATATTACCTTACAAGAGTTTCCAACTAACGGACCAATCACGCTTTTCCCTCTGCCTGTTTACGCTTTGTTTTTACCCAAGTTAGGTTTGGCACGGAGTGTAAATCCCCTCAATAACTAAGAACTTCCTATCCTTATTTTAAAATAAGGATTAATAAGGTAAAAATAAGGTTTTAAAATAAGGTAAATAGTTTATTTTAAAATAACTGACCCTGAGAATCATTTTCCAGGATGATGTCGTATGAAGCGGGTGACAACCTCGCCAGGGAAATTATGGAGGCGATATCTCATCGAAACCAACAACCAAAGAATAGTGTTATTGGAACTAAGGTAAACACGTTTTTCCTTAGTTTTTTTTAATCTTTATCTTCATTTCACCTTTGTGTTTTGTGTGTTCAATTTATATTATTTTATATGATAATGCAATTGGTTTAATTTTATTAGGCAAGTGCTAATGCTCGAAAACTAATGAAAAAATATGATGATAATTTAGCATCGCTGAATCAAACGCTGATGGCATCTAAAAGTCTACTGTATCCTTTTGAATTTTATTACTTTAATAGTTTTTTCCATTATGTACATAAGTTTTCACTTATTATAAATGTATGTGTATTTTTGAAATTATAATAGCATTTTTCTAATAATTCCATTGTAAAGTACTTACCGAATGTATCAGTCTTCTCACTTGACCACGTTTCAAAATTACGAGATTCCTTGCTGATAGCTTTTTTGTGGATGAAGTGAAAAATTAAAAAAATCTTAAGTAAATTAAAATAAACTTTATTGGAAATCACTTTAAACACACCGTGTAGTTACCTCCACCTGTTGCACTTCAAATTTGTATTTCTATATAATTATAGCCATACTTTTATTAAATCGCCAAATAAGTTTATCTGTCGTGGGCTGGTAAACTGCAGTAACTACATCAATGAATGCGACCACTTTTGCCCTGCAAAAATCAGTTATTTAGTATACTCTCTTGTGTAGTGTCTTGATACTGCTGTTTACCTATTTTTTTCCCCAGAAATGGAGCTGCTTATCAGTGGTATTTTACAGACTCTACATATTCTCCAGAACTGACAGTTATTTTTTTCTGTATATTATTGCAATATATATTGACACTTAATCATATGACGTGTGTGCTGACCATTTTCCCACCTTAAAAAATCTGCCAACTTAGCCAGTGATGAAAGCTGTAATATTAGCTTATGAGGTAGGCATGTATTACCTTGCATAGGGTTCATACACCTCCTGAAATTCCTGAAAAACTCTTGAATTTCTTATTTTTTTCTTAAAGGCCCTTATAACTCCTGAATTTTGTGTCTTATCTCCTGATATTTTATTTCCCTCTCCTGAAAGAATTGCTGACACAAATAATATTTTTTCCCCTTTCTCTGCTGTTTTTCTCCCGTACTTTATTCAGAATAGGTCTACTGCGCATACACAGTAAAACAATATAGTTCATACATCATGATACTAGTTAATGTCCCCAAAATGCTCCACACAACTCTTTAGAATATATTTTTTTCTTCTGTTTCATCATTTGAAGTGCAGTTTAGTCGCTAGATTAATACAATAACAAACAAACAAATTCAATTTTATTCCTCGTTTCCTCCTGAATTAACATTGCTGCACTCCTGAAAAACTCCTTAGAAACTCCTGATTTTCTCTATCATAGATAGAGTATGAACCAGTGGCAGATCCAGCGGGGGTAAATGGAGTAATTACCCTCCCCCAAGACCTTATTTTAATTTTTAATTTACCTAAAAAAAGAGTACTTCTCCAACAATTTTTAAAGAAAACAACTTTTTTTTAAACAAATTGGAACGCAGAATATTAGCTCTTTAAAAATAACAGATGGGTCATAATTGTAGTCATAGCTTGCACTGAATGATTATTTTTTTTAATTTAAAATCGGCAACTTTTCAAAATTTAAACAAGGGGATCAACTGTCAAGGAAGTATATCAAAAGAGTTGCTAAGATTGATTATTTAATTACATTTATGAATTATTAAAAATGATTTATTAAATAGTCAGAATTAGAAAAAATTATACCCCCCCCCCTCCCCCATGAAGGATGTCTGGATCCGCGCCTGGTATGAACACAGCCACTGTGCCTACAGTTGTTTGCCAATCCACATTAATTATATTCATATAATATTTTTCTTAACTGACCAAGCTCTGCGGGTGAGTTTGAGCGAAGGCAGAACCTGATGGATTCGCTCAAGAGCAAAAAGGTCCAGATCGACGAAGCCTTTCACTGCAAAGAAGAGGGAGGAACCAGGTACGCAATAGGGCTGCCACATAAACTTCACTGTTATACTGCATTATAATTCTTATTCCTGTGTTAAGTTTTCTGAAGGGTGCAAACGTATAAACCTGTCACCTAACTGTCAGGTTTTCAGGCAACACAAATAATTTTTAAGAATTTATAAATTTACTGATTTTATAAAAATTTAAAGCATGGAAGAAGTATTATAACCATCTAGTATAGAAATATAATTTTTAGTGATACATTAAATTTACAGCTAAAAATTTAAATTTAGCTAAAATCCAGCAGTGAAAACAAGCTTGCACATCAGCCAGTTGGCTTGTCCCTCAGAGGGTCGATATAAGTAGTATTAAAAATAAAATTGGTGTTTCATTAGTATGTTCCACATGAACACTTATGCTTGATAAGTGTCAGGGCCGGATTTCTAAGTAGGCTGGTGCCTAGAGCGGCTAATTTTTTGGGGCGGCAAATTTTACGACCAATTAAAGCTTCCTTTGGCATAAAAAATTATAAAGATATTAATATTTTTAAGGAAGAAAACTAATAATTTACATTAATGTGTAAACCACACACAGTAAGTAGGCTGTAGCAAGCATTGCCGCAGCAAGGGCAATTGCACCCTTTCCTTCCGGATTTGGAAGTTGAAAGTAAAGAGAACGGTTTAAAAAATTGGCATCTCATTTTGCTTTCAATTTAGATTTTTTTTTTCAATTCTCAACAAATTTAAAAGAACATAGATGGTTCTAATTTGAAGACTGACAAAAAAAAGTCAAGAAAACTATATCTGGGATGTCTTACAATGGAAGTAGGGGAAGGAAAAACACCATTCAGACGCCGAACAAAAAAAGCCACAAATAAATTCGTTATTTCAAACCAGGGGTTTCGTAGCCTACAGGCAGCAATTTTTTAAATTTGACCCTGGTCAAGGATGGATGACTGTTCCAGTAGTTTTTATTTAATATAGTAGTTTTAGATTTTACGTATTGGGTCCCTTGGTTTATTAACCCTACCTTATACTCCATTGTATTACAGGCACGCCCTTCTTGGTGGCGAACTGGGCAACCCTTCTTCCAATGTCTGGGACATTGAGGAAGACGAGACTACCCGGGACCTCACTTTCGACGAGATCAGGGAGCAGCAGCAAATGGCCATCAAAGGTAGTAAGCAGTTCTTTGACACCTATAACTAACTGTTTATTGGATTAAACAAAGTTATTGTAATTTAGTAATGAAATATGTAATGGTCAGTAACATAGTGTTCTAAAATGTATGTTCATGCACAATGTGATTATTTTATTGTTCTTTATTTTAACGGTTGCTTTGGGTGCCTACCTCGGTGCCGCTCGTCACTTGACTGTGATTTTAAAATATGATGCCCGTCGTCAATTGCCCTCGTGTAGCTCTAGTGCGATGATAATTCAAACTAAACTAAACAAAAATTATTGCTTATTTGTTTACTAATAAAGCAACAAGCTTTTCCATTTTTTTTAAATAAAAATATGATTAGTTTTAATTTAATTTATTACTGCAACATGTGAAGTACATTTTCATGTTATACTTATATAAGAAAAAGAAGCTTGTATAATTTGATTCAGCAGCAACATTTTAGAAATGTTAGGATTTGAATCAAGCCATGTTACATAATTATTGCTTGAACTAAAAAATATTTGAAGGTGGAAGCGTTTCCAGGTGCCAGTTACTGTTGCGAAAAATCTGCTGTTTTTTAATAAAAATTTCAGTCAGTATATAAATGATATTACGAAAGTAGGAGTAGGCTATTTGTGTTCTTTTATAATTTCTCAGGTTTTTTTTTTTTAGTTATAGAAGAACTAGTTAGAACAGTTGTTCTCCTAAGTCTGTGGTTCAAGTCCCCTCTCATCACATTATTTCTAGCCCTTAAGCAAAGCAGCAGACCCTAGTGCTTCTAACCTAACCAAACATATATTTAGGTTATTTACTTATTAAACTTAATTTTCTGTATTTAGACAGTTAAATGCTTGTATTCAATGCAAAATTTCCCGGTTGTTTTTCAAAATTATTTATTAAAAACCTTTCACTAAACTGTTTCTTGAGCACATTAAGGATAAATATATACTGTATAAATATTTTAATGTTACAATCTGTAACATCAAGATAGATAAAAAAAAATTGTTATAAAGCAAAAAAAGTTTTTTTAAAAATAAAATTGCATTGATATTTAAAACTTTATTTAAACTTGTTTGCAACAGATTGAAGTTTTACTATATACAGTCGAACCCCGCTATAGTGAACCCTCTACGGAACCAACAATTGGTTCACTATATCCGAGGGTTCACTATATCCAATATTTCTGGAATAAAGTATTATACGATATATTTATATATCGCTATATTTTTTATATGCTTTTATAAGAATAATAATGATTTTGCATACCTTGAATTAATTGAATAAATAATTTAATTATTTAATAAATTTTCAAAAAAATATTTATTAATATTTGAAATTTTCTCAAAGTAATTATTAGTACAAAAAGAATGTAAATACATATAATTAAGTAACAATGAATTTAATTTGTTACCTCTATATGCCTAAATTCGGTGAGAAAGAAGTTGGTAATTTTGGATTGTTTATGATTAGAGTTCATAAGGAAATAAGAGTAACAGATAAGTGCATGTGAATTGGACAATTGGACAGTTCCACTTATCCCCAGTTTTCAAGGGGTAGTTGAAAAGAAAGAATGTGTAGATGGAAAGAAAAAATGCTTCATTCAACTCCGGAGAAGTTGCAACACCAGTGCGTATTGTCGTACAAGCCGTGACAAATCGTCCAGGAAAGGGTATTGTCGTATTATGGTGACAAGCCTTCCACAAAGTGTGGATGGGTGGGATGTGGAATATGAATAATGGTTCGAAAAGAAAGGGTGGTTCCTGGAACCCAGAGGGGGGGGGGAGAGAGAAAAGGAATGTTTACTTTTAAACAGGTCCAGTTTGAGTACAATAAGAGGGGAAGGACAGGTTGAAATATGGCACATTGTTAAAGATTGCTTTCTCGCTGCCACTTATAGTGTATCTTAAAATATGGAGAACTGAACCAAAAAATAATAAGGAAAGGAAATTTAAGTTCACTATAACCGAACTCCCATTTTCTAAGTAGTTCACTATATCCATATAAAATAACATTAGTTAAATAGGAGTTCGGAAGGGACCAATAAAACGGTTCATTATAAGCGAGGGTTCACTATATCCCGGGTTCACTATAGCGGGGTTCGACTGTACATATTATAATTATTTATGTATGTTACAATCTTTTGTTATTTGCAGTGCAAGATAAAGGTCTTGACACCTTATATGATGTTGTCGTGAGACAGAAGAACATGGCTCAGAATATAGGTCAAGAGATAGACTTACAAAATGGTTTGTATATTTTGCTTTTATTTTCAATTCAGGTTTTTTGTTGTTAAATACTTGGCCAATGATCAAGATACCTGCCCTATTATATTTTTAAGTTGTACACTTACCTTTTTTGTTTGCATTTTATCATGTGCATAAATATTTGTAATGTAATATTACAACACTAACGTATATAAATTTATGTGTATATGTATTACTAGTATTGCAGCCTTCACATATTTCATTTCATAGCAAAATATATTCCCTTGTGAAATCTGTGTTATTTTACAGCACCATTCTAACAACCAGTGAATGAACTATGTAATTGTGTTCGTTTGCCAGAAATATTATTTTAGTGCCTTTATTTTGCTCTATGGCCATTCTTATTTTTTTTTTTAGTTGGGCTGCTGTGATTTTTTTAAAAAATCTTTTTAAAACTCTCGAAATAGCAGAAATGTTCACATTAAATATTTCTTACCGTTTTTTTTCTTTTAGAGCAGGGGTTCCCAACCTTTTTGCACCTGCATACCACTCTACTTTTTGAGAAATTTTGACATACCACCAGACCAAAATATTTTAATAATCATATAATATTTACTCTTCAAAAAATGTTTAAATACTTTTTGAATTAAGTTCCTAAAAAAATTTCATATTTAATGGTTAGATATATTTGTTTATTTATAACATGCTATAATAGAAATAAAAAGGTTAAAATGGTAATGATTTACAGTTCTATTATTACCCATAGGTCTAAAAACATACAAATGAAAAAATAACACAAACTCAGCAAAATTTATTATCAAGCAAAATATACTTTTATAGTCTTTGGTGCAAACCTTGATATTGTTTGCCTGTGATATCATCATTAGGAGTAATGGAACTCATCTTCACTCTAAAGTCCTCATCAACACTTATTCTGCTTTGTTAATTTTTAATGTACAAGAGTTCAGAAAATACACTCTTACACAAGTAACTCGTTACAAATGACGTCGAAAATAGTAGCATCATGTTGCTGATATCAATCAAACGTACCGCCTCAAATTTTCTCGCATATCACCAGTGGTGCAAGTACCACCGGTTGGAAACACTTTCTTCAGAAGATGCATTTTCCACGTACCACCAGTGGTCTGAGTACCGCTGGTTGGGAACAAATTCTTCAGAAGATGCACTTTCCACATACCACTGGTGGTCCAAGTACCACCGGTTGGGAACACTCTCTTTAGAAGATGCATTTTCCATGTACCACCATAGGTCCGAGTACCACCGGTTGGGAACATATTCTTGAAGATGCCCTTTCCATGTACCACCGGTGGTACGAGTACCACCGGTGGGAACCCTTTCTTTAGAGGATGCATTTTCCTTAATTTTTTTTAAATAAATAAGTTTCTAAGCTATAAGTAAGTTTCTAGTATTGTATGTCACAGCTTTTTCTTTCTTATATTTTTTAAAAATTCATTTTAAACTTAAATACTAAAAAAGTAAATTTCTTTTACAAAAATCGGATCGTCCATTTACTAAATAAATAATTATGTGAGGACGAGAAAGCTGAAATTTTAAAAAGTGCAATCTATTTTACGAAGAGGCAATCATGAAAAAAAAAATCTCACTTGTAGAAATTATTGATGACATCGTGGACCATGCCGATCATACCAGGGAGCGTCTTATCAAAGAGACCCGACATGTTGCCATTGTTGATAGGAAGTCAGGAACTTGTGGTAAGGAAGCTCTTTATTTGTACCAGTATTAACTATTCAGGGATTGGAAAGTTACTTTTAAAAGTAACCCTGTTACAGTTACTTGAGTGGAAAAGTAACTCTGTCAGAGCTATAGTTACTTTATATGAAAAGTAACGCGTTACAGTTACAAAAAGTAATGGATCCCAGTTTTTGAAATTTCAAGTTATAAGAAAATTGAAATTTAGCCATATCTTGCAATTTTTCAAAGAAGACCATGATAAACGAAACACAGAATTTATAATTTACATTTTTTTCAATATTAAATTGAAATCCTTTACTCTGGTAATCATCCGATAACGAGTCCACCAGTAAACTCTCGTTCGGGTACTGACAGAATTTCAAAATGAAAAATCTAACACAGGTACTCATTGTTACCTAAAAAAAAAGTAACTGTTACAAGTAACGGGTTACTCCAATCCCTGTTTGTACCTTAACTATAGAATAAACTAAACTCCTAGGTGCAACAGCCCTTTAGTGGGCCAAGGCCTGTCATGCCCATTTCAGCTTTCGTGACCCTGGCCTTGTAGTGGGCCAAGGCGTGCCATGCCCATTTCAGCTTTCGTGACCCTAGGCATATGTCCTGGTAAGGTGGTCAGCCTCACCCAAAACCCCCAGAGATTTGTGCCTGCTAAATGTAAACCACTTTTTGTTGATAATAGTAAACATTTTTATTCTAAATTTCCCTCATAGTAGTGAAAATTATTTTTTGTTTCATGATTTGAAAAAAGTAGTGTTTTTTTTGCCAAGTTGGGATAAAAATATCCTATTCAATTTATTTAGTTTCAATTCTTGTGATCTGAAAATAGCCAGGTTGCTTCATTGAAAGTTAAACTTACTAACATGAAACTCCATGCAGCTGAAATGTTTCTTTCTATTAATTTTTTTATGTATTTGTTATGTTGCAATGCTTTTAATGAATTTGATTAAATTATACTTAATTAAAATTATTTTTTTTCTATCCAGGATACTGGATTGTGATACTGCTTTTGTTCATTGGAATCATTGTGGCGATTTCAATTCCTGGGAAAAAATGACTTGCGTGAATTTGCTTAGTAAGTATGTCATCTTTTTTTTTCACATTCTAATTGAGAGCTAATATGATGTACTGTTACTACAAAAGGATTTAAATAGTTAGACATTATTTTAATATTGATCTGCTTTTGTTCGATAGATTGGTACTCTCTAACTTTTGATTGTCCCATTCAAATGATCCCCCACCATGAACTCCTAAGGCATATATTGCTTTAAGTATTAACCAATGTGAACTATTTGACCATGATATTGCAGGTTACCAAGTTTTAATTCTGTTTAAAAATCTTTTTATGATGATAAAATTAGTTATTTAAATTACCAACGAGTTTCTTAAGGAATTATATAATCAAAGAATAAAATTTCTGCTAAATGAAGACTGTAAGAGCAATTTATGCATCTTCATTTAAATTATGTTAAACGTCATAAGTCTTGTTCATTTTATTAAATTGGTTTCTTTTCTTTTTATTGGTTTTTTTTTTAATTTTGTTTTTGGAGACAAAAAGAAAGAGAAGAGATGACAACTAATTTAGTTTTTTTAAATTCAATAATGAAATAGATTGAAACTTTGTTGTATTTGTGATATCATCAGTATTTTTCTTTATTTTTTTTAACCATTGAGTGCACCACATATTTATGGTAAAAAAAGGATTGCATTTTAAATTCAAATAACAAGAAAAGTGTGACAGATATCCTACTTTTGCAGAATATTGAACAATGAAATTAGAATTTTATTTGGTAACATCGGAAATCAGTTGTGGATTTTTACTATCTATGGCACTTTAACAATTTCTTTTCAAAGAAAAAAACTGCCCCATTGTAGTAATGCAAAACTATAATTTAAAAAAGTATTGTCAATCAGAAAAGCTTATCGTCTATCAGGTATTTTCAATAAACTGCTAGGTTATTATTTCTGCTTTTAGTTTATTATATATTCTTATATATTTGTTCGATTTTGAATGTAATAAATTGACCCTTTTTTATTGTGAATTGTGCACATTATCAACTTATAATATCCTTATGTTCCTTTTTTATTTTTATAAAATTCACTTTTCTTATCTGTCTGAAGTACATCTTTATTTGCAATGAAAAAATTTTAACTTGATTTTTTTTAGGAATCTATTTTGATGAATATTGTCAATGATGTTGGGTGTAGCCTACGTCAAAGTATGAAAGGATCTGCTATGCAAGATATCCCAGATGAGATATCTTTTTTGAAGAATTACATGTGTTGAGTATATAATATATTTTAATGTACATTCACTTTTTATATGAGTATTAAACATTTGATATTAAATCACTCTGATTTTTCTTTTTTACTATGAAACACATTATTTTGTATGTTGGCTAATAATGTTTTATTTTTATTTTTAAAATGGAATATAAAATTTAATGAACACAAAGTTATAAGCTGGTGGCTTGCAAAATCACTATCACATGATTACTAAATGTCTTTTTTTACATTCAATTACCTAATGTGAAGTTTAAGGTAATAAAATGTATTGCAATTGGGTAGAAAATCTTAAATGTTTTGTAGTATGCAAATTCTACAAAGGTGTTTTTATAATCAGTGTGCCTGAAACCACTGTACAGCTGAAACTAAAAAAGGTAGGCACTTGGTTAAATCCTAGTTTGGGTATACAATACAGCAACTTTTTCGGAATGTTGGCAACAAAAAAGGCGATAAATAATTCTAATCAATCAAACATTTGCTGAAATTCCTCCTGTGATGTTTATGACAACCTCAAAACCTGACAGGGAAGAAGGAGGGGGTGGGGGGGGGGAGGTTCCAATGTGATTAGCTACTTTTGCTCATATTTTTGTTTGGATTCGTTCAGTAGTGAACGACGTATTTTCGCCGGTTCTGCGACTTCTCTTTATCTACACAAGTTCCTATACCTGTCAGACATCAAAATAAGGATTTTGAGATAATCGTCGTGCATGCACCAATGATAACTGTCTTAGAAATGTTTAGGTTTTAAAGTTAATAAATTGGCTTATTGGGTACCATTATGTGTGTTGATTTTATTGAATGTTATTGAAAGTTGTATAGCATTATACACACCTGATCATTATGTCAAATAGCACTAATTAAATCAATTTTTTTTCCTTGCATAAAGATATTGGTAACATTTTAACTATATTTATCCACAAGTTTTTTTACATGCTTTTTATGTATTATGTCATACATGTAATTAATAGGATTTTTTTTAATTATATTTAATATGATTTATAGTTAAGAACAATTCAGTCCATATAATTATTAAAATAAACTTTACACTTTATAAAAAGTCCCTTATCATGTGAAATAAACGTCACAATATTTGTTTCATAGAATTTTTTATTGACAACCTGCTTCAAATCGAAACAGTTAAATTGAGTATATAGAATGACGAACAATTACATAACATTGAAGATTTTTTTATGTACTAACTTTTTATGGCACACAATTTATTTGTTCTGCCACTTTTTGCACAATGACATGATATGTTAAGTTCTAGCTAAAACAATCATGATTTTGAATAACAAGGTTTTGTTAAAAGTTACATTTGTTCCACATTATACAATTTTATGAACTGCAAAACAATTCTAGATACTAAATTTAGTCAAATTATGCATATTTTACTTGAATATTAAAAATAAAAAATTTTCTGGCAAAAGTTAAAGTAACCCAACAGATTGTGTGTAAAATAATGTGTGAGTATTGCTACAAACTATTTTGATTATCTTTGAAACATAAATTTTAAGCCAAAAAAAGAATATATCTAGTTACATATCTATACAAATGAACTACAAATCTATTAAATATATTTTTCAATATTTTGTCACGTGTTTTAAGGTTAAAAACCTGTAACTACACTATTCCAAGTGTATGATCATAAATTTTAGACAAATTAAAATTTTTAAAAGTGGTAATTTCGTAGAATTTTGTCTGTCACTTAACCCAATTTCTTAAAGAAATGAGACATTTAAACATAATAAAGAACTAAAATCACTTATGCAGGTTCAACAAGCATAACTTAAAATTAAAACAGTAAAGAAATATTTTGATTACTTACGATTTGGCACATTACTTTAAAATTGTTAAATATTTTATACAGTTTTAAATATATAAATTGATACAATTAAAAAAAGGTATCTAAAAATTTGTAAAAAAAAATCACTGATTTCTGATAGAGCTTGTAGCGAGTCTTTTTTTTTTTGTATCATTGGAACCAAGAACATATGTTTTTTTAAAGCAAGGATGGGTGTTAAAAATTCGAAAATTTGTGCGTTTTGAATATAAAATATCTTATTTATGGGCTAAAATTAAGTAAAATAAACTCAACTTTTTTAAAACAACACTTGAAATGAAATGTCAGCAAAAGCGTCAACATAAATACTATACAATGGGTTAAGTATACACATTTTTGTTCTATCAAAACATATCTACAGAAACTCAAGTTACAAGATATCACTTGCAAACAATGACAACATTTCAAGGTTTAAAAGACATCAAGGTACATAAATCTATACACCTAATAACTTCTTACATCTAACCATAGATATCATAAAGTATTATATTGGCAGATCATGTGACCTCCAAAGCTAACAATGGGATGCGCATGGAGACCAAAATTGGAGGGCCATGGGGCCAGTGTTGCCAACACATTAACGAGAAATATACTGCGGCATCATTGAAAAAAATACCATCAAATTCTAAAATTTCAACAAAAAAAATCATACAAATACCAGCTGCATTTTGGAATACTTTTAGTGACTTTCAAAAAAACGTATGCTTTTCTAGTATTTTTATGATATTTTTTTTTTTGTAATTTTAGAATTAAATTTTATTTTTTTGTAGCACTTTTCTCATTAAAGTGGTGGCAACACTGGCCCCATCGCCCTCCATTTCTGGTCTCCATGTGCATCGCGTCGTTTGCATGGGCGGTCACATGATCTGCCTATCTAATACTTTAACTATGATATCTATGCATCTAACACTTTAAAAAAACGAAACTGATTGAGAGTACATATTTTGTATGTGTATAATCGTTGTTTGAATTAAAGAATTCCATCATGCATGAAATGAAAATGAAAGTCAACAATAAATAAGTCATTAAAAAATCATATTATATTTTGAAAAACCACCCAATTAATCAGATGAAGGCCAGTTAAGTCTGTTGTTAACAGACTTTGACATCAAGAAACTTTCTAATCAAATAAATTTAATGTTATTTGATATTTTCTTTGGGAAATACCACAATACTTAAAAATATGCTTGTGTTTAACTTAAACTAATTACTAATTGCAATGTCTAAAAAGCAGATCATGTTAAAAACTCCAAGTTATTTAAACATTTTAATTTTCAGAAAGTTTTTACTCTCAAATTATTCGTTTATTTAACGACTGGTTGTAATAGTGTTTCTTTTCAAGTTGCAGTAAAATTTAATTTAAAGGTAAGTTAACCTCATAGAGTTAGGAAGGAGGGGTAGAGAGGTCTACGAGTTTTGATGGTTTGAAGCAGGGCAGGTTTTTCGACCTACTGCGCATGACATATTAACACTGAGGTATCCGAAGATGCAACGCTCTTGCGTTTTTTTTAGTTACTGCACATAGCATAGTAACCGAAAAATAACAACGAGGTATCCCAAGATGCACCGCTCTAGCCTGCTTCATTTATGTGCTACTGCCCATATACGAGGACCTCTCTGTTATTTTTCCTACCTCTATGGTTAACCATTTGTTATCAAACAACCAAACACAATGGCACATTAAACTATAACATACATGTGACATACACTAACTCTATATATCAACTAATACTGCTGTTTATAAAAATTCTAATACATTCAGGTACTGATTTCCCAGTTTCCACATTTCTACTTGCCTCTAATTCTGGTGTGGGAGCGACGTCTTTCTGTTTTTTGGTGGGATAAAACTCATTGACAGGTTTAGCAGTTATTGGTAGGCATAATCGACCGTAGGCATAATGGTCCGTTAGTTGGAAACTCTTGTAAGGTAATATTTACAACAAAATGTCTTAATAATTTAACAAAAATGCACTTTTTATTCTGATAAAATTCCGAAATTTTCTCAAATAATATTCAAATCTGTTAAACCTTAAACGAAATTAATGTTTTAAACATGTTTTCTGGGTGGATTCACAAATAATTTATGGAACTCTTTAAGTCCGCGGATGGACCTTCTCCATAGCATATTTCTCTGTACCCAACTTTCCAACTAAGGTTGGCAAGAAGTGTAAACAAATTTTAAAAAAGGGTTTGGTATAAACATAAGGAAATGTACTATGATCATTGTCAATTTATTTTCATTCGAATCAAAATTTCACCTTCTGTGCCCCACCATAACACAGCTTCAAAAATGGTCATAAACTTAAAATATATTTACTGCCTAATAGTAGTAAAAACGGGTTTGCTACAAATCAGTCACTATACACAATAAAAACTAGATTCTTTTGCAATATCTTAATAATAGTTAATTGTAAAACAAGCAATTAACTTATTTTCTACAATCATACATCTACTGGGCCAATCTTGATGGGTATCAAGCCGCCTGTTGGTCATATATGTGTCAGAGATTTAAATGCCTACCAAAACTTATCAACTTTTTTTGATGACGTCATCGCTCCTGTTCGGACACCCTTCCGAGGGAAATGCAACACGTAAGGGGACAAGGGGGGCTACGTTATTCGGCGTACGAAAAGTGTATTTTGTGATTTTTTTCATCTCCTCTTCTGATCTTCAGTTTTCAGAAGTTTCCTGGTGTGTTGTTCTATCAGTTCTTGCATTTGCCTTTCCGCTGCCTGCGCTGGTATCTGCGCATGCGCCGTGCCCAGTCGTCCTTCCACTCGATGGCGATGCTCCGCTCGTCGGCCGTCAGACCGGGTCGCTCAGGGTCACGGTTGTCCTTGCCTAAAAACGAAATTTTTAGCATATTTTCATTCATATGAAGCGTACAGTGGAAAAAAACCTACATTGCATAGGTATATGCCTGTATCAGGCCTCTTCGGCGACGATTATAGCGAGTCATCGCCTAAACTAGTGTCAGAAAACCGGTTTATTACTTGTTTCTTCTTTCGCGGCCACCCTGATTCACGTCAGACACGAGTCCCATGCTTATACCTTGACAGAAGAAGAAAGGGATAAACCGATTTCCTATCGCCAACGTCCGCCAAGCAAATCCGATTACGGGAGGGTTCCTGTGCAATCAAGGGGTTCTTTACCTTGACTCTTCATATCTATAATACAACAGGTCAAAATTGAAGAGCTTAGTGGAAAAACGTGCTGTAACATTAAAAAAAAAATGATGAACTTGTTATTCCCTCCTTTAAAGATAACAAGATCCCCCCCCCCCCTTCACACACTTTAGGTTAATTACATTTTTACCTCTTGTAAGTGCCGTTTTTTTAACGTATCTAAGTGCAAACGAAAAACTGCAAAGCTAATTTTTTTATCGTTTTCACTTTTTTATCACGTTCTTCCACTAAAACTCTTCAATTTACTTCCAACACTAATTCGTCACCCAGCTTGTAATAGTGGGTTCTACTGGATATAAATAACGGGATATCTCATAGAAAATGCTGTAAGGCTTGGGAAAACTTATGACTCAATTCAGAATGCAGCTCTAGCATACATTTCTGCGAGACAATCGTAGATGCGGGCGCAATTTTTCGCCACTACCGCTGTGCATGTGTTGTGTCCAGTGGTCTCCCGTGTTCTCATAAACGTGTCACTCAAGCAGCAGGCAGTGTAAATTCCGAATACCAAATATATCGTCGAGTTATCTTCTAAAGCCGATACCGAATTCGGAATCCGTTTTCGAATCCGAATCTGCTTTCGGAAACGTAATCAAGAAACCGTTCTCCAGCTCCAACTTACCCAGCAGCATCAGGTATGTCTACTTGACCTCGATCTTGTGTCAAATGGAACAACATGCTTTCATGAAATTATAGTCACGAGTTCAATTTTTCTACTCTTTCCTGTACAGATATCCGATTTATAGGATGACTGGCTGTAGGATAGATTCGAACCCCTGCTCTCCTGAGAAGGTGCCTGAGGCGGATGTCTTAATCCTGAGGCGGATGTCTTAATCAGTCGGCTACGGAACAACAGTGTTAAATTCCAAAATTGTACAAAACAAACATAGGTGATTGTCGTCGAAAGCAGATTCCGAGTTTAAAACCCTCATTCGAATCCGATATCGTCTTCGGAATCCGAATTCCGCTTTCGCAAACCTAATCAGGAAACCAATCTCCCACTTACCCAGCAGCAGGTACGTCTGCTTGACCTTGATCTTGGGGCACTTGCAGGCCAGGTCCTCGACGCTCACCCACAGCTGCTGGGGGCCCCGGTGCAGCTTGCCGCCCTTGAACACCTGCAGCACGTGCAGCGTGAACTTGATCCAGCCGCCGGCCGCCTCCCTCGACAGCACGCTCGCCTGCACCACTGAAAGACACATATGGAACTTGTAATTATGCATATGTAGAACTTGTATATCAGACATATAGCGGCTCAGTGGCTGAGAGCAGGGCCTGATCATTGCCTAGGCCTACAAGGCCCGGGCCTTGGGCCCCTGATTTTAGGGGGGCCCCAAAATTGGCTGTGAACTTATTCATTTTGTGTGACAAAAATTATGAAAATATATTTTATTTACATAAAAGTTATTTTAAATCATAGATTTTGAAACATACAGAGAATATTTTTGTGCCAAGAACCCAATACAAATATATTTGGGGGGGGGGGGGGAGATAACCCTTAGCCCCTCGTTGGTCATGCATACGCATTCGGTAAGGGGCCCCCGAAAGTATCTGGGCCTTGGGCCCCAACTAGTCATGGTCGGGCCCTGGCTGAGAGGTTAAGCGTGTCCGCCTCGTAAGCCCAAGAGCGCGGGTTCGGACCCCTGGCTGAGAAGTCAGATTTTCTGGATGGGAAAATCTTGGTCATGCATGTCATAACATTATGTAGCATGTAAAAGATCCCTGGAGGGTCCATTTGGCTTTGGTTCTCTCGGTAAAATTAAAATCTCGGCATGGTTTAACATCTACAGAGAGCTCTGATTCATTGTATAATGTGAGCCTGTGAGCGTCAAAATTGGAAGCCAGAGTCGCCTAGATGGTGCCACAAAAAATGGCTCTTAGTTCTGGGGAATATGCCCAGTCTGCAAAGGCTTGACGGCCATTGTTGCAGACCCATTCGAAGAAATGTATCAGACATATGAGACTTGTACCATACATATATAATTGGATAATGGAGAACGCATACAGTGGAGTTTGGGACATAAGCCCGAACCCGATAGCCATAATGCCGACATCAGGAAAAAAGGAAATATTAATGCAAAAATTAGTAACTAAACTGCTCTTAATTAAGCATAACGGCATTATATTATTGAGTTGCCGGGATTTTCGAACTTGTAAGGATTCCGTCCCTAGCGGGGTTCCTGGTTTGGTTTGAATTATCATCGCACTAGAGCTACACGAGGGCTATGGGCGTCGGGCGTCGTATTTTAAAGCCACAGTTAAGTAACAAGCCGACACCTGAATAAGCACCCAACGCAACAGTTAAGGGCGACATCGAGCGCAGCGTTAGGACTTTGAAGGATAGTTAACGTGCACTCCTTACACGGGGATTATTCGTCGGACATTTTTGTCTGCTCGGGCCGTTTATAAGTCGGCAGTGATTTTAGCGATGCCCGGACCCGAACCTGGGACCTTCCGCATGTTAGGCGAGTTCCTAACCGACTGGACTCCCCACCCCCACGAGATGTTCCCTGTCAGTGTAACTCCAAATTACTTGAGAGGAAGATTCATGAAGAAAAATGATCATTCAACGTAGATTGATAGCGCAAATAGTTTATTGGTACAACTAAACATGTTTCGGCGAGACTCATGCTCAAACTTGAACATATTTTCTGAATATTTCTGACTATTCAGTTTACTTAATATTAACACTAAACTAAGTTGTTGATAAAACCATAGGTACAGCTCTTTCCATCTGTCATCTGTGAAAGCTAAATTGATTTAGCATTGCTACTAATAAGTTGGATAACTCAGAAACAAGTCGAACAAAAATTATCGGAACCCTTTTTGACCAATAAATGAATCCACGTTTGATCTTTCTTCGAACAAAAACCAAAAAAGATCGAGACATCCATCAAAAATGGACTTTGGGTCCACCAAGCGGATAACTCGCAAGAATGTCAACAGCAGTCAATCTTCGAATGGCGTTCGAACTATCACTCCCTCGAAGTTGACACATTCCTGGCGTAAAAATGTTCTGCAGGAATGCCGCGCGCCAGGAACGGCGTGAGTGAAATAACGGATCCTTTCGCGATCCGTTAATCTGCAGGAATTTTCTTTTTCGCACTTGATCGCCGCGGATCCGGTGGATCTGAAAGTGGTTGTTTTTAGAGGAGCAGTTGTATTCGTTAGCGTTATTCTTTAAAAGAACATTTTATTTTACGCTGCGGCGCGTTGGGTGCCTATTCAGGTGTTGTCTCCTCGTCTCTTGACTGTGGTTCTAAAATATGACGCCCGTCGCCAATAACCCTCGTGTAGCTCTAGTGCGACGATAATTCAAACCTAACTAACGCTGCGGCACAAATATGTTTTTCAGCAAATAAGTGAAATCAAACTGAAGTTCAAGTGCGAATAAGACCGAATGACCGCTGATCTCCAAACCAAGGAGCCTCTGTGTTAATCTAATGGAAGAAGAATGATTTCCAAGCCACTTTTTTCGGCTGTATTAAATATTTTTTACTAACGCTACGGTTTTTTTTAAATGGCCACGAATATTTTGTTGTAAAATTATTCACCTTGAATTTAAAAAAATATTCTAACCCGTTTCAAAAAGATGGATAAAGTGACATGTAAGTCAGCTACATTTGTCACATAAAAAAACATTAGTAAAAATAGCCAATACAGCCGGGAAAATCTGGTTTATAAAATCATTTTTCCCATTAAATTAGCACAGGCACTTTTGTTTGGAGACGCGCGTTTAATTGGACTCATTCGCCCCCTTAAATGGTGCTGCAAGGCATCGTTTGATGTTAATCCCCCGATAGTTAGACTTGGCTTTTTTATTTTATGCACCAGTCTTTCTTACAATAACCTTAAAATTTTAAAGTTTATAATGAATAATTTTTTATTCACAATGTACTTTTTACATTCGTAAATGTTCCTAACCTTATTTCTTCAAAAATAAACGGTTTTCTTTAAAGCAAATATGTATGACATATCCTCACTTAAAACCCTCAAAACTTATAATTTTTACCCTCAATTAAACTTAATGACTTAATTACTTTTCAAATACTCTTAATATCACTTAGCACTATAACATCCCAAACACACCCTATCCCGACAAACAGTCGTTTTCCCACGCACTTTCATGATTCATCTACCCACGCGTAGGCCTTTTTAACAGCTTTCCCATAACAAATGCTAGTCTCTGATTGGTCAGTCTGGGTGAGTCTCGTAGATGTTTCACCATCTTTGTTACATTCCATCTCCAGCCATCGACCAAAATTCCCTCTTAAATCCTTAACATGTAATAAAGAAGATTCACTTTAACTACGTTTCCCTGTCGGCTTATTTTACATGTAATTTGAAATAAATTCAATTAAAAATTTGTGCAGTGTAAACAACCATATATATATTTGCCAACTTCCAGACCGTTCGGAAGAACAGGTAAAAAAAAGAACAACTTTCCCTTGTCTTCAACACCCACTAGTACAACATCCAACTCATCTTCTTCTCGAATGTTCCCCGATCGCATTCCTTCCCCTGTTACACCCCCGGGGACTCCGGGGATGGAACAAAATCCAGAAATATCGTCATGTTCCACATAGGGTATCATCTTCGGATAATTCGCCGGATATCGGGTGATATCCGGCGACGATTATGGGTGGGTTGTTATCCGAAAATCGAAACATTTTTATCAGTGTGTCGACTTATATAAGATAGAAAGTTTATTACCGATATTTTAATTTCGAATACAGCAACCGGTATCGAATGAATATTCGTTCATGCAATAAATGTTTCGGTTTATTGATATAAAACAGTTAGGTAACAGTTAATGTAAACATTAAATCACTTAAGACTTACCAAGATAGTGGGCTTTTAGATTTGTCCCAAGTTATTTCTGGCATAATTTTCGAAAGAGTTAAGAAACATAGAAGTCGTTTTGAAATTGCAACTATTATTTATTATTATTTAACCATGTTCTTCAGTTAGCGTTTTTGTATTTGTTTAAATTGTTATGAATTTCAGAAAAGGTTCCCGATTTTCTTAAAAGAACCGCAAAAAATATGTGATCCATCCCATAATTTCGATACTCCATTAGCGTTTTAATTTTTGAACTACGTTTATAACGTAAAAAAATGAAAGCTTTTTTTAAAAAAAGCTGTGTCCGTCCGTCTGTCTATCTCCCCTATATCCGTCACCCATATTCATATGCATTTCATTCACCCATTTTTTTTTAAGTATTTAAAAACCCCTTGGCTATAAATAGGTTTTAAAGGTGATAAATTGGTTTAATACTGTTGTATGTTAATACGAAATGTTTTGCTTGCATTTAAGAGAGAGGAATATTACATATTCATCCTTCAAAATATAAATAAATTTAGCAAACGATGAGAAATAATTATTGTATTTTTGAAAGAAAATCGACAAGCCAAATTAAGCGTGTAAATGTTTACAATAGAATTAAATGCTATCTTTGGAAGGGTTGTGTGGAAGCGGCATAAATAACAGATTATGTTACAAACTTACTTCATTTATTGTTTTAAGTATTAAATATTATAATGATTTAGAAACACTAAAAAACTCATATTTCCTGAAAAGAAACACTCCCAAAAAGTTACGTGACATAAAGAATGTCTCCCGAAATAGCCCGAGTTGCACTTTCTTCTCTACATAACATATACTAACACACATACGGAAACAAAATATCCATGCATAAAGATGAACAAGAAAAGTAGGAAACGTGGCTGGATTTTTACCGTAGTCTCTTTTGCAGAATTTATTGAGGTTGACCTTCTTCTTGGCCGCCGGACAGTCGCCGCATTTGTCTGCAAAAAAAGAAGGAAACTTCATGAAGTTAAGAAGAAGGAGAGGCTTGGCGAGAAATAAAATTGAAGCCGCCAGAAAGTCGCCAAGCAACCCTAGTCATTGCCTGATTAGGACGGATTGGGGCCCTAGGCCTGGAGATATTCGGAGGGCCCTATTCTGAACGATATGGTTATTTAAAAAGTTAAATTTGCTGAATTAAAAAATAATATTTTAAAAAACAATTATGGTACTTATGCTTGCAGAAAACTTAATTATATATGAGTAATTTAAATTAAGTTTGTCACATAATCAAACACAAATGTGAGGCGTGAAAAAAATATTAGTATAGGTTTATAGCTAATTTTGGGGCCCGTAAGAACAGGGCCTTGCAAGCCTATACCAAAACACACCTTAAGTCTGCAGCATTGAAATGTTCGAGGTGGAGGAAACGGCGTAAACAACGCTGCTGGCGCCGAAATTCTGCTTGCTCTGATTGGTCGCTCCTTTGCGATACGTTCACCCTGATATTCGTGCGCACTGTTACGTCAAAATCGAAGGAAAAAAATAATTAATATTTCATTCTAAATGAAGCAAAAAATAATAAAAATCTGTCTTGAAATAACGAATAAATTGGTTTATTGAATGTAAAATACCTTTTTTTATTCGATTCTCGCACTCGAAAATGAGAACTATTTACCCTTTTTCTCTCTATGCTTTTTCTCGTAGAACATTTCTATACAGCAAACTTAATATGAGTTTTACTGTAGGCGATGGTCAGTGTAAGCCCAAAACAAACTGCTGTTAGTTCATCACAAGATGGTATACCTCTCCCGACCTTAAGTTTGCAGTATACAAATGTTCTACGAGAAGGAGGGTAAATAGTTCTCATTTTTGAGGACGAGAATCGAATACAAAAAGGTATTTAACATTCAATAAACAAATTTATTTGTTATTTCAAGACATAAATTTATTATTTTTATTAGTTTAGCCTCAGTTAGAGTGTTATTTTAATTATTTTTTTCCTTCTATTTTGACGTAACAGGGCGCACAAATATCAGGGTCAAATTATCAACCAATCGGAGCAGGCGAAGCTTCGGCGCCAGCCGCGTTGTTTACGCAAATTCCTCCGCGTATTACATTTCTCTGCTGCAAACTTAAAGTCGGTTTTGGTATAGTAATTTCCTTCACATGTAAGAAAAACGGGTTGTAATTGTAGTTTATATTAGAAAATCAGAAATCGCTACGTCGATGTAGTAAACCCATGCAAACTCCATAGTAAAATAGCGCTAAATACTTCGCCGAGAGCGTTTGTTTGGGCGTACTACAAGGCGATAGATGGCTTCAGTTGGCAAACAGGTTTTTGTTTTGGGTTTTGTCCGACACCATCTCCGTCTTCTTCTTATCTCTATGGGAAACTTTATTTTCATCTTCAACACAGAAAAAAAAATTGGATGGTAATGGCCAAGTTTTGTGGACGTCATTGCTTGTTTATCGCTCCATTAACTGAGTAATTCGCGCCATTGTAGAATTTTTGGGTTATTAAAATACAGTTTGTTTTTTAATTCTCTGATGAAGCAGATTTGCTGAAGTGTGAATTGTTTTTTCTACAGACATATGAATTAAAAATTTAAACTGAAAATTTTGTTTCTTTAGCAGATGGTTTAAATGTTGGCTCTTTCATACTTAAATTTTGAAATTTCTGAAAACTATTAAATTTATACTTTTGAAAAATGTTTTTTTTTAAACGTGACATTTGGGTGACGGGTTTATGCTTCTGCATCGCTCAGAGGGTTAAAATGTGTGTTGTTTAAACCTCTGATGAAGCAGATTTTCTGAAAGGCAAAATTATTATCACTTATATATAAATTATAAATATAAGTTAAAAATTATTCAAATTATATGTCTATAAGCAAAAATTATAGACATATAAGTAAATAACTTGTTTAAAATTTTAAAATTACATTTCCGCAGTAAATAGTTACAAGTGGCTCCATCATACTTTAAATTAAAAAAAAAAAACATACTATTCATACTTTTACATTACTTTTACTTACAAAACATACTTTTATTTTTAAATTTATTGAAATTATACAATGTATATTTTTTTTGTGTAAAATAAGTGTTGCTAAAATCCTGACAGTCGGGTAATTAATTTATATTGAAAAGAAAAACTTAAAGTTAAGTTTAGTTCAATGTTCAATTATTATTATAGAATTTAATGGTGTTCACAAATGGATCATTATTGAGTTAAATAATAAACACAAAAAAATACCTTGTCTTCCTACTACACGCTTTGGAACATCTGCCATTCTTGGAATTTCTAAAAACAAAAAGTTTTAATTATAACGTTTTGTTTATTCATTTTAAATTTTAATAATTTCCTGAAAACATAAATACATTTTTCACGAATGATCATTTTAAATACCCTAAATATTGCAATTTAAAAAATTTCGAACTAAAGCAATGGCTCAAGCTTAATGTTTCATATACAAAAGACCATTGACTCCCTCTTTTATACAAATAGATATAAAATAATTATCAATAATGACAGGCAACTTCTAAAACGATTTACGCCTGCAAGTTGTTTTTGCTGTGACGACACTACACTAAAGGTGAAACAACTTCTAACGGGTGCGTGTGTAGAAAAAAAAACACCCAATTGGCCAATCACGTAATAAACGCTTGAGTTGTTCTTATTCTTTTCTTTCTTTTTTTTAAGTGTAAAGATCTGATAGTAGTAGGTTTTTTTCAAGATTGACAAGATCTGATAGTGATGATCATGACGTTAAAATTTTGAAGACGCTTTTTTAGACACTGAAACTTGTTTTTAATTTCTGGTTTGATTTACAGAATCAAATCAATTTGGTTTAATGTGGTTTTTTCTTATTTTATTATTGTGCCTTTTCCGAAATAACTTCTGAATTGTCATGTATTAATTTTTCAAATTGTTTTATTTTTCTATGTCGTTGCATATAAGACCTAAAACATCTATGTCTCAGATAAAATTCAAGCATTGTGTGTGAATGTTTTAACTTTTATAGGTCAATTTAAATATGCTGCGCTTTTGCCTGATAAATCTTTATATTTTCAGATTTAAATCTTCAATAACTTATAAATAACCTGCAAATATATGCTAAAAACAAAAATATATATCCTGTATGCCGCAACTATGCAACTGCTTTACAAATAAAAATGTATTATGCCTGAAATCATTTCAGTCGTTTATTACAAAAATTACAACCTGGACGAGAGTAAGTATTATTATATTTTAATGCATTATAAATTTTTAACGACTGAAATGTCCAGTTGTTAAAAATTGAATTGTGTATTGTGTTGTTTTGAGGGGACAAAGAACTCATGGGTACAAACAGTAAAATTGTAAACAGAAGGTGTTTCTTACTATCAATATGTTACTTTAAAAGACTGTTTAATTTGTATCAAAAAATAGCTGTTCATTTTTCAGTCACGTGGTTTGTCTAGAGTCACGAGATTAAAGCTTTATTTAAGGCTGCTCACCACCCCCATACCCCGTTCTCCTTCGATCGGGCTTGCTAATGTTAAGTCTATGGGGGGAAAATGGTTTTTGTTCCGAAAAAAGTCAAGAAATTATAGGAATATTTTGATGCGGTTTTTTTTAAATTCATAAAAATTCAATAAAGTAGTGCTTTCAGAGGTTATTTTTTTAAAAACGTTACTTGCCTTTTTCTAATAGAAAAAAAATTTAGATTAAAAAAAAGTAAATAACGTTTTTAAAAAAATAACCTCTAAAAGCACTACTTTATTGAATTTTTATGAATTAAAAAAAAACGCATCAAAATATTCCTATAATTTCTTGACTTTTTTCGGAACAAAAACCATTTCCCCCCCCATAGACTTAACATTAGCAAGCCCGATCGAAGGAGAACGGGGTATGGGGGTGGTGAGCAGCCTTAAGTAGGCTGAGCAGAATATTTTGTAAATGTGCTTAAATATTGTTAATAATTTATATTGTAAATATGTTCAAAGATTGTAAATGTGTTTATAAATATTGTAAACAATATATTGTGAATATGTTTAAATATTGAATTAAATATTGTTAATAGTATGTTAAAATCTTCTACCATTTTTTTTTTTGTTAGTTGTGAAAAAATGTGTCTCGTTACGTAAAAGGACTACCATTTACAGCCACCAGAATATAGAAGCCACCGCATGATATCTGACCATTTTTACTAGTTTTAATCTCTTAGTTTCTTCATTCAGGCGTATTTTATTTCCGGAATTGAAACTTGGGGTTGTGTTGCAAAATCGATTCATTGAAAATACGAGTAAATAAAAACGAATGGACTAGAAATAAGCAATGAAAAGTAAAACAGTGGAACTTGAAGTGATACTTATAAGTATCTGTCGTATACCTCTGACACCGCTTGCCAATTTCCCCCCTTTCGGCCAAGTTTGTGTAGTGGTCAACTGGGCGGTGATAACCGTGAAATGGGTTTGAGGTTTGTGGCCTGGTTGCTGCGGGAATGCTCAACTCCGCTCGAAGAAAAAGGGGGCGTTGTCCTGTTTTGTGCGTTAGAGCCGAGCGTTGGCGGATTAGGTTGGACGTGAGGTTTTGGTTTTTAACTTTGGAGTTATTTGGAAGAGTTTTTTTAAGTTCGTTTTTTTAAATGGGGTCTTATAAAAGCTGTCTGAATAAGTGTCTCGATTGTATACAAGTTTTTACGGTGTATCAGCTCTCCAAGTCATAGCTGGCTCGACCCTGTTTCTTGCTGTGCTTGTCATCCTCCTGATGTCCGTTCCGATATCACTAAGTTGTAAATATGGTATGAATATGCTGATCCGAGGAATTAGAGTGTGATTTTTGTAAATGAAAGATTTGTGATCTTGCCTTTTCCTGATACTCCACACCTAAGCAGTGCAACACTACTACGATCGAGTTAGTTTGCTACGCCACAGTACCATCAGCAGATATAAAATTAAACTTAAATGGGTTGCAAGATCCATTCATTTAGATGTATTTTTATTACGAATATTGAAACTTAGATGCTATGCAAGGATTCACTCACTGATGCATGGCGCGATGGGCGACCTGCTCTGCTGGTATCCTTTGGCGCACCTGTTGCACGTGATGCCCGTCACCCCGTCCTTGCACGGGCACTGGCCCGTCGTCTGGTTGCACGTGCGCCCCGAAGCACCCACGGGGTGGCAGTCGCACGCTGCGAAGAAAAGAAACGGGAACTTTACACAGAGAATTACACTCTTAAAACGAACGAGCGATTTTAACTCAGTCTGAGTTAAATTTCACTCCGCCAGTCTAGAAATTACACGTTTCCTAGTGGAGTGGATCCTTTGTGTGATAAACCTCCGACAGGATCACTCCAAACGAGGGATTTTAACTCAGTCTGAGTTAATATTCACTCCTTTCCAGTGTCGAAAATGCACTTCTCCAACTGGAGTGGATTTCACTCTTTTGTTTTAAGAGTGTAGATAAGTTTCGGATATTATCTCCCCAATTCCTTAATCCCCATTATAAAACTTCTGCAACACATTTTTTTAAAGCAATGTAATTGCGGTTTGAATTTCGTTTGAGAAGAAATTTGAGGTTTTCAGAAAGAAAAAAAAACGAAACCTAAGCGTCGGATCTCGTGTCACAAATTTTCATGGATATTGTTTTGCGATTCTTCTTACCTTGATAATCCGAAAATGAGTTAAATCTGAAACTATCTTCTGATGGAAGAGGGAGAATACGAAAAAGTCGGCGTTTGATGTATCCGAGCTTATGTTAAGTTAGGTTGTGAGTTTTCTGGCTGTCTATTCTCCATTGAGCTTTGATACAGTCTATTACGCCTCATTTTGACTGTACTGGAGCGAAGAAAGACAATTATGTTTGTGATTTTCTTTAAATGGACTTGAAAACAAATCTATTTGAAAGTACATTTTCAAATATTATTTGTTTAGTAAAATTAATTATGTTCTGTAAAGTATATATAGCTGAATTTTAAATAATTCTAAACAACTATCCTATATTTCCCTCCACTTGTAACTTTTTTAAAGTACATTTTTTCATTACAAAAACAGTATCAATTTGTTTCGCCATTGGTACTTCATTACCATTAATTGCAGCATGTATTGAAAAGGATTGCGTGGATTTTTATTTAAAACCAAAAGAGTTATCCTTTAAAATATAGATGGTATTCTATAATTCCCTCCTCTCTTTTAATTATAAAATACGGTGAATGCAACGCATGTGAAAAGTAAACTTTTTAAAACGTGTGTCATTATTTCACTCACTCGCTCCTCGCTCCTAAAATAAAATCCACTAGCCTTAAAACTCAAACTTGAGCCATACACAACTTTATATATATTTTTTTGTTTTAGTCCATATAGTAGCAGTATGTTATAAACTATTTTAATACCTTTATTCTAAAATATTAACCTAAGTTAGGCATTCAAGTTAAAGGTATTCAAGTAAACTAGGTCAAACTACTATAATCATAAAAAAAATGCCGACGCGGCGCAATAGTTAGGGTGCTAGCCTTAGAAGCTGCTAAGTTCGGGTTCGAATCCTGGTGAGACATGGATGCTTGTTTTTGTCTATGTGTTTGTGTCGTCCTTCTTTGTGTGACTCTTGTGACTATCTCTTCTGACGAGCTGGGTAATGGGCCATAAAGCCAACGCTCTTCCCTTCTAGAGAGCGCACTCACTGTCATTGGTCAATCATTAAATGATTTTTAACATTAGTACTTAAATTATAACAATTCCAGACTATTTTGGTATATATTATTCGTCCGACTTTTCGCTCTTATATACCGCAGTTACTTTAGCAATACCCCCGGACATTTATTAGTGGCATATATTTTTCCTTTCCTTGCTTTTATATGAAGACGTCTCCAAACTTCAGCAGTGTGTAACATCCTGTTGCCGGAGCCTCTCGCACGCCACTGAATGGAGACAATCAGTGGCGTGAAGAGTGTCCATTCACTCGTCTATTTACACTGCATCCAGGGACAACGGGCCGAAATGCGGGCCGGACAATTCCGAGGCCGGACATCGGAATGCCGGGACACGTACTGTCAACACCGGATCGCGGAGGGAAGGAAGTGAGGGGTAGTTTTGGGGAACAGTTGGTTTGGTTTACTGTTTTAGGATAATGATATTTTGATTGCGTGTTGTTGTAAGCCTACACCAAAACCGAGCTTAAGTTTGCAGCAGAGAAATGTACTATACCTAAACCGGCCTTAAGTTTGCAGTATAAAAATGTTCTACGAGAAAAAGGGTAGATAGTTCTCATTTTTGAGTGCGAGAATCGAATACAAAAAGGTATTTCACATTCAATAAACAAATTTATTTGTTATTTCAAGACATAAGTTTATTATTTTTATTAGTTTAGCTTCAGTTAGAGTGTTATTTTAATTATTTTTTTCCTTCGATTTTGACGTAACAGGGCGCACGAATATCAGGGTCAGAGGAGCAGCCAATAGGAGGATTCGAAATTTCGGCGCCAGCAGCGTTGTTTACGCAAATTCCTCCGCCTAGTACATTTCTCTGCTGCAAACTTAAGGTCGGTTTTGGTATAGGCGGAGGAATTTGCGTAAACAATGCAGCTGGCGCCGAAATTTCGCCTACTTCTATTGGCTGCTCCTCTGACCCTGATATTCGTGCGCCCTGTTACGTCAAAATCGAAGGGAAAAAATAACTAAAATAACACTCTAACTGAAGCTTAACTAATAAAAATAGTAAATTTATGTCTTGAAATAACAAATAAATTTGTTTATTGAATGTGAAATACCTTTTTGTATTCGATTCTCGCACTCAAAAATGAGAACTATCTACCCTTTTTCTCGTAGAACATTTGTATACTGCAAACTTAAGGTCGGTTTAGGTGTACTTTCCCTTTTTCAATAAAATGGACAAATAGGAATTGATATGCTGGAAAGGCCTATAGGAATTGATCATAATGATAGATGGTGGTTGATATCGTTTTAGAATGAGAAGAATTTATAATAAACCATATTTTGTTTAGCTAAAGTAATCATATTATATTAGGTTTAATTTTGAAGTTATTTAAGAGAAATATGGTGAGCATGCTAGAGAGTTAAGTCAGTGATGGAGTTCGAGAGAGTTCGATCTTTTCAGTTCAGTTCAGGCACAGGAGAAAATGGAATATAAGCATTCTAACGTGACGTCACACCGATGCACGTAGGGCATACTTGGTAGGCAACCGCCACAAGGGCCGTCTGTCCGTCTGTACCTTCCTTCCAAATTGGGATTTATCGGTAGAATATTAAAAATTCTTTTTGTAAGCTATGGCAGCAAACAACCATTTTTTCTACTATTGGTTCGTCTGTCTATACGACCAAACAGACATCTGCTTATTTAATTAACATTTGTATATGTATTTATTTAAATCCGGTGTTTCCACCATTCACACGATAAATTTTATTTATTTAAAAGGGAAATTTATTTTTGTCATATAAGTCAATTTGGAAATACGTCATGTTATGTAGGACACTGTAATTATTTGATTGTTCACTTTTTTGTTAACTAAGAAAGCGGCACAGTGTTCCGGTTTTTGGCATAAATAGCCGGTCAGGTTGGGGGGCAGACGAAATGGGAGAACAATCCGGTACAAAAAATTATTTCTTCTATTTTCACTAAAAATAATAGTTATTTAAGCAACTAGTTCCGAAAATGATACTTTATTAAGCGAGTGGCTTTTTATTTCACGAGCGAGGTACGAGCGAGTGAAATTATGACACGAGCTTAATAAAGTATTATTCGGAACGTGCTTGCTTACAATATTTTTTATAATGACGTGCAAAAAAGTATTTCTACCAATGAGTGATTTTCATGACATCCTTTAGTTTCCATGGAGATATTCGAAAATGCAAAGTAGTGAAAGAAAAGTTGCAAAATACTTTTCTATTTTGAATCAAAATAGTATTTAGATTAATTAGTGCTACCGAACATAGGTGAAAATGAATTTGAAATGATGTTCGACCAACTTCCAGATTAAATTAACAAAGCAGCTAATCAAGTTTGGTCGAATCTTATTCCAGAAAAGTATTGTTTGGAGTGAAATTTGTGTTCTTACTTTTATCTTATTTCATTTCCTTTAATAGTTTTTGTAATACTTTTAGTTCCCATGGAGATTAGAAAGTGCAAAAGTAATGAACCAATAGAATTAACTGAGTTTCGTGACCATTTAGTTTCCATGGAGATATTCATGACATCATTTTGCTTTTCTACCAATCAGATACTCTTATTTACTTTACCAAACTGTGCCGAAAATTAAACTTTCGCTCACTGTCTGTGACGCAAGCACGTAAAGTGTCATTTTCGCAACGATTTATGAATGAATATGTTATAAAAAAGTGAACTTTTTGCACGTTGTTATAAAAAAAATATTAGACAGTTTTGCTGCTATTTTAAGCCATATACACAAAAATGGATTTAATACTTCAAAAACTCTCATTTTAGAGCCACAGTTACCAATTGAAATTTTTTTTTTAAAAAATCATTAATATCGATTAAAAAAACCCTACTAGAATAACTTTTATATGATGATTTTAAGCTTGATAACACAGTAGTGACGCCAAATTTTCAATACGGAAATTTTTCCAACTGGTTTTTTTGCAAGATTCTCTGACCCATATCGTCAGTAACCTTTCTAGTTAATGGATGGTAATTCTGATCTTTGGTTTGTCCTTCATAAAGCTCTGAGTACAGCTTGACCCACTAACAACCACTATGTAAATACCATTAGCTTCTTCATTTCCCGATTAAAAGTTTTTAAAATTCAATTTTCGGGAAACTTAATCCGTTCTACCTACATTTTTCAGGACTATGGTCTTCATTTGTCTGACAATTTGTTAAGTTAGATAAAATTAAACAGAAAGCTTGTTTTCGCGTTAAAAAAATTTCTGGCAAACCGTCGTCAACGACTCAACGAGTTTACATACTACCACCCCGTATATTAAAAAGCAAAAGCTACACTCTTAATACAAAAGAGTGAAATACACTCCTATAGGAGAAGTGTATTTTCGACACTGGAAAGGAGTGAAAATTAACTCCTAAATTGCTCCTAATCGCCTTAAAATTGCTCGTTTGTTGTTAAGATTGTTGGAGGTATAACAAAACAAAAAAGTGAAATCCACAAATCTAGGGGAAGTGCATTTTCGACACCGAAAGAAGTGAAAATTAACTCAGACTGAGTTAAAATCGCTCGTTTGTTTTAAGAGTGAAGAGAACAAGAGGAAAGACTCAGTCCGTTCTTTACTTTTCCATCCCTACCCCATGGGGTCCGTTTGTGACACACGGTCAGGGGAGGTGGGTTGAGTTGAACGGGGAGATATCCCCCGAATGGAATTCTTTCTTGTCCGGATTATCGTCTGTTGATTGACCCTTTATTGGTGTCCGAATAGGGGGAGGGGGACTGACAGAAGGGGTGTTTGGAATGAGGTATTGTTAACCGAGGCGGGAAGTTACCCCCAACCTGGCTGTCTGTTGCGAAAGGTTTCTAATACATGATTGAATTAAGGTTGCGATGCCGCAGCATGCCTATGTCATTCTGAAGTAGTTAAGGATTATATTTACCTAAGCAGAAACTGAGATAACGAGGAAAGTTTTTAATGAGGAGCATGTGCTTAAAAACTACAACACACCTTGCAGGAGTTAAATAACTGATTTTTGAGTGATGAAATGAGTGATTTTTTTACAGTGTAAGTAAACTAATGGCTACATAGCATAATTGTTTCAGAATTACTGGAGATGGCTGACGTTATAGTACATAAAAAAGAATTCAACATGCATTTATCCTCACTTCCGTAAAACAGTTTTCAGAAAATAAATTGTATTCGTGGTTCTCATCTGAGCTTCATATCAGAGTTCCAGGGTATGAGATGTGCTACGTTAACATCATGAGGTACGTCCATTTCTGACTTACCACTTTTAAGATTTCAGTAGGCATACAAGAAGTTCTAAACGAACTAAAATAGCCTACTTTCCTGTTACTTAAATACTTACTGAAATTCTTATCGGGGAAGAACTAGGTTCGTAACAGTGTCATTTACAACCGCTTCTACATAACATTTACACATTAGAATAAATTTCACTAAATACAGCATCCAGCCACAATTTAAACTTTTTAATGCCAAAATCAACTATTTTCATTAATTTTCTATCGCAAATAAAATTAATATTACTTGTCGTCTGTTTTATTTATTTGTAGTTCTTCGAATAATTAAATACTTATTTATAACAAAAAACATGAAACTACACCGAAATGCTATTTAAGTAAGAAATGTAAATTAAAACTAATCAGGATTATACGCAAAAAAATATGCCTTGCCACTTACTGAGTAACCAAATAATAAATAATCACATTTCAGACGTCATTCTAAACTGATTTATAACCAAAATAAATGTTGCTTCAAATAGTATTTTTAAATAAATTAAGTTCCTCAAGCCATTGTTGAGTTGGCAACAGCGATTTAAATGACTCGAAATTGAATTTCAATGCTAATTCAATGGGGAATTCGGCAACAAATAGTGGATTTATGTCCGTCCGATTGCACAAACAGACGGACAAAAAGTATGAAAGTTTTGTCTCTGAGGTCATAACTTTGTAACAAAAAAAGGAGTTTTTAAGATCGAATTGATGGAACTGATTTTGGAAGAGGGGTACAGACGGACATCGACCACATGCAATGCACTAACTTTTTCATTTTTTTTAAATTCTTTCTAATTAAAAAAAGAAAAGTAGGCTAAAACGCGTAGAAAAAGTTAGTCCCCTCAAAAATTAAAAATAAATATGAAGTGATATAATCATAAGTTTTAATAACTAAAAAATTTTATTTTTAGTTATATTTATTACTATTATTTGTTGTAGGAAAATTTACATACTGTTAGACAAACTATCCAAAAAATGAACCGCCCAACGTGGGGCTCGAACCCACGACCCCGAGATTAAGAGTCTCGTGCTCTACCGACTGAGCTAGCCGGGCTACAAACATATTGAACAAAGTACATTACATTTAAGCACATAAAATGTAAAACTGCTTGACTAGATAGTAGTCAGGGTGTTATCATTACAAAGCTACTTATCTTTTGCACCTGGTAAACTTCACTCAAATTTACTAAATAATTATTTATTTAATATTTGGTTTACTTGTCTTTCTTTGATAAGTTTTGAAACATCTTGGACTTGTGACATTTTTCATATAAGCCACTATTGATACTTTTAATATAATCAGCCTACCCGGCGGTGCAATGGTTAGGGAGCTAGCCTTTGGAGCCTCTGGGTTCGGGTTTGAATCCGATAAGGCATGGATATTTGTCTTTGTCGAGTATATGCGGAGTACGTGCTCTTAAAATTTGTTGGGTCCGAAAGTTCTGTGGGCTGCCATTGCGCGGTTTCCCACGGGTACAGGTCCCTGGAGACTATTTCCCTTACGTGTGTGTTCAGGGCCGTGTGGTGCTATGATGCAGAGAGGCGGCCGCATCAGGCGGCAATTGAGTAGGGGGCGGCAAAATTCGAGATCCTAACCTAAATTTTTTTTAAATACTTCTTCAAAAAATTAACTTTGTTTTTTCTAAAGATGTGTAAAATAAATAAATCTTCAAATTTTGGAAGAAAAAGAGCGGCAATTCTTTCGGTTTCTTATCTTCAACATGAGAGAGGGCGGTCTGAAAAAAAAAAAAAAAAAAACTGCTAGGAGACTGCATGTTTTTTTATTTGGGTTGTGGGAAGAGGGACTGGGTTTCACTCACTCGCCCAATCGTTTATACATTTCAGAACTGGTGACTATACGTTAGTTAGTGACCCATCTGTGTCAACAAGACCCCCCATCCCTTTTTTTTTTTTGGAATGTTGGAGGGCGAAGAAATTTATAGCCTAAGATGAAAGTATAGCACCGCACTTGTACACAACACTAAAATACTGGAAGTGTTTCCGGTCTGCAGTCTTTTAGCTACATTCAATCTTTAGTCTTTCAGTTATTTTACTATTTGGAGAACTACATAGCAGTTGGTTTTTAATTGGAAAAGGGTGAGTTTATTTACATTAAGATTTTACAAAACCTAAAAGAGCTCGATTACTTTGATTTCTTCTATAAAAGTAGGTGTTATGACATTTTACTTAAAAAAAAAATAATAATTGAGTTTAAACTTGGTCCTTGAGCAACAGTTTTGACTTGTGTTACAAATATGTTCTCAAAGCAGTTGCAAAAGATCTAAAGCATTTATATTATTTAAAACATTTAGTTAAATGTATTATATAACAGCAGCTGTTTTAGGAAGTAGAGCTTGATTAGTTTACTTCTATTTAATTAAATTCAGTAATTTTGTATCAGATATATATGAATGTATTTTTCTTAAATAATATTTTTAAATTAAGATTTAGCCATCTTACAAATGAGTAATGTGTAATAAGAAAATGAAACTTGGCAAATCTAACTTTTAATAATTGAAACTGATTTATTCCTGACCTAACGTTATAATTTTACCACTAAGTTTTGTAATTAAACAATGTATTTCAATATCAACCTAGAGCTGCACTGCAAAATTAAATACTTTTTAACTATATTTTGCTAACTGTCCCCGTTTATAGCATATCATAACGCCCTACGCGATTGAACTAAAAACATTGCAAAATAGCATCTCAATTTTAATGACGCGATGTCTTATTACTGATTTTTTGTGGTTTGATTTGGAAACTCTGCATAATTAAGCACAATGAATTTAGGCAAACAATATTATTTAGCTTTAAATTAAGTACAATGGTAAAATTAAATTTTAAAAAAATGTCATAATGTGATTTAAAATTTTCACAAGCCCCAACCATGCAACACCATTGTCCAAAATGATACGCATATCTTAATATCTAGCTAGATAAGTTCATTTATTGATAAAAAAAAAATTAAGCCTAGAGCACAAAAAAAAAAAAAAAAAGAATACGAATTCTATTCAAAAATATTGTTGACCAAAAATTCAGATGAAAGACCTCAAAGTGCGCTGGCAGTGAAAGATAACAAATATAGAAAATTTTCATTATAAAATCAATTTAAACTTTATATTTATAAGAAATACATATTTTCGGTCATTATACAAACCCAACTCTACAAAATATTCATTTTTAATTGGGGATTCTCTGTGAACTTGAATTTTTAAGTCCTCGTATATATTTTGCTGTTACGTGCCTATTGCAATTGTAAAATTAATAACATTTGATATAATATAATTTAAATAACTTTACTTTTAAAAAAATCGAAACGAAATATGTGTTTTCCCCCAACAGTTGTGAATAATGTAAAAATGATTAAAAATAGCTTTCATATGGGTGATGGACAGAAAATTTTTCAGTTTTTGAGTTAAAATATAATAAGGATGAAAACTTTTTTTAAAAATCAAGAGCGGCATTTTTATGATTTGCATCATATGGAAAAAACATACCACACGGCCCTGTGTGTGTTGTGTCTGTCTTACTTGATGAAGGTTTATATGTGGATCTCTGACCAAGCACACAAGCCTGAAAATAAAAATATACGTCCACCAACCAACCAATATAACCTGGCTTTTGTTAATGAACCCCCCACTTGACCACTGTCCTGCTTTGATCCCGTTATCCCAATTTAGGTAAAGTCACGGGGATGAGTCATCGCGGTGCAAGTGAGTCAGAAACCCCATAGCACTGGATTACCTCGTCTGCAAGTGAGGAAAGAGGACGACTCCCTGTGGTGGTCCAGGGCCATTGAGGAACATCAATAATGAAGGACTTCTTAGGGGGTCCAGAGGGGAGGGGGGGGGGGGATTCAGGTCTATTTGTTTTGATTCAGAAGCGAAAAGCGATAGTGGGAACCGTTTGAAGTGTATAATATAAAGAGTTTAAACCGTATAACCTTTTTAGTCAGTGATGCCATTTGGAATCATCACTTTCAATATTTTTTTCCAAATGTTTATGGCCCGTTATGACATCCAAACACACATCATTCGATTCTTCGCACTTTGTTCTATTCGACAATATTTTACAATAATCTCAATAGAAGTCAGAACTACTATTTCTTTTATTTAGAAAGTAGCTAACAAGCATTTCACCTGATTTTTGAAAAGTTCACTTCAGTTCCAATTTAAAACTCAATTTAAACTATTTCGGTTAAAATAATTACTAAAAAAAATTTTAATAATTGATCAGATACCTTAAAATACATAACTCGAAGTGTTTTCAGATAATATATATATTTTTATTTTGTTGTTTTCCGCAATTAAAAATTTTTGGCGTTATTGCAAAAACCATATAAAAATTTTAAATGAATTTTTTTTATCATGGAACTCTTATTTTTGACCTAAAATAAACTTATTTTGTGAATATCAGATGTTTCTGACTGAAAGGGATAAAAGAGTCTCACATTCTTCAAAGTTATTACTAATTTATAAGGTCCGGCTAATTCATTGGCGACTTTTGAGGATTGTAAGTTTAATTGGGGGACGAAGTCGCCAATGAATGGACCGGACCCTATATCTTAGTTCTACTATGAAGAATAATCAATACGAAACTATTTCTTGGAGGTTTTCTAGGGGAAGTGCATTGGGGGATTAAGGTTTATTTATTGCAATGCGGAAGAGAAAAACAAGATTATTGGGAACAGTTTGAAGAGTACCTTATAATATGAAAAGTTTAAACCGTATAAAGAGTATAAACTCACGTTCTTCAAAGTTATTACTAAGGTATAAGGTCCGGCTCATTCATTAGCGACTTTTGAGGATTGTAAGTTTAATTGGGGGACGAAGTTGCCAATGAATGGACCGGGCCCTATATCTTAGTTCTACTATGTAGAAAAATCAATACGAAACGTTTTCTTTGGGGTTTTCTGGGGGAAGTGCAATGGGGGGAATTAAGGCATATTTATTTCGATGCAGAAGAGAAAAACAAGATTATTGGGAACCGTTTGAAGAGTGTTGTTGAGAAACTACACCTTCATTTCCGAAAAAAAAATCACTTTTTTTAAATCGTTTTTTGTGAAACGTAATTTATCCTACACAAATTTTTCTGGATTTTGGTCTTTATTTGTCGTATAATTTGTTAATAAAAAAACATGGAGGATTGTTAGCTGGATCGCGGGTCTCCAAAACAAAGCGCATCAGTGCTAATCCAATGGAGAAAAATATTTTCTCTGCCACATTTCTCCGGCTTTATTGAATATTTTTACAAACGTATTTTTATGTGATTAATGTAGCTGACTTACAGGTCCCGATAAATCCCACTTTTTGGAAAAAAAATTAAATTTTTGATGAATAATTTTACAAAAAGTATTAGAAGCAATTTTAAAACGTGGGATTATAGAGACCTGTAAGTTATCTACATTTATTATTTTAAAAAAAAAGAACAGCTTGCAAAAATATTCAATACAGCCGGAGAAATGTGGCAGAGAAAATAGTTTTTTCTCCATAGGATTAACACTGATGCACTTCGCTTTGGAGACCCAAGGTCCAGCGCGCCCATTACCTCTTAATTAAAAAAGCTCATTTTCTAGTAGCAATTTATCTTGCCAATCGTCGTTAATGTTTTTTTTTAGCAGTATACGCTGGTCACCCAACCAAGTAAGTCAATCAGCTATTTTTACTTTTTTAAAATCAGAGTTTCAAATTCAATTTTCAATTGAAACTATCTTTCTCCCCTTACAGGGCCTGATTTCCTGCAGGGCAAACGGGGCAGGCACGTGCCCAGGGCCCCCATTTTAAAGGTGGCGCCCGAATTTTCTTCATGAACATTTATGCTCAATACAACTGCCCCAAATTTTATTAATCTGAAGTAAACAAAAAAATTAAATTCATGAGCAAAATTTTACTATGATATTGTGTTTAAACTCTGAAATAATCAATTCACAAAAATTTGGTAAGCACTGTAAGAGAGGAAAATACACGCAAATAATTTATCGAGGTATGTTTTTGGGCCCCCAAATTTACTCGTGCCCTGGGCCCCTAAAGTTGTAGTCGGGCCCTGCTCCCCTACAGAGGATTTTTTTTTGCTAGGTTTTTGCACTGCACTCCTACACATTGAGAAGTCATTAAAAAATAAAAATTCCAATAAACAGTGCTATAATGATAAATTTGAAAGCTATTCTTTAAAAAAAAATATTCATCACAGTATAAATCTCCAAAAATTCACAGGCTACTCGGCGAATCTGTCCCAAAATAATCCGCCCAACGTGGGGCTCGAACCCACGACCCCGAGATTAAGAGTCTCGTGCTCTACCGACTGAGCTAGCCGGGCTACAAACTTCCCTCACTGAGTACATTACAAACATGTTTATGAAATATGAAACTGCTTGAATTGATAAGTAGCAAGGGTGTTATCATCATTACATAGCAAGCCACTTATCTGATGCACCTGTTAAACTTCACAGACTTACTGAAAATGATTTCTTCAATGTTTATTCTGATTTGTCTACCTTTCGTAAGTTTAAAAACAATTTTAGATATATATTGTCTTACAATTCTTTTTCTGTATCCCTCAAATCATTTATTTGTTATAGACTAACTAAGCAGTATGGTCCCGCCTTACTTGGGAACCCGTTAACTTCGCATTGCTTCCTTTTAGAGGCATGCTAACTTGCGAAAATGGGGGCCATTCACGGCCTTATCCACCTAAGCTTCAATTCTAAATCGTTGTGTTAAAAAAAGCTGTTAGACAGGTTAGGGCAGTAGGAAAACATTAGCACGTGGTTCGAGAGCTGTATAGGATAGCTTTAGCACGTGTTTCGAGAGGTGTAGGAAAACAAACCGCGTGACATCACATGAATGTTCCCCATACACTCTATATCTAAACTAAATTCACTTCGTGTTGGCGCATGCGCAAGAAAAAAGCAAATAATAATAGAGATTGGTGTCAAGCCCCTGCTACGGCCCGGTTGTTGTGTTTTGAAGCCTTGTTATGGTCTGCCTACTTATTAAAATACACTCAAAACAAAATTAAATTCATGTTGGCGCATGCGCACTTAAAAAACAAACACTAATAGAGGATGAAGCAGCCTTTGGGCGAGCGCATATCTCAACCAAACTCAATCAATCAAACTAATAGAGGATGGCGTCAAGCCCCCGTTTAGGTCCGGTCCATGTATTTTCAAGCCCTGTTATGGTCCCGCACTCCCACGTGGATGACGTTTTTTTTAAACTAATTATATTAATAAAAAATCACAATCAAATATGAAAAAAACTAAGCCTCAAGTGTACACTTAGGTATTAAAAGAAATCTATATTAAAATTTTCGAATTTTTTAGAGCAGTCTAAGTATGTCTTTTGCGATCCACAGACATACACACAGACAGACTCTTTCTTTTATTATTTTAGATTCCATCTAATTGAAAATATTTTTGTTGTGTAAATGACAAGTTAAAAAAAAGCTTTTTACATTTGAAAAGAAAAAATATATATAATAATTAAGTGGTTAAGTAATTATAGTGGTTTATAATAAAGCATTGGGCAGATCTAGGACGACTTTCACCCTACTTTTCTACAATACTAGGTCATAAAGAAGATTTAACCCTGCCGCATGCAGTCACCCGGCGTGCATCGCCATGAGACTAGAAGATTACGTCGCAATATGAGCAATAATCGGCCATAAAAATCGGAAAAGAAGTGTTTGCCCGAAAGATAATCCACGGCAAATAAGTCCTTCTGGGACCTCATATCGCTTTTGTCTCCGAGAGACACGGCTTTGACAAATACTTCAGATGCAGTCTTTTTTTTTTTTTTTTTTTTTTTTTTGGAGGCTGTATCAATGGCGGTCGGAGAAATTTATTCGAGATGATGACAGTTTTCCGATTTTGGCCCCCACAAGAAAATTTTGAGTCGATGCTGCTGCGAATGCAGAGGCTCATTCCAACACTGTTAGGGTAGATACATATACAGGGTGGTTATAAAATAACGCTCCCTATTCGGAGTGGTCTGTAGCTTGAATGAGTAATCCAAATACAAAAAAGTTTGAGACACTTACTAATCAAGAAGGGGGAAAAAGAATGGAAACATAAAAAACAAACTCGTCACTTGACCAGGGTTCTAAATTACGAGGCGTGATTGGATGTGTTGGCCGTAATTAGCCGTAATTGGCTACTCCTCGTAATTATAACCTTGGTAAAGAGACGAGTTTCTGTGTAATAATTCCATTCTTTTTCGTAAAAAAGAAACTCGTCTCTTGACCAGGGTTCTAAATTACGAGGCGTAATTAGCTGTGTTGGCAGTAATTGGCCATAATTGACGACGTTTCGTAATTTAGATTCTGGTCAAAAGACGAGTTTTTTTTATGATGATTATTTTTTATGATTATTTTTTAGGATTTTGTCTTTTTTATGATACCATTCTTTTCCCCCCTTCCTGATTAGTAAGTGTCTCAATTTTTGTTGCATTTGGATTATTCATTCATGCTACAGACCACTCCAAATAGGGAGCGTTATTTTATAACCACCCTGTATATTCCGGCTTTTGAGTAAGAGACCCGCTTACAAGCCTTCGTCAAGTAAGACAGACACAGGAAGAAATTTTTACTATCACAGAGTAGGTAGGTAGGTTTGAATTATCGTCGCACTAGAGCTACACGAGGGCTATTGGCGACGGGCGTCGTATTTAAGAACCACAGTCAGGTGACGAGCCGACACCAGAATGGACACCCAACGCAACCGTTAAGGGCGACATCGTAAGCAGCGTAAGGACTTTAGAGCAGATTTAACGTGCTCTCCCCTGCACCGGGCATTATTCGTCGGACATTTTTGGGCTGCACGGGCCGTTTATAGGTCGGCGGTTATTTTGGCGATGCCCGGAAACGATCCTGGGACCTTTCGCATGCTAGACGAGTGCCTAACTGACTGGGCTCCCCAGCCCCTACTATCCCAGAGAAAGGAAGTACACAAAGGGGGAAGGCGGGAATCAAACTCGCACCCGTTACAGCACGCAAACTGCTAGCGTAGATGTACGCGATTCAATTCAAAAGCCCCCCCCCCAAAAAAAAAAAAAAAATATATATATATATATATATTCCTAAAGATGATACCCTCAAAAACGAGTAGTACCGAGATGTTCTAAATTTATCGTGAGAACAATATTATCGAATATAAATACGACGGAATCTCAAATTGAGCAAGGTCAATTTTTGTTTTCAGGACAATTATGTAAGAATGGAGCTGCAGGTATAAGTCATGTCGCAAATTTTTAGAAAAACTAATGTAGGTTGATTTATATAAGTATAGGCTACTGTCTGGTTAGTGTAACTCTCTCTGAGTCAAATGTAAGCAATCAGGGCCGTGTGGTATGTTTTTTTCATATGATGCAAATCATTAAAATGCCGCCTTTGATTTTTTTTCTAAACTCTTTTAAGTATAAAAAAGTCAATTTTTTCCAAACGGAATCTTTTTTTCCCTTTTCTACAATATTAAATTATAAAATGATGTGATAGTAAAGATCAATCAAGTATGTTTTGACAATTTCTTAAGAATAAAAGTAAATTACAAAGCAATCGAAAGCAAAAGAGACCGAATTTTTAAATTATGTAACAGTGGTTTGTTTTAAACAAACTTAATTTGTTATACTATACAAATGTTTGTTAACTATACAAAAAAAAAATTGTCAAAACAATAAAATAGAGTTAATTTATCATACTCAAAGATCTAAAATTCTAAGAGAAAAAAAAACGATTCGTGATTGATTGATTACAAAAATAAAACAACTACCTCTCTGAACATCTGCTTTAAATAAAATATTTATAAAAATAGTGCACATTAAAAAGAAATTTATATTTTTAGGAAAATACAACTAAATTAAGAATTGACATTGATTGAGAATGAATTTTTGTTAATTTCTTACCTATAAACGGGAATTCACGAATCACATAAAACGCGTCAAAATCCACTAAGAGAGAGCGGTAAAAAAAATCAACATTCAACACAGAATGAAATACTATACTGCCAAAAAACCAGAGTCTAAGACGGCCCTGTCTAAGTGACGTAGCAGCAATAAATTTAGTGTCTTATCTGCTTTTTGCCCCAATGGCCAGTCCAAGAAATTCCTCAAACATCTGGCAAATACTCAGCACTGAGAAAACGTACTACCACTTGTCGGAAAATGTTTCGAATGCAAAGTGTAGGAGGTCCTGAAAATAATTGTCTCAAGTTTCAAACAAGGACGAAGGACCCTCTACTGCTGCTCCGATCGTCCACCCTGCCTTTCTTCTTCGGTCATAAAACCTAAAAGGTCCCATCTCCTTCTTTGATAAAAATCACAGATAAGTTTTGCAGAAGCTGGACAATAGTGATTCGGATTTTGTTCTTGGAGTGGAGGCTACGAGAAAAAACACAAACCATCCTTTCCCACAGAAAGTAGGAGGGGGGCCCTGGGGGAGTTAAAATACCCCCTTGCAACGCAACGTCTTTCTTGGAAAACGGGGGTAATTTTATTACCCCCGTTAGCAGATAGCGAAAACTTTAAACCATTATCGTGTGTTGTGAGCACGTAGCGAGTTTGAGGAACAGGGATCTTTCCATTTATCCCCTTTTTTCACCTTGTTTGTGTTGACTTGCTTGTTTTGAGTTGTGTTTATTTTATCAACTGGAGCGATGAATATTCAGAAAATATCTTCAACTTTACACATGATAATTGAGAAGATTCACAAAGGAAATAATGTTGATTATTGAAGCAAATTGTTTATTCATAGGGAAAAAAATACTGGATAAATTATTTGTCCCAATAATCTACATTGTTTTCTTCAAGAATCTTATGGCGAACGATTAAATTCTCAACTTTTTTTTAAAAAAATTGTATGATTTTTAAAAAAAAAAAATTAAAATACAATTAAACAAATCTGGCTTAGTCGCCTTTGAAACGGGACCCAGGATCTGCCAAAAATAAAACCTTTCATTTTTTTTTTCATCAGCCAAATTGACGCCTTTTGAATTTTCGCCTGGCATGACCTGGAACTGATAAGGGCCCATTTTTGTGAAATTTGTTTGTGAAGAAAAGCAATTTTTCAGTTTTCAAAAAAGGATTAAATTATAACATTTTTGACAAAAAAAAAAAAAAAAAACAGTGAAGAGTCAGGGAACATTACAGTATTAATTACGAATTTGAAGAAACCAACATATCTTATTTCTACATTTTTTTAAAATAAAAAATATTTAAGGCTTAAATTACTGGTAAATCTGACTAAAAACTAATATTCCGTATGGGTCTCCTAGGGACGCCGCTACTTACATAATACATTAATGAATACGGAAAAATATCGCAAATTAAGTATTTTGTAACGAAGGAATTGGAACATTTAAAAAAAAAAATGCTGATAAATCCAATAAAAACTCATATCCCCTATGGGTCTTCTAGGGGCCCCGCTAGTTCCTAAATACATTAATGAATACGGAAAAATTTCACAAGTTAAGTATTTTTTTAAAAGAAGGATATAAAAAAATTGCTGAGAAATCCAATAAAAATCCAATAATAATAGTGAATCTTACCAAACTAGCTTTTATCCTGGAGTAAAGTTTTTGGCCCCAATTATTGATTTTTTTTTTGCAATTAATTTTGTGATGAAATTAAAAAAAATGGCTCACCGGCGCGGGCCCTTTAACTTCTTGCGGACCCCTATGCAATGCATAGGTATGTCCCCCCCCCCCCTGTCGGTGGCCCTGAACCCAGTCCCTCTTCCTACTACCCAAATAAAAGAAACATGCAGTGGTTTTTTTGTAGACCGCTCTCTCTTCCCTTGGCCAGCTCGGGCCTGTATAGAATCTATTTTCATTCTCACTATTTCGGATACTCATTAGAATTGCCGCTCTTTTTCTTTTTATATTTGAAGATTTAGAAGTATTCATTTTACACAGATTTGGTTGTTACTATTTTTTTTTTTTTGAAACATTATTTTTAAAAAATGGAGGTTAGAATCTCGAATTTTGCCGCCCCTACTCAATTGCCGCCTGATGCGGCCGCCTCTCTGCATCATAGCACCACACGGCCCTGTAAGCAATACCCACAAATCTGTACCAAAAATTAGCTTCAGCAAACTTCTTTTTGAGGGTCATTTACTAGAACCAACATTTTTACAAAAATTCTACACTGTTACCTTACAAATTGTGTGCTTGGTCACACCATAAAAAAGGTTCCTAGTAGCTGCAAAGACAGTGTGGTGAAATGTTTCACCATATTTTCACAAAAAAAGGTGAAACCATACTTCAGGGTTCGGAAACAAAAAAAATGAAAAATTGTTCAACCAGATACCGAAAATATTGTGAAACTTTTCACCATACTGCCGTTGCAGCTACTATGTAGAAACCATATTTTTAGTGAAATCAAGTTTTAAGTTATTAACAGTGTATATAATGAATGCATTATTTTATTCTGACATGTGTGTCGAATTGGAAACAAGTAAAGGACGTCAAACAAACTAAAAACAACAAATTACTTGTCTTGTTTAGTAATTTAAAATATTTTGCTTTTATTCTAAAAAAAAGGATCATAAACAAGATGCGATAAATGCCGTTAAAACTAGCCTGCTTGCTTCTTTCCCTCGGCCTTTTGAACCCGTTCCGCATTTTAAAAGTTGACGGACGTTTCCAATGGATTATCGCGTCCGTTCCGCAATCGAACAAAAGAGGTAACTTAACCCTCTGTCGCTTTGTTTTAATCGAGAAGTGTGAAAGAATTATCGAAGTGAAAACACGAAGAATAGCTGAGGTATTGTTTCAAGGACAGAGTCGATCTCTCGACCCATTTATTGTCAATTATATTGTTCTCCAAAAGTGTCTTTGTTCGTGGCACCCCACTCAGCCGAATGGGACTCAGCCGAAACCGCAAAAGGTAGCCAATTTGGTGAAAAAGTGGGGTTGTGCTTGGCGAAGAGATCCCCCTCTGCTGATAAGATTTTGTGGTTGCTTTACTCCTGCCAAAGCGTTGGCGATAAGAATTCAACCGAATGGTGCATGCGAAGCCAAATATGAGGTTAAATTTGGACAATTGGTGAACGCTCCCTGCTCATGATGTAATTGCGAATACAATGCGATCTCCGTGCAGACCAGGAGTCATAAAAAAGACCCCTCGTTCTAAGAACTCTGGCGGGTCACTCCTGTTTCAGGCGACAAATATAATCAGACAACAGACAAGGATTTTGTTCGATAGATAGAACTTGTTCTCAATGTCTGCACCTATCTCGGTGAAATAAATTTACAAAATAATGTTCAAATAGAGTTAGGTTGAAGGATCAATATAAATATTTTATTTAGTAATTAGTATTTTATTTTAAGCAAAAAAATGAATGCAAGTAGAAAAATAGTTAATAATTTTATCACGATAATATATATACATATTGTTTCAAATTTAAGTTGTGTTTCTTTACTTCCGTACCGTTAACATCAACAGATTAAATATACAAGTTTTAGAAGTTTTTATACACGTAACGAAAGACATAGTTATTACTTTAAAATATCTTATAACTTGTCAGCTGTTTACCCTGATAATTGATTTTTTGTTATAACATACACTCTTAAAACAAACGAGCTATTTTAACCAATCGGTCTGAGTTCATTTTCACTCCTCCAGTGTCGAAAATGCACCTCCCCTATAGGAATGGATACTTTATTTGTTAAACCTCCGACAGGATCACTCCAAACGAGTGATTTTAACTCAGTCTGAGTTAATATTCACTCCTTTCCAGTGTCGAAAATGCACTTCTCTTACAGGAGTGGATTTCACTCTTTTGTTTTAAGAGTGTAACTTTCGCTTTGCTCAGGCTTTTTAAGTCCTCAAAATTCGTTATTTGCTGTAAAAGACAAACTTTCATATTATGTGTTCAATTTGGGTAGCATAAAAGTTCGATGATGGTTATTTTTAATATTTAAACAATTATGTCTGTAACAGATTTTGATATCATAATTTAAATACTATTAAATTCATATGTCAATATTTGATTTATTTGAAAGCGTAACGCCAGCGCGAAGCGCTGTGTTAAGGCAACATTTCACCGTAGATACCTTCGCATGTTCTGTTTCCGCCTAAAACATCTTATTAATGTTCCGTTTCAGACACACACACACCATCTCGTCAATAAACGCCGTGTATGTGTGGCTGATGCACGTTAAATCTGTTGACTTTCAAAGCTCTGACACCATGCACGACGTCGCTATAAGATTGCGTGGATTTCAAACTTTGTTCAGGTGAATTCCTCATCTGTTCCGTGTTTAAAACTTATGGAGTTTGTCGCCCATATCCCCTGTGTAGCTTTAGGACGATATGAATCCCATTATCTCTACGTTTGTAAATCGTCAAACATCAACATATTAAAAATATATATAGTTTTAGAAGTTTTTATATACGTAGGACTACGATCGATTTAACGTGCACCAGTCCAATATACACGGCGCAATTTAATGAGATTTTTTTTGTGAAGCACGATTAGTTTATAGGATTTCTAAGTCGGGGACAGAAACCGGAACGTATTATCATTGGCAATGGCAATACACCTTAACTGACCGCGCCACCCTGGCTCTCTACAAAAATTTCACTAAGAATACTAAATTTACTCGACCTTCTAATGCATTCTAATTAACAAGCCGATGATATCAAAAGAAGATGCTTTTAAGGGGTGGGGGACTGGAGGTGCTAGGAGTAAAAACATTTTTAATCGCAAAAATATACATGTGTACATTGAAGCACACTCCACACATGTCTGCTTAATATAAGGTATATCATATATACAAATCATACATCTAAATTCAAACAAATTTTTGAAATATTTACAAAAACGTCCTGGTATTTTAATGATATTTGACCAATACTCGGCTTTTATAATTGCCCCTTTCTGAATTACATGTTTTAAGAATTTATTGTGCACAAAAGGGGGCTGGGGAGCCCAGGCGGTTAAGCACTCTCTTAGCATGCGGAAGGTCCCAGATTCGGGTCCGGGCATCGCCAAAATAGCTGCCGACCTATAAACGGCCCTTGCAGCCAAAAATGTCCGACGAATAATATCCCGTGTAAGGGAGTGCACGTTAAATATCCTTCAAAGTCCTAACGCTGCGTACGATGTCGCCCTTAATGGTTGCGTTGGGTGCCTATTCAGGTGTTGGCTCGCCACTTGACTGTGGTTCTAAAATACGACGCCCGTCGCCAATAGCCCTCGTGTAGCTCTAGTGCGACGATAATTCAAACCTAACCTATTGTGCACAAAAGCACCATTTCTATTATACCAAACCATTCCAAATGAATTTAAATTTTTAACTATATGTCAACCATATTTATATGCTTGTTTTCAATGCCGTTACCTAGCTTATGAAAAAATTGAAGAATAATTTCTATATATACAGAGCTATATTAACATTAAGAATCAATATTAATATTTAATTTATTATTAGTATCTTACATTTGTATTAACTGAAAGTAAGTAGAGAAATAAATAATTTAGGCACGATTGATTGTACATTTCCTTCATAATTTTAATTACGTTTCTTTACTTCTACTTAGTTTATTAGTTAATTATTATTTTAAAACATTACGACTTCTCATCTGTTTTCACTGATAATTGTTTGCTCCGTGCGAATAATTTTATCATTATCATAAATTTTGGTTGTTTATACCTTAATAAAACTATGGTTTGGGGATAATTTTAGCCTTTTCAGTGCTCAAAATTCTTTATTTGTTGTAAATGATTAACACTGTCAAATTATATGTTCATTTTAGGTCTAAATAAAAAAATCGACAATGAACAATTTAAGACCACATATAGAAATGACATAGCTTGTATAAATGACAAAAATATATCTGATAATTTGAATTCGATAAATTCTAGATTCAAATGTTGCAAAAATTGATTTACTTCCAAAATATTTACAGTATATTTTTTTTTTTGCTTGATTCTATCTTTATTTTCATCACTAGACTTCAAAAATGTATTTTTTGTGCACATGTATTTTTAATGACAGTCTCAGTTTCATAGAGTTTCTATTTTTTCCCTTGTTAGTTATTTAAATTATTTATTAGGCCCAGTGACTTAGTGGTAGTGCTTTACATTGCCCCGCCACAAGTTCGGGGATCGAATCCCAGATTGGGCGAGATTGACCTATCCTTTCATCCTTTAAATGGGTTGATAACATGGGTACCAACATGTTTGGGAACTAAACACTGGAGGTTTCACGTGAGGCTGACCACATTACCAGGTGGCACGACTTGGCCCACTTAGCCCACTCCATGCGCCGAGGAGAGACTTCTATTAATTTTTAATAGCTAGATGATATGTACTCTTTAATTAATGTGTGTCATTCCCTGTCAAATCAACCAATTGTCTTAACCTTGACATTTCAAAAGTAGATATGGTTTGATATATCTAGGTAAAACTAGGTGGCCGCTCATTACATTAGTAAGATGCCACGTGAACACAATGCTCCAATTAAGACCATATTTTTATTCCTTTGGAACTGTTGCCACTCAAGACGTGAAACATGCTCCATTGACTGTCAAAAAGTCTGATATTGGCCTAATTCGACAACACTGTGATGTCTTTAAACAGCTGTAGAAAATTTTACTGTTTTTCTTAACCGATGCCAAACGTAAATTTTTTTTAGAAAAACAAGTTTAAAATTACCAAACAACCACTTTCAAATATCTATATTTGTTTCACTGATTGTAATTAACTATCAATATGCTACATTTCATAATACGATGATAGCTTTCAATAGACTCACTCCTCCAGTGTCGAAAATGCACTTCCCCTATAGGAGTGGATCCTTTGTTTGCTAAACCTCTGACAGGATCACTCCAAACGAGTGATTTTAACTTAGTCTGAGTTAATATTCACTCCTTTCCAGTGTCGAAAATGCACATCTCCTACAGGAGTGGATTTCACTCTTTTGTTTTAAGAGTGTACCTAGTCAGGTGTCGTTTCGTCACTTGACTGTGTTTCTAAATTATAACGCCCATTGCCAAAAGCCTTCGTGTAGCTCTAGTGCGACGTTATTTAAACTAACCTGAAAAGGGATCTTTAGCTTTCTCGCCACGTTTATAACGTAAAAATTGGAAGGTATTATAATCGTCCCGTCCGTCCATCACCAACTTTCATAGCCCAAACTACAAATGCTACGGCCAAGTGTGATACGTCAAAAAAATTAGCGCATCGAAATTAGAATACATTAAGAATTTCTAAAAATAATTCGAAATGCTTCAATTATTTTTTAAAAAATGAAAAAATTAATGATCATTTAAAAAGCATAGGAATTAATTCTTTAATTCTTTTAGACAATAAATTAAAATAAATGTGTGTGTTTTTTCTATATCGATCAGTTTGAAATTACGTCTAATATATTTCATTCCAAGATTCTTTGTATGTTGATATGAAATCTTTTCATTCTATTTAAATGGGAAGAATATTACATATTTATTCTTTCAAATTTTAGTTAATTTTTGCCAACGATAAGTGAATTTCTTAAGTAAAATAAACAAAACTAACCAAATTTGTTTTGTTTTTGAGACGGCTAATTTCCAAAAATTTAGTATATCATCATGAGACCCCATGCCTGATTTATACATCACCCTTACCGTTATTGTCACGAGAAAAAAAAAGTTTTCATAAACCTATATCTAAATTAGTCATGTAAAAAGTAAAACTAAAATAATGTTTTAAATTATAGATGCTCTGTAAATGTTAAAACAAATAGTTGATAATTAGGCGATGGACTTAGCAAAGCATAACAAATTAGCACACGTGCACCTCTAATTCGACATCCCCCCATTAAACTTAACAAAAATATAAATTAATTTTGTGCACACACACATGGCGAATTTCGAATCGCCAAACCAAATCGCTTTGCGAACTTCCCATACAGTTTTCAATAGTAGACACTAGTCTCTCAGCCATCCATCCATCATTGTGACAGCCCTTTGTGATAAGCTTTCAACTTTCTTTGGAGGGGCGGTGTATGAGGGTTTGTTTTCTGGAATACTTTTACTATTTTAGGGCGCTAAACGAGCCAAATTGTTAGCCATCCTGAAGTGCAGGACAGGAAAAGAAAAATCTATGTTGAAAACATTATCGCCATAATGGTGAATATGTTGCCATGAAATTTGGCGAGATCTTGCGGTTTAGGGCATTCGGCTGAGTCTCATTCGGCTGAGTGGACTGTAACCTCTTTGTTAGAAGAACGTAAGTAGCAAGTGGAATATTCCTAATGGAGCGGGTTTCGTCTCTAAATGGCGATGGTGTTTTATTTATGGTGATAAATAGACTCTACACTCCTTGCCAACCTAAGTTGGGTAAATATAAATATGCTATGCTCCTTCAGCTGATTTAAAGAGTTCCATTAATTATTTGTGAATCCATCCTGAAAACATGTTCAAAACATTAATTTCATTTAAAGTCTAACAGATTCGAATATTATTTGAGAAAATTTCGCAATTTTATCAGAATGAAAAGTGTATTTTTGTTAAATTGTATTTAGATCTTAATGTATGTAAATATTACCTTTCAAGAGTTTCCAACTAACAGACCAATCGTGCTTTTAACCCTGCCTTTTTTACAATTTGTTTTTACCCAAGTTAGGTTTTGGCACGGAGTGTATTCTGCTTCATATTTTTTGTTGACACTGGATCCAGTGAGCATGTTTCACGTCATAAGTGGCAACAGTTCCAGTGGTATTATTTTCATTTTTGGTCCTTCTGGAATTGGTTTTGGTGAAAATTAAATGACTGAAGACTAAAGCAGCCGAGTAACAGTAGGTGAAACATGATATCCCGGAAAAGGGGGTTATTAGGTTGGGGGACAGGGTGAGAGAATGAGAACTTTATTCTCAAAATTAAGAACCAATTTGCAACAGTCTAGCATGTTTGAAAAAATAATCAACCATGTAATGACTTCGATAGTTATAAATTTGAAGATAATAAAAAAAAAACTTTTTTACAAACTTTCCCAACACTTAATTTCACAAAGATTCACAGCATTATTACTTGAGCAAAACTTCATCAACCGTCACTAAGCCTAAGAAGCGGAGTTATTCGAAACTCCCCTCGTTAGAGGCCGCTGATTGGAGGTTAATGAAAATATTCCAGCCAATTAGGGGGCAGGATTATCTGTTTGAAAAAGTTTCCCGTTCTCGGTTTTGTCATATCAGGAAAATCCTTCCCAATCAGAAAAAAAACGGGAAACAGGATTAGGTCCTGATGGCTAATCTCTTGGGAACTCTGCTATCGAAACACTGAGATCGATATACTTATTATATCGATAGGCCGATGAATAGATATATCATATATCAGTAATGACATGCGTTACCTGGGAAGATAATCATAGATATAGGCTTCATATCGCAACTATATAATACATTAGAGTGTAATCATTTTGCAATGTATGCAAATGTATAAAATATGCGATTTCATTTTGCAATATATAAAATAGGCGATTTCATTTTGCAATATATAAAATAGGCGATTTCATTTTGCAATATATAAAATAAGCGATTTCGTTTTGCAATGTATTAAATAGGCGATTTTTTTTAATGTTTAGTTTCCATTATAGCTGGGAATTAATGTGAACATTGAAAGGAACATTTGCGAAGTAATATTTGGAAAAAAAACAATGGTGCTGTGGAGTAAAAAATCCTGGACTACATTTTGAAATTAAAAATAAAACTTCGAATTTCAAACCAACACATATAAATGTATTGGTCGTCAACCGCCTCGTTACGCATCCCACGGGCTACGTAGAAGCAGCAAATTTTACGCAGCTCAAATTTCCAAAGCGGTACAGGGAGAAAAATCCTTCATCGATTCGGAATCTATCCGAATTGAGGTCTGCTTGGTGAGTAGTGGCGATCGGAAACCGGTTTCTCCTTTTGGTTCTTCTTCCTAGGTTTAAGTGTCGTGAATCTCGATCATAGAGATTGTAAACCCGTGCGCCGCGTAATAAGAACCAAGGTAAAACTGGTTACTTCACACCAGTTTAGTCAATGACTCGCTGTGATCGCCAAACAGAACCGAGGGGTTCTTCCCCTCCATGTACTCGTACAAAGTACGACACTCCGGGCCAACCTAACTTGGGTAAAAACAAAGGGTGAAAAGGAAGAGGGAAAAGCGCGATTGGTCCCGTTAGTCGGAAGCTCTTGTAAGGTAATATTTACATACACCATGATTTGAATACAATTTCTCCAAAATACACCTTTCATTCCGAAATTGCCAAATTTTCACAAATAAAATTCAAATGCCTTAGACCTTAATTAATGTTTTAAACATGTTTTCTGGATGGATTGACAAATAATTATTGGAACTCTTTGCATCCGTGGAAGGATCTTCTTCTCCATAGCATATTTCAATTTACCCAACTTAGGTTGGCAAGGAGTGCACACTCTTAAAACAAAATAGTGAAATCCACGCCTATAGGAAAAGTGCATTTTTGACACTGGAAAGGATTGAAAATTATCTCCTAAATCGCTCGTAATCACCCTAAATCGCTCCTAATCGCCTTAAAATCACTCGTTAGTTGTTAAGATTGTTGGAAGTTTAACAAAACAAAAGAGTGAAATCCACTCCTATTGGGGAAGTGCATTTTCGACACTGGAATGAGTGAAAATTAACTCAGACTGAGTTAAAATCGCTCGTTTGTTTTAAGAGTGCAGATAGCTCTTTTTTCACTTAGTTCATGCTTCGTAATACCTTTGCACGCCCTCCTGTCGGCGATGGGCTTCGAGTTGTCCCTGTAGTAGCCCTCCTTGCAGTAGTGGCAGTGTCGGCCGGCCGTGTTGTGGCGGCACTTGAGGCACACCCCGCCGCTGGTCCGGCCCGACAGCTTGTACAGCTCCATGTTGAAGCGGCAGCGGCGCGCGTGGCGGTTGCAGTTGCACGCTGGAAGAAGAGAAAGTTAGGTTAGGTTTGAATTATCGTCGCACTAGAGCTAAGCACGGGGGCTATTGACGACGGGAGTCGCATTTTAGAACCACTATCAAGTGACGAGCCGACACCTGAATAGGCACCCAACGCAACCGTTAAGGGCGACATCGTACGCTGCGTTAAAAGAAGATAAAGAAAAAGGTACTTAAAAGTCATCTATGGTTAGGTAAGGTTTTTGAATTATCGTCGCACTAGAGCTACACGAGGGCTATTGGCGACGGGCGTCGTATTTTAGAACCACAGTCAGATGACGAGCCAACACCTGAATAGGCACCCAACGCAAGCGTTAAGGGTGACATCGTACTTAGGACTCTGAAGGATATTTAACGTGCACTCCCTTACACGGGGTATTATTCGTCGGAAATGTTTTGGCTGCAGGGCCGTTTATAGGTCGGCAGTTATTTTGGCAATGCCCGGACTAGAACCTGAGACCTTTAGCATGCTAGGCGAGTGCCTAACCGACTGGGCTCCCCATCCTTAAACAGTCATCAATAATACACATAAAGCCATCTATAATAATAAAAGAAAGAGTCTGTCTGTGTGTCTGTCTGTGTGTATGTATGTGGATCGCAAAAGACCTACTTTGACTGCTCTAAAAAATTCGAAATTTTTAATATAGATTCCTTTTAATACCTACGTGTGCACCTGAGGCTTAGATTTTTCATATTTGATTTACATTTTTAATTAATATAATTAGTTTCCAAAAAACGTCATCCACGTGGGATTGCGGGACCATAACAGGGCTTGAAAATACATGGTCCGGGCCGAAACGGGGGGCTTGACACCATCCTCTATTAGTTTGATTGAGATATGCGCTCGCCCTAGGGCTACTTCATCCTCTATTAGCGTTTGCTCTGTTAGGTGCGCATGCGCCAACACGAATTTAATTTTGTTTTAATTTTGAGTGTATTTTCACAAGGGTAAGTATGCCTCTAAAAGGAAGCAATGCGAAGTTAACGGGTTCCCAGTAAGGCGGGACCATACTGCTGCTAGTCTATAATATGCATTATGCCCTACATATGAGCCGTGGGCAGGTGAGCTGCAGTAACTAGATTGATGTCTTTGACTATTGTTGCAAGAACTTAATTACTCTAATGCAAAATAAAGCATATGGGCTGTTCATAAATGATGTCTCACTTTTTCTCCATATTTTTGACCCCCTCCCCCCCCCCCCCCTATGTCACAAAGTGTTACGATCATTAAAAAAATTTGCATAGAAAAGAGGTAATGTATAAAAAGCAGGGTTTTAAGGTACTGGATCTTTAAACTATTTACATTCAACAAATGAACATTCTCCCTGGGAGAAATCTTCCTCCCAGGGAGAAGACATATGGTCATTCATTGAGATTACAGGCCATGAACTCTCTCTGTCTGCGTTTTCTTCTTTTCCAAACATCTTCAAATTAAAAAATTATTAGAAATTATTAAAATTATCAAATCACTTCAGTTTACTTTCACTTCATAATTGATTCAAACCGGCAGTTAAATAAAGCATATATTTTGGCTTGGTTGTACGGGGCAAACATCCAAACCAAAACAAGAATGAACTTTTTTTCTGATTTTTTTTCAGTTTCTGTTAAACAGTACATTTTTAATAGATGTTTGTGATGTCACTCTTCTTGTAACCCCCCTCTTTGAAAGAAAGTTTACAATTCAAAATTCTTGATTGAAAAATATTGCGAGACATAATATTTGCCCTTTACACTTGCAAAATACTATAAGATTGCATTAAGTATTTTTCGTAATTTCCCGTATGAATCCTTAAAGAACGGTGAAAACTAGTTAATATCGGTAGAAAATGAATGATTTCATCCAATATTCTAAAAGTTTGGCCGATATTCATGTGACATTGGCCAAAATTGTTGTGCTAGGTGCTTAACATTACCCAACTTTCAATTACCCGTCAATGAATTAATGCATTTAAAATTAGTTATATGCCCCTATAACAATAATTCCAATAACTCTACAATCTAAACCTTTCTGTGACAGCTACACTCTCAAAACGAACGAGCGATTTTAACTCGGTCTGAGTAATTTTCACTCCTCCAGTCTGGAAAATGCACTTCTCCTCTTGGAGTGGATCCTTTGTGCGTTAAACCTCCGACAGAATCACTCCAAACGCGAGTGATTTTAACTCAGACTGATTTAATATTCACTCCTTTCCAGCGTCGAAAATGCACTTCTATAACTGGAGTTGATTTCACTCCTTTGTTTTAAGAGTGTACTCATTGCATCCCCAGCATCATTTTCTCCTAGAAACTTTTATTGAACGATACGAAGTACCAAGTACACGGTATTCAATTTGAGTTCTCTGAATACTTAATGCTGCAATTTCATCTGAAAGCATGAATAAAACTAATCTAAAAAAATATCTGCGTAAGAGTTCCCAGAAATGTTTAATTATATTTATTCATTGTCAAAGACACCCTTAACTATTTCATATCTAACCAAATTGCAAGAATGAAACAGCACAGAGAGACGTGGTAGTTATAATTACTTTTTAGCAAAAATAAAAATAAAATGCAGGGCATGATTTATCATAAAAGGTTCCGCCATAGAATGAAATAACGAATAAAATTTCCCTATTTAATACTTCTTGAAAGCGGAATCACAAAATAAAAAGTGAGAAAAAAAGGAGTAAAGCGGGGGAGCAAAAATAATCTCTTCATTAACTTTTTACGTTATAATTTTTGGCAACACCTCAAAAACTCTATGACCTGAATAAGATAAGTAATTTTCCCCCCATCTTAGTTACTGCTTTTTAATATGTTTTTGGTGCAAAGCGAATTTAGATATGTTTTTAATGAAACTTTTAATTTCTGCGTCGTTTTGGAATATCTTGAGTCATGTTTTACTTTTGTTCAAAGCGCTCAATTTCTTAATCTGCTAACCCATAATTCTGTTTAGAAATATGAATGTAAAAGATTGATGTAAAAAAACACCTATATAGTTAGTAATATGCAGTTTTAACTGGTCATTTCTGCGATGATTAATTCTCAATAATACAGTTAGTATCTTGTAAAATGTTAAACTTTTTTCTTACAATACAATGCGGAGGTGAAATGCTAAATTTAAAATCATCTTCCCTACAATGACAAATTGGTCGATAATATTTGCTTTAATCAATAGAACCTACTTTGTTAAAGATTTTACAAAAACTAAAAGAGAACCCATCTCAGTTTAATGCAATTTTGCAAACATTTGTGTTGTAAAAATGCAACAAGGTCTTCTTGCTGTTTTGCATGATGCTGAAAATAAGATGAAAAATTTCATGATATTTTTGTGCTGTAGGGTAAGGTGGGGTAAGTGGGCCATTGGGGCAAGTGGGCCACCCCCCCTGGCATTTCCCGAATTATGGACGTAAAAAAAATCTGTTGCAATAGTTTTACGTATTTACCCCAATAGATGCAGGAAACATTATGGCATCATTTTCATTTAGGTATGTAACAAGGTACAATCCTTTTTGTGAAATTTTTTTAAATTGCATCTTTTCGTAATTCACGCCATCATACTATTTTCTTATTTATTTCCAAACGGTTCATGAAACAAAACAAAATGTTATATATTTTGAAAGTGTATGAAACATAGTATCTTTTTATAGTGTCATGTACTTGTGATGTTGATATGGTTAAAAGAAAATTGGGGTGGCCCAGTTGCCCCGCGTTTGGGGTAAGTGGGCCACCACAATGGCGGGGTAAGTGGGCCAGGGGTGGCCCACTTGCCCCAACTATTTAATATACTTTAAAAAAAGTCATTTTCACTGATTCATAGGTTTAGTCATATTCACTATTCATAGTCCTATTCATTGACATAGGCCAGTTTAAAATCTGAAGCCCTAACATTTTTTTTACACTACATGCAAAAATGACAAGATGAAAATTAACGCATTATTTCTTGTAGTAAGCTTGCATGCTAGAAAAAGTTGCTATGGGGGAACTATTGAAGATACATCATTACTTTTTTTTTCAAACACTCGAAAAATCATGTAGATTATTCCACTTGCCTCACCATCTCTCTACCAGTTATGTGTAAAAATATATTAGGGGGGTGGCCCACTTACCCCACCTTGCGGGGCAAGTGGGCCACTCGGATGACCAAAAAGAAAAACATATTTTTTAATTTTATTTTTTGCCAATTTGTGTTTTGGTTGTCATGGGTACATTTATTACGCATGAGGGAATGGACCACAAAAAAAATAAGTTGTTAGGCCGATTATATCCAGTGGTATGAGGGTCTAAAGTCGAATTATGCCAAAAAGGTGGCCCACTTACCCCACCTTACCCTATATAGTTTTCAACTATCTGTACATGCTTAGAAAAATGAAGTCTAAAATTAGACTGTAATCTTTTAAGCACATACAATTAATTCGAAAATATATACAACGCAAAAGAGGACCAATGGCTCAGTAGTAGTGCTTCGCATTGCCACACCACAGGTCCGGAGATCAAATCCCGGATTGGGCGAGGTTGATAAAATGGGTCGATAAAATGGAGACCAAGCATGATTGGGAACTAAACACTTGGAGTTTCGCGTGAAGCTGACCACCTTAACGGGACATATGCCTAGCACCCCAGAGCACTCCCCAGGTCACGAAAGCTGAAATGTGCACGGCAGGCCTTGGCCCAGTAATGGGCTATTGAGCCGAGAAGCTTAGTTTTAGTTTTTTTTTTAATTTAAATTTTTTTTAGTTTTAAAAACTGTGTTTTAAATATTAAATTTAAGATAATTAAAATAAGAATAATAACTCAATTTTTAATTTGTACCATTGTATCTTACGTATTAGAAAAGTATCCCCAATACTTTTTATGACTCAAGATAAAGGTATATTGAGTTGAAAAAATATGCAGTTTTCAATAGGTTGTTTTCTATTACTTTTAATTCAAAAAAACTACAACTGGGTCCTCCACTAATTTTGTGTCGAGAATTAAATTAATACAGCATAAAAGAAATCATTAACATTTTCTCGTTTTATTTACATCATCCTACAAAATAGCAAGCAACAGGTTAAATTGTTTCTAAATAAGAGTTATTGAGACGCAAACGATTAAGAAAAACCAGAGACCACCAGTAATGCGCAAATCTGCAGCTCCAGACCAGCATTTCATCCTCCCACCCAGTAATTTACCTTTTCCACCCAATAAGACCACCCCCGTACATTCTTCTTGCAAGAAACACAAAGAGTAATACCGAAACCACAGCAAACACAGTAAATCAGCGAATGACGTTATAAAAACCTTCCCCTAAGAAATAGCCAAGATTAATAAATTACCCCCAATAGTACGCTTCGCCGCCGAGCGAATATCGCCACCCTGTAAATTGTTCTTCACCTGTTGACACGGTAGGGTTGTCGTGATGCATCGGGGTTGTCACGATTGGCTGGCTATCGGTAGTTTGGGGGAATGGGAGAGTTATGGTGATGGAGAAATTATGGTAATGGTAGAAGGGAAAATGTGTGATGTTGGGTAATGAGATTGGGAATTGATTGCGTTTAACTGGAAAATTATCTTTATTAATTATAAAGGAAAACGCTCAAACGAAAAAGAGACAAAAAATATATTACGTCAAGGAGAAAACCTTATCCCGTTCAGGAGAGTATAGGGTAGATTGACCTGTGAGTGAACAGGCCCCAGTGAATGAACATTTGGTAAATATAATTTTTAAAAAATAAGGATTGAAAATTATTCCACTATATGGATTGGCAACACTGACTTCCTCCAATGTAGTAGGGAGCTATCTGACAGTGGTTGGTTGTCCTGGTCATTATATCCTGGTGTTCATTCACTGGCGAACATGACGTCTTAAACGTTCATTCACTGGTTAGTCTACCCTACAACTCGCCTAGATGGTGCCACAACAACAACAAAATGACTCTCGGTTCTGTGAAAAATGCCTAGCCTCAAAATCTTGACCGCTAAAATTACCAAATGCATGCAGAGAGTATTTTTTAAATTTGTGGGAGTGTTGGGACTGTGGACCGTTTCAGACTATCAAGGATCTATCCTCAATTCATTACCGAACATTTATAGCCCACTCCATTATTGTTAACCCATAGGGTCATCTCTACATCGTCTAATTCAGTATCCCCCACCACTCAGCATAAATTAAAACACAATGCCTTCTAATCGCGATCCTGCACCTTGGTTGCAACTGATGGTTTTGTATCCCACTTTCTTAATTTATGCGCGATCGCGAAGTGCAAATTTCTTGAAGGCGACACCTCTTCGGTTATCTTTCTAGTTGAGAAATGGCAAACGGGCTAAGACTAATGAATCCACGCCTAATCTGTTTGGAAACAGGTGTCCTCTATGTCTGTCTTTTTGGTCATAATGAGAGACGTTTGTTAAGAATTGAGCACTGACCATGGATTAGCACGAAGAGCACACTTCTCGAGTTTGGGAAATTTCCATATGAAATAAATTAGTCAAGATAATCAAGTTTGATTTGGTGGGATTAATGGACAGTTTAAGATGCACATGAGCTGCTAGAGTCTCGTTATATCTAAGCACGGTCAAGTGACTTACCGACGCATCTGACCACACAGAACTAAGCGTGCACGGAATAAATAGTTTTGTAACTACACGTAATATTATTACAGGACGGTATTGTCACACAAAAAAAATGGAGTAAGAAAAAACTACTATCGATACTTTATAAACAAGTAACCAAAGCGGCTCTCTGAGCAAGCACACAAGCCTGAAAATATATGTATACCAACTAAACAAGTAACACAATCCCTTAAACTATTTTTAAAACGCTCATACATGTTGCTTTGCAAAAAACTGCCTAGATATATTTTTGATATGTTTGTAAATTTTTCATGGCTCAACATAAGTTCATTTTTTTACAGTTTTCCAAAATATTAGTATAAATAACTATAGGCGGTACTAAGGACACTTCATTAATGTTTTATGAAATTTCCCCTTTTAATTTACGTCTTGCGGTGGTGCGCCAAGCCCAAAAAGAGAGGCAGCAATGATTACCCCTTTTAATGTCTTGTTCGAGTGTAGTTTACATACTTATTTACCACTTCGATATACGATAAAGACTTTTGTATCTTATTTTATTTACATAAAATTATCTTATGGAAAAGAATATAAATTATCCATATTTTATAATTGACCGTACTTTTTGTATTTTAATATTTTTATTTCCCTTTAAGTCTTTTGCTTCTATTTATGATCTGTCTTGTTTTTATCCTATTCCTGTAATTGGACTTGTTCTGTATGGTAGTAGTAAATAAAACAAATAACTAAATAAAAAATATTGTTTGCAATAGGGAATTTTAAATGATAAAAAACATTCAGCGCTTTAGCAAAAAAAAAATAGTATGTTTTGGTAGACGATCATAAATTTCCAATGTCTCAAGTCAATCAAACTCTAACTGAAGATTCAAACCACAAGAAACGTCAAAAGAATTTTCTTTGTTGCTCTACTCTGCCTTAAACCTTTCCAATCAAGATCTTACTGCATCACCTCAATTAAATATACGATGAATCCCAGAAATAGAGACAATAAAGATTGTCGAAACCCAATAAACGACGAAAACACTCCCAAATTGGCGAGAATTGTTTCCCCATTAGCGCCGCACAATAGGAATCGGTAATTCATCGGAATCACTCCTTCCAGGGAAGAAAGAGTAAATAATAAGAAAGGTACTGGACAAAGGGGTAAGAATAAAATAGAAATGCTGCCCATCCATAAACAGGTATACAAACCGGATATCCAATTGAAGCCATTATTGGCTTTCGCATTAGGCCCAGACAAGCGCTTGGCGAAGTATTTGGTAAGGTTTTGTTTTTTTCAAACTGTGATAGCCCCAGTACGAGTGCTTAAATCAAAACTAATATCAATTTCAATCATGCATATAAAGGGAAAAGAAAATATTCATTAATTCGGATTTCGTACTGCAGTCTCCAACTGCAAAATTATCATTGTTATACTTTTTCGTTTTAATGACTCATCCTTAACCCTCTCGTAACGAAAGAAATTAAAATTGAAGAAAAATAATTGTGAAGAAAAAATTCCTAAAATAATTGGGAAGTTTCTTTACTCGAATTTTTATAAAAATTTCAGAAGAAAAATACAAGTTATCCGTTTTGAAGAACTGAAGTACGTACTGTAGTATCCCACCACATCAGTTACGAGTTAAAGAAAATTAAGCTTTTAAAGGAACTGAAGTAGCATACTTTTTCATTGCTTTACTAGATCCTTGTTGAAATTTTTGTAGTACGGATAGGGATAGACAGACGAACAAAGTTACAAAAGATATGTCTAAGTTTTCATACCTTTCTAACAAACAAAAAAAAAATTAAATGGGGACGGTAAAAACATGGGAAATCAAAACAGACCGTCCAAGGATAGGCAAAGACGGATGGAAATTGATACAAACAGATGGACAAACGTATAAAAGTTAGGTGTCTGATGCCATACATTAATATCAAATAGAAAATTAGATGGTTTGAACGAAATTGGTGTGTGTGAGGAAAGGAAAGCGGACAGACGGACCGAAATTTTCACGATATTAATTCATACTCTCCAATTTTTCTTTATTCTTTCTCAAATTAAAAACAAGATAAGTAAGCTGAAATTATACGTATATCAAAATTTAATTGTGCAATTTACTTGGAGTTTGGATTTATTACATTGATTTGGCGTCTTTCACACATCTTCACGTTTTTCGTCGCCAACCACTTCCATCCCTTTCCTTACCTTCTCCGCGATAAATAATAAGAGAAGGCAGTCGGCGTAAAAGCCAAGACATCCGCCAATAAACCAGGGGGACATAAACAACAATTTGCCGCGGGCGCTTTTTCATTTCCCCGAAAACACATTAGCATCGGACATAAACCGCGGTTGCCTGTCTTCCGGCCACTTAGCACGGCCAGAACAACTGACAACTCTCTCGTTTATTATTCTGTGTGAACCTACGAGAGAAATTTATTTACAGTCATCTGTTTATTGAAGATTTAAAACTGGGGGTGTGTAACACTACGCAATTCTACCACTCAATCAACAAATGCAAATTTATCCTCTTGCTATACCATTTGATGAAATTTTTTTAAACCTCCCCGCAAACAATTAACACGTTAATTAATTCCGAAATTGACATGGTGCGATAGAAGAAGTTCCAAATATCAGATTTCAGCCTTTGATTACAGGTATCAGTCATTTATTTCTATAAAAATGAAGTTGAACGAGAGTCAATAAGTCAATACGATATTAGAGTTTTTTAAAAAAAATTATTTAAAAAAATTCAAACTTTTCGAAAAGTTTTTTTAGTAGGTAATTCTAAAGGCATTTTGCATTTAAAACAATGTCGAAATAATCTGTTAACTACAAATTAGGGATACAGCCTATTTTTGTTGCATTTCTAGCACAAAAAATTCGTATTTTTAGAGTTTAAGGCATGTCCATAACTATAAACATAAATTTTTTTAAAAAATTGTATGAAAAAAATACATATATTTCAAAAAGGAGTCCTCTTCAACACTTTTTCTGGTTCTATGTTTATTTCTTATGGTACAATAGTTCTGAAAATCCATTTTCACACAAGTAACTCTTAACAATGTTGCTCACGTCACTCACGCGTAAGATCTGAAATTTTCCTGCGCACCACCAGTGGTAGCGTACCCCCGGTTTTGAACCCCTGTGCCCTAGAAGCGCACGAAAAAACAAAAACACCAAAAGTACAAGTAAAGATGAATCAATGGGTCTTTCTTTAACACGCGCACCTCATCCGAAACTGAAGAGAGGAGTTAGTTTATTGAGAGGTGGGGTGACGTTGCGAAATCCAATTGTCTCAGAGACCCGTGAGGAAAGGGGTGACCGGGGGAGGGGGAGTTACAAATTACAAATGAAGAGTTTATCGGAGTTGTGTTTATTGACAATGACAGTCGATAGAGGGTCCTTTTGTCGTGGTTGAATAGCCCTCACACTAGAGCTACGTATGGGTTAGTTTCAACCAGCTAAGTTTGTAGCAGTGGTCAAGGAAAAGATCGACGCATCTAATCGGGACCCAACTCAACAATAGCGATATACGCTTCGACAAGTTTGATCGATTCCAAGCGTCGATTTGGTCCCATCCTACAGTTAAATTCATAGTCTTCTTGCACAGAAGCCACGACCATAGTCGGAGTTATAAAACACGCGGAGCAATCGGATGAAGAGAAAATTTCAGCCGTTTTATTTTGTCTTCATCTGATTGTTCCGAGCGTTTAATAGCTCCATCCCATGGACGTGGCAAGAAGACTATGAGTTTAACTATATAAACACATCATAGAAATAAAAAATATCCATGAAAAATATTAAAAGGAGTGGCATAGGTTTCGTTTAATTACCATCACACTAGAGCTAAACACATATTAACTATAAGAAAAACATAAATTAGAACAAAGTAATAAAGGTTTCACGCTATATTGTAAGTAAACTATAAATAATTAATTGTTATAAATAGTTTATTTTATATTATAAAGAGTTAATAAATACATATGATATACTAAAATATAAAAGTTAGAATGAATGGATTTGAGCTGGGAGCTCTCATCGACACACTAGAAGAAGTTTCCCAAAGTATTATGTAAAGGGGCAGCTTTATTTACATTGCAGTTTATTCATCAAAATGCCACTTAACCTCTCCGAACAAAATCCTACCATGCATAGTCTTATATATAATCTAAACATACTTTTCATACAGATATATGCTAAAAAACATATTTTGCAAAGAAAGTTTTTTAAAGTTATATTTAATAGTTACTCACGCGCCTTAAACTATAAAAATACACATTTTTTGGGCTATATGATACCTGAAATCAAAATGCTGAAAAATTATAATTGGATCTTCTATCGGACCAGGTCAATTTCGGAACTCGTGTTAATTGTTTGTGGATAGGTTTTTAAAAAAATTTCCCCAAATGGGGACGCCAGGCTGCAGGAGGTTAAATCATTTGGACTTCTAAACTCATATTTCTTTAAAACATTGTTTATCTATGATGAAGTTTCCAATTGTTTACAAAGGTTGCCTATATATAATCTAATTACTTTTTGTAATAGTCTCATTCTGTAAGCCAAAATTTCAAATTCATAACTACTGTACTAATTCTAAATAACATATACAAAAAAATATATATATTATTAATCATGTGTATTGCATAAATTTTCAAAAAACTAAACTCATTCATATGTACTGACAATTCATTCCAGTGAATTCCAGAAAATATGTCAAATTGCAAGAGACAAGATGGCGTCTGCTGTAAGACAGATCGCTCAAGTGCGGTGGCAGCACAAATACACTTCTTGTTTTTCCACGATTTTTGAGTTGTTTCGAGAAAAAGGAAGGAAATAAGTTGTAAAAAGGATTTTTTTTTATCTTTCTCTCTTTTAAAACAAAGAGTCACTGGATGTTTTCTTGGTCGCATATGTAAGAAATATAAAACTTTTGCAACTGTCAAAAAGAATAGAATATAACTTTTTTCGAATTGTGGGAACTCGCTGAAGATGCTTTTACAGAGAAATGGCTATTTTGGGGTTTCCAGTTGCATTTGTAAACTTATTCAGCTTAAGTGGTAGAATATTCAAATTAAAGGCAGGGGAAATGTGGAATTAATACATATGTAATCCTGGCTGCATATGAAACGAATATATAATTTGGAATCAAAACTATTTTTAAAAAATCATGCTTAATGAGGCTTTAAAGAGAAACTAGTAGGTTTGGAACAGTAGCTATCACCTACACCAAAACCGACCTTAAGTTTGCAGTATACAAATGTTCTACGAGAAAAAGGGTAAATAGTTCTCATTTTCGAGTGCGAGAATCGAATGCAAAAAGGTATTTCCCATTCAATAAACAAATTTATTTGTTATTTCAAGACATAAATTTATTATTTTTATTAGTTTAGCTTCAGTTAGAGTGTTATTTTAATTCTTTTTTCCTTCGATTTTGACGTAACAGGGCGCACGAATATCAGGGTCAAAGGAGCAACCAATAGGAGCAGGCGAAATTTCGGCGCCAGCAGCGTTGTTTGCGCAGTTTCCTCAGCCTAGTACATTTCTATGCTGCAAACTTAAGGTCGGTTTGAGTGTAGAACCTCTCCACAAACAATCAAAATCTCTCCAGGTTATTTTTACTAATAACTTTTAGTACTTCATCATGCTTTTTCAATTCCTGTGTTTTATCGAAAACTAAAACATGGTCCATTTCGAAGGAGGAATAAATTAAATTAAACTTGTATGCATTTTTGTATTTTAACAGTACGAGAACAGTTTACTTTCCCCACTTTTTAAAGTGTAATATTATAAAAATTGGACTTGAAAGATTGAGATGCAATACTATATAACTCGTAAACAGTCGACTCTTTTAATAAAAAATATGTCTTTTAATAGTACGAAAACAGTTTAGTTAATTCCATAAATTATATTTTAAAATTTAAAAAAATGAACTTGAAAAATCGTAATATGATTGAGATGCAATACTATTCAACCAATACTATAATCAGTCAATATTTTCAACAATTCACCCAGAGTAGATCAGCTTGTAATCTGAGCCACTGTTCATTTTCCCCAACCCATTTACCTATTCACCACTCCACTGGCCCACATACGCAGCTTCCTATGCATTACCATGTATAAAAAACCCGAAATGGTATCTTTTCTATGTATAACACAGCCAACGCAATTAAAATATCGGCTTTATTCAAAGCCCAGGGTTCAAGTTCACCCTTTTGAAGCGGGCCGATCCCTCCCACATGGGCAGGGTGTGTGCCCATTATGGGATGGGCTGATGGGTTAGGGTTACCGTACATTGGACCAGTCATTTTAGGAGGGACTGTCAGTCCCATAGAGCTAATGTATTAGTTTTAAATCACAACATATGCAAAAGAATTGCTTTGCCATGTTATCCCGTTTTCACTAGGTATGGGAATCATCATAACATCAATTTAAGACAATATTAAAAAGAAAATAATGTCCGGTTATTTAGCCCTTTCAGTCCCAGTGATGCCATTTGGCATCATCACTTTCAATATTTCTTTCCAAATGTTTATGTCCCGTTATGACATCCAAACACACATCATTTGATTCTCCATACTCTGTTCTATTCGACAATATTTAACATTAATCTCAATCGAAGTCAGAACTACTATTTTTATTTATTTAGAAAATAGCTAGCAAGCGTTTCACCTGATTTTTTAAAAGTTCACTTCAGTTCCACATATTTAAAACACAATTTAAAATATATTTCGGTTGAAATAATTACTTAATGTTTTTAATAATATGGTCAGATACCACGGTAATGGGACAAAATATCGCGGCCGAAATATCGCGGGCCAAAATATCGCGGCCGAAATATCGCCGGCCGAAATATCGTGCGCCCAAAATATCGCGGGCCCAAAATATCGCGGGCCAAAATATCGCGGGCCAAAATATCGCGGGCCAAAATATCGCGTGGACAAAATATCGCCGTAAAGTAAAAATGGAGTGGATTTAGTGGATTTTATGGTGTTTGGCAGTGAGAGGGAGTTCGATGGTAAAATGGTATTACTTATCTAGTACATTGTGAGGAAGTTCGGTTTTACCTATTCGAGCCTGGATTTTAATAAAAATGTATTTTAAGTCATGCATTTTTTTTTGTTAGGACAATTTAGTCACGAGGTGGGTTTAATGGGTTAAGGTTTTATATTTGAACTTGATTTTTAGTTCTATGGTTAAAATGGTATTACTTATCTAGTAAATTGGGCTGAAGTTCGGTTTTACCTATTAGAACCTTGCCGGCCCGCCGGCGTAGTAGTTAGTGTACTAGCCCTTGGAGCTGCTGGGCTCGGGTTCGATTCCCGGCAGGCCCGGACTGGCCCGCCGGCCGGCGTTTTCCACACACAAAAAAAAAATCTGACTCAGTTTTTGAACTCCAGATTCGTCTTCTCGTAGGTTGTTCGCACTTTCATATGGTGCATAGGGGGCCATTTTGTAATGTCTTGGTACTACTAATAGCTAAGCCGATACTTAACAAGGCGCCTTCACTTCTATACTGGGCGCTGACTAGACGGTTAAATTAATGATTACAATTTCATATACAGCATGGAATTATTTATTTGTGTAATATACTTACATTATCCGATTAGGAGGTGGTTAGACGAAACAGAACCAAGGTAACTCCCATGGCTTTACGCCTTAACACACCCGATACAATCAATTTTAACAATACATTTCAAATGGGACATTTTGACAAATATTAAAAACTTATCATCCGGAATTTTTTGTTTTTGAATGAGGGATCTAAAAAAAACGTGCGTAAAGGAGTATTAGGGCGCCTTTAATTTTACATACCGCTTTTCGACAAACCAAGCGCCAGGAGCAATGGGGCGCCTACGATATCACATAACTGGATTTAAACTTTCTTGTTTTCAATTTTGATACTTGGTGAAAAGACGTACTTCATGTATTTTGTTCAAATACATATAATGTCGATTGATTTTTTTTTAAATGTGGGAACAACTAAAGAAATACGTGTCAAGGAGTATTACGCCAAAACCGAGCTTAAGTTTGCAGCAGAGAAATGTACCATACCAAAACAGACCTTAAGTTTGCAGCAGAGAAATGTACTACGCGGAGGAATTTGCGTAAACAACGCGGCTGGCGCCGAAGCTTCGCCTGCTCCGATTGGTTGATAATTTGACCCTGATATTCGTGCGCCCTGTTAAGTTAAAATCGAAGGAAAAAAAATTATTAAAATAACACTCTAACTGAAGCTAAACTAATAAAAATAATCATTTGTATACTGCAAACTTAAGGTCGGTTTTGGTACAGGCGGACGAATCTGTGTAAACAACCCTGCTGGCACCGAAATTTGGCCTGCTCCTATTGGCTGCTCCTTCGATCCTGATATTCGAACGCCCTGTTAAGTCAAAATCGAAGGAAAAAAATAATTAAAATAACACTCTAACTGTTGCTATACCAAAACCGACCTTAAGTTTGCAGCAGAGAAATGTACTACGCGGAGGAATTTGCGTAAACAACGCGGCTGGCGCCGAAGCTTCGCCTGCTCCGATTGGTTAATAATTTGACCCTGATATTCGTGCGCCTTGTTACGTCAAAATCGAAGGAAAAAAATAATTAAAATAACACTCTAACTGAAGTAAACTAATAAAAATAATAAATTTATGTCCTGAAAATAACACATAAATTTGTTTATTGAATGTGAAATACCTTTTTGTATTCGATTCTCGCACTCGAAAATGAGAACTATTTACCCTTTTTCTCGTAGAACATTTGTATACTGCAAACTTAAGGTCGGTTTTATTGTAGGGTGCCTTTAACTTCAGGGGTTGGGGAGCCTAGTCGGTTAAGCACTCGCTTAGCATGCTGAAGGTCCCAGGTTCGGGTCCGGGCATCGCCAAAATAGCTGCCGACCTATAAACGGCCCATGCAGCTAAAAATGTCCGACGAATAATACCCCGTGTAAAGGAGTGCACGTTAAATATCCTTCAAAGTCCTAACGCTGCGTACGATGTCGCCCTTAACGGTTGCGTTGGCTCGTCACCTGACTGTGGTTCTATAATACGACGCCCGTCGCCAATAGCCCTCGTGTAGCTCTAGTGCGACGATAATTCAAACCTAACCTAACCTTTTACTTCAAATTGGTGGGTTTTTTATAACGATATGAGAGACTATTTGATTTTGATTTGAACGTTTGTCGAAATATTTATGCCGTAAATGGAGCAACCGAAACTTTTTGTTTGGACGTTTGATACTCGGGAATCTTCAAAACGTAACAAATCGAAGTCCAACTCTAACTAAACTTGAATAGTTCAGTCCTACTAGCAGCTGAATCACCTAATGATGGTGAGAAAGACTTGAAAATAGCAAACAATGCACATTTTTTCTACTCTTTCTACTTTCTTTGTGAAAATACCATAGGAAAATACGTTGAACACGTGTACTTAGGCCTGACTTGAAACTAATAAAGAGAACAGAAAGCGATCGCCAATCGAATCTATAAAAAATAACGGATCGTTATCTTTATTTTACCTAAAACTTTTTTTTTACACTTGACGGCTATATTTCAAATAACGAATTTATTTGTGCTTTTCTTTTTGTTTGGCGTCTGAAAGGTGTTTTTACTGTTTTTCCTTCCCCCATACCAGATTCCCAGACATAGTTTTCTTGGCTATTTTTTCGGTCTACATATGTTTTAGAATTATCTATGCACCTTTACGGTTCACGCATTATTATAAATATATTGTTTTCTTTCTTAAAAATATTGGTTTCGTTTTATAATTTTTTTTATGAAAAATGCTGATTTATTGGTAGTAAATTGTACCGCCCCAAAAAATTTGCCGCTCTAGGCTACATCCTACTTTACTTAGCCTATTTAAAAATCCTGACCTGAGGGCACCTTTAACTTCAAATTAGAGCTTTAGACTTTCTTGCAAGCATTTCTTAATTTCATAAATAGGTCCTTATAAATGGCACTGATGTAACTGTACGCTAAAGATGTCATGGTCTAAAGTCCTGACGCCGCTGTCGATGCCGCTCTGAGGTTTCGTTGAGTGAAAGATACGGCACTCACTTCGTCACTTGACTGCGTTTCTAAGAAGCCCCGACTGGGACAAATCCCGGCTGGTTTAAAATCTCAACAAATTTATAGATTAATGCCGTTATGTTTAAGGGCAATTTAATTACTCATCCATTTAATTAATAGTCCATTGTTAACGTTAATTTTTTATGGTTTCATTTCATAACTAGGACTTATTTATTATGTGGCCATATCGCAGGTGGCCTGCACCAAAACACATAAATATTTTTCTTATAATAGGAATGTAGTAATTTAACGGTGTTTTTCGTGCTGAATTCAAGAATTGAGTGGTACACAGCAATTTTAAGAACAAACAGTTTTTATATTATGTAAAATAAACATTCCAAATTCGAGAAAAATCGAGATATAAACATAATAAATATGTATTTCTAGTGGCGGGTTTTGACCCTGTCGGGGTTAAAAACCAAAGAGTTCTATAGTAGGGTAGAGACAGAACCTGGCAACAGCACCATGGACCATCACGCAGAAAATATAGGGTGGCATGTGAGGCCTTTATGGCCGAGTGGTTTGGATCGTAGGCCATAACTTAGAGACTATTTATCAACGAGCCCATTTAATGACGGGGCCTAAGATCCCTTGTCTTTTGGAACCTCAAAATTCTTAAAATTCGGGGACAAGTGAGAAATGTTAGTGTTTTATTTTTCTTTGTTCTTATTATTTTTTATTTTATTAGAAAACCACAGTTAAATAAGTAACGATCCGACACCTGAGTAGGCACACAACGCAAGCGTTAATAGTGACATCGTACGCAACGTTACAACTGTGGAGAATATTTAACATGCACTCCCTCTACACGGGGCCGGGGTATTCGTCGGACATTTTCCGGCTGCCCGGGCCTACAAGTCAAATCTTATTTTGTTAACAATAAAAAGAAGAAAACCAAAGTTACAATTCCATAGGAAAAATCTACTTCGCATGGGGGTAAATTCTGATAGAATGACGCGTGGCTCCATTTTTTTCTTTTTGATTTTTTATAAGTTGCTATATTGTGCACTCACAAATCAGTAAAGGTCACGATATTACGCAATGTTAAAGAAAAGAAATAACAAAAGCTATTCTCACCCTCCCTCAGATTTATTTTTAAACCAGTGGCAATTATGGCGAGGAATAAGATTTTGGTTACATTTTTTTTGTATTATTCGATTTTTTTTTTATTATGTTAGCTTAACTGATAGGTAGTTTTTTTTCAGTGGAGAAGACCAATGTCTCGACGACTATATTTCGACTCGACGACTATAAGGCATAATCTTTCGGGGATTTTTTTTTTTTTTTTTTTGTAAATGTTAATATTCAGCAGATGAATGGATTTTACGCTGTAGTCTAATACATACATATAAACGAAAATCAAAACAGAGAAAGGACTGCCTTATTCTTTTAATCATCACCTTTGCCGACGTATCTAGTGAACAAACGAATTTCTGTCGTAACCTATAGGAAAAAAAAACCCTGATGATATAATGTGCGAAAATATAAGCATAATTGGAATTGGAAAGTTACTTTTAGAAAGTAACTATGTTATAGTTACAGTTACTTAATAAAAAAAAACTCTTTTGCGGTTACATTAACTAAATATGAAAAGTAACGTGTTACAGTTGCTTAAAACGAAAAGTAACGATTCACACTTACTTTTTGAAATTTCACGTTATAAGAAAAATAAAAATTTCGCCATCCTAACATTTTCCAAAGAAAACCACTATTAACGACGAAGCATACGCAAACAAAATGCTGAAATAATAGGGGGAGTTGGGGGAAATGCGTGTAAAATCAAGCATTTTCAAAATTACCTAATTAAAAACCTACTTTTTAACTAATTTTACATAATTTTTTTGCATATAATATACAGGTGAACTGTTTAGGTTTCATATATATAGATATTTTTAATTTTTTCTCACCGTATGCTTAAACATCTGGTAATTTAGAGAACTTAGTTTCATACCCTCATTTCCTCCCGGGTGGTGTAAATTGGAGGTGGTTCAAATTTAAGAAAATAATTTATTTAATCAAAAAATCATTATTATAAAGAACAAATTTAAACGAAAAAAGTCTTAATATTCCGCTTCACTTTTATTTCAGAAAAGCGAACTTTTAGAGATAGTATTAATAATCGCAGAATAATGGAATATTTACGTAACTTTGGTCCTCTACTACTAAATTGAGGCTCCTTTAAGTACTCAAGAATGAACGTGAAATCTGTCTCCCCCCTTTCCACCCCTTCGAGGAGAAGGGCGTTGTTGGTCATTGTTGTAGTAGTATCATTGTTGTATTGTCATAGAACCCATTCAGTCAAAACACAAAAGGGTTTGGACTGAGGGATCCAACTTGCTTGGCAGTTAGCATGATTTATTTGAAAACCCCTCTTTTCCGTAGATACATGTAATTGCGGAGCTTATAATGTGATACTTAGAAAAGTAAACAGCCGGGGGAAAACATTCGTACTTTGACAATTCTGTCTGAATGTCGCCGTCACGCATTTAGCAGAAAAAGTAGACCGTTCTATTATATGCCTTACTATTTTCCCTTCCAAGAAAAGCTCGTATTTCGGGAAAGCGAAATGTTCCCTTCTTAGTAGTGTAATTTCAAAATAAGCATCAGGCAGTATTCGGAAAGTAACGGAAAAGTAAAAAAAAATTCGTTACCGCTAAAAGTAATTAAGTTACTGATACTTTTTAGAAAAATATAACTGCGTCACCCGACGTTACTTAAAAAGTGTTATAAGTAACGCGTTACTCCAATCCCTGGCATAATGATATAGCATAAAAAGTTTTACCAAGAGAGTGGTAATCTTTCTGAATAAATTTATCTAAATAAGCAAAATAAGTGTAAAATATTAGCAGAACACAGACTGACCGATTTATGTAGAACAATTTAAATCGCACCTTTAAATCAACCTTGTACAATTTAAATCAACATTGAATTATTATTTTTAACAGTGTGTATTAGTCTTAACCAGGGCCTGACCTAGAAAACCTACTCCACCTATTTTGGGGGCTCCATTACTTTTTTATTTATGATTTCCAGAAATGATGGTGCTCTTTGACCTATGTATCAAATATTTGCTACAATTTTATTAGCTTCCTTATAAACATTGATCAAAACTATCACGTTAGGTCAATTTCTTAGTCAAAGTCGAACAAAAAATCAGAGTGGAGTATCAGATTTTTTTTACTTACTGATATTTTGGGTTTTTTCGGCATTTAGCATAATAGAAATTGAAATTTAGGTGCCACTCAAATTTGGGGGCCCTAGGACCGGGCCTTATGGAAGAATAGTCCCTGGTCCTAACTATGAAACTATTTTTATATTAATTATATTAAAAACAAAATACAGTTAAACTCATTTATAACGAGCACGAAGGGACCGCAACATTAACTCCGAGTAAGTTAAATCCAAGTGCTTGTAAAAAAACGAATACATATCTTAAAAAAGAAATAAATATTCTTACGAAAAACTTTTACGGTCAGTTTTATTGTAATTGGATGCTTTCTTCAACATAGGTTTGTTCGTTAACAGCGTTGAACCAGTGTTAGACGACAATCCATACTTTTGCAAATATCGATATTTTTAGCTCCATCTTCAAACTAGCGGAAATATTTAACCTTTTCAAAAGTTATAACTTTCCGCTTTAGACATCACCCAATAAAATTTAGCAAACTTTATCTATGAATTTAAAGTCGATGAATGAACCTCGGACCATCTATCTAATCAGTATGACAATGAAGAACCCTTTCCTCACACTGCTTCTACAAATAAGCTGTTGAACCGCATATTTAACCATTCTTCTTATTAATTCCTCTTTAAATCCGAGGTTTGCTCTTATCAGGCAATTTCCCTTCCACTGACTTAACATTGGACCAATCTATGGGTAACTTAAAGTCGCAGTGCTTGGCGATCTTGCCCCCCACCAAGAAAGTCATAAGTCAGAACCTATGGGTAGGGAACATATATATTCCGGCTTGTGTGCTTGATCAGAAACCCGCTTATTAAGCCTTCGTCAAGTAAGACAGACACATAAAGAGTTTTTACGGTCATAGGGAAAGGAAGTACACCCAGGACGAAGGTGGGAATCGAACCCGCACCCGTTACAGCACGCAGACTGCTGGCCTGCGATGCTAACCACTCGGCCATCCGGTCCCCTGGACCAAACTAATAATCTTGCTTACCTCGATAAATCCGGGTACTCGTAAAATCTGGACTCGCTATAAACGAGTTCGGCTGCAATTGATTAATCAACTTATTTTTTGTTCTGTAAGTGTTCACTAAAGTAAGCAAATTATTCAGTTGCTACATAATTTTCTATGATTGCACTTAAAAAATTAATATATATTTAAAAAAAATAATAATGTTTGTACTATTTCAACTTCCTCCCATTCCCAAAATCACATACGAAATAACCCTAAACTAATCCTCCTATTAAAAACGAGTCTTTTTCAAAGAGCAGTACAGAAAGGTATCGCATCAAACATCGCCTACATTTTCGTTAAATAATTACTAATTTTTAAAATTCAGACACTTTTTAAACTACAATTACCCCAACTGAATTCTTTAAAAAAAATTTAATGGTATTAATAAAAATCAAGTTCAAATAAAAAACCTTAATCCATTGAACTTAACTCGTGATTACATTGTCATAATTAAAACAGGATAAAAATACATGTCTTAAAATACATTTTAATAAAAATTCAGGATCCATTACGTAAAACAGAACTTCATCACAAATTATTGAATAAGTAAGTAGTGCAATATCATTTTACCATCGAACTCCTTCCCACTGCCAAACACCTAAAAATCCATTAAATACACTCCATATTTACTTTACGCGATATTTTGGCACGCGATATTTTGGCCACGCGATATTATGGGCCCGCGATATTTTGGCCCGCGATATTTTGGCCCGCGATATTTTGGGCGCACGATATTTCGGCCGGCGATATTTTGGCCGCGATATTTCGGCCCGCGATATTTCGGCCGCGATATTTTGTCCCCAAACCGATACCACAAAGTATGTAACTCGAAGTGTTTTTAGGTAATATATATTTTTTGATTTTGCTGTTTTCCACAGTTAAAAAATTTCGGCATTATTTCAAAATCCATATAAAAAAATATATATGATTTTTTTTTCTCGTGGAATTCTTTTTTTTTTGACCTAAAATAAGCTTATTTTGTGAACATTAGATGTTTCTGTAGTGCAGTAAATATTTGAGACTGAAAGGGTTAATAATCAATTGATAAAATTTTTAAATAGTGCCGCCATCTGATATATATTTTTGGCATTTTAAAGCTTCAGAAATATATAATTAAATAACTAGATAACATTCTCTTTTCAAATTTGTCTCATTTCGATGATATGTTTTATCATTATGATGATATGTTATGATATTCCCATATCTGGGGTAAAAGGGCTAACATGGCAAAACAATATTTCCAAGAAAGTTAGTCTGTGGAGCAAAAATAAATCAGTTTACAAATCAAATATGAAAAGAGTACATTTTCTTTTCAGTTGTTCCTATTATTATAACATTAAATTATCCTGATGAAATAAAATTAAAAGTCTTCGGATAAAAAAAAATCTTATTTTAAGGCATTTGTCAAAAATTGTTTTGCCAAATACCGTAAAACCACAAGGCTAACAATAAAAAAAAGTGTTTATTTTTGACCCAAGGGTTACTTTGCTGCTACTTAAAATTCTTTATGGTTAAATTAACGTCATTCTAAAGCTATTAACAAAAAATTTCGTAATTTTTTTATCGTAGACAAGTGACGAAGTTGACACCTGAATGGGAACTCAATTCGTTCTTAGAGAGATTTGCCCCATTAAATAAAAAAGGTAACCCCTTGCTATATGCCTATATCGCGCCTCTTTAAATCGCGCATTCGGATATATCGCGCCTTGTATCATGTCTCCCAATTTTCCAACTTCTTTTTTAATGTTTACTTTCCTTAAAATCGACTTGAGACACAAGGTCAAGATAGCCGAAGGCTGTTTTCTGTAGCACGCAGAAAAATTCCAGACGCAGAAAAGTAGCACGCAGAAAAATTCCAGACTTTATTCAATTTTTCAATTTAGAGGTTTCAAATAGCTCTTATATTACTTTAAAATGGACTTCTTACTTTAAATGGAGTTCTTACATCAAAAATATAATATTTAAGTCGCTCGTTATATCGGGCATTTTCGGTTAGATCGCGGTTTTTCGCTTTCTCCCGGGAAGAGCGATATAACGAGGGGTTGCTGTACCTATATTAAAATTGCATGTAGTAACAATATTACAAATTACAGTTTATGTAGAAACATTAGCAAACCTTTTTTTTTTTTTTTAATTACCTTTCATGTCATTTCTTGGAGGTCATTGACAACAACCAAAAAATGAAGTTAAAGCTTTCCATAACAATGCAAAGATCATCCATTTGTCTCGGATTATGAGTGGAGTGACAGGAAGTGCGCTAAAAAGCTACACGGGGGCGCGACGGTCATTAATTAAGAGTCCCATTACGGCCCAAAGAGAAGTTCTTGGCGGTAGTCCACTTCAGGTGTGGTTCGAGGCTGATCCCTGATACCATATTTGGCAGAAAATCTTAATGTTTAGGTAGTTTTGTTGCTATCAAGAACAAATTTAAAGTATTTTACAATTATTTTTTTCCAATTTTCATTCTTAATTATTATATCACATGGTATTAAAGTTTGTATCGACTTTTTGTTCTGAACAGACTTCGCTTCATCATATCCCCGCATGTCTGGGACTCTCCAAGTAGGATTTGGCCGACGACGACCTTTTTTTTTTTGTTTGGGATTTTTTTTAGGGTGTTATAACATCATAGACCTGGTCTAGCACTTCTGCTATAAAAAAATTGCTTAAAACTTTTTTTCAAACTTTTCTAGTAGTTCATTTTAAAGGCATTTTGCATTAAAAACTTTGTTAAAACAAACTGTTAACTACTAATAAGTGGTGCGATAGCACACAAAATTTGTATTTTTTTAGAGCTTAAGACGTGTCTCTCAGTAGCTATTAAACATAATTTTTTTAAAAATTACTTTGCAAAACATACTATTTAGAATATATTTGTATGAAAAGTAATTAAAAATATACGTGCAGGATTTTTTTCCCCGGGTCTTAAGAGGTTAATACTGCCTTTGGAGGGTAAACTGCAGTAACATCCATAATGACTTGGACTATTATTGGAAGCACACGATTATTCTAACAATTAAGAAAACATAGTGGAAAAAATTATTATAGATAAAAAAAAATGGTACAAGTCATTGTTGCGACTACTGCAAGTTTACATGCCCTCGGCAGAATAATGGTATAATCGGAGGAAAAAAGGTCTTCGAAAATAAAAAGGATTGTAACTGTACACTCTCAGAAATAACACTTACATTTTTGACGATTCATGAATCCTCAAGCCTCATTTCGTTAATTTTGAGGATTGTTTCGTCAAACTATCACTTGACTTTTGAGTAAACGCGAATCCTCACTTTTACGATCGTGATTTGACGATTCTGTATCTTGATTTTGAGGAAACTGAATGTCATTGTTGTACTCACATACTCAAAAATGATGAAATATTTCTTTAGATTAGACGACTTTCAAATCCTCATAAAAACGACGATTGAAATTTCCTCACTTTGAGGAAACGATAACTCGGAGCATTTGCCAGTAACGGAATCGTCAAAATTAAGGAAAATTTCGTCGTTTTTGAGCATTCATTTTTTACAGTGTAGTAAAACTACTATAGAAAACCTTTTAATTACAACCACCCTGTAAATTAATTACTAATTTACAGCAATGAATCTTTGTTTGACGAGCGGTAGGCGTGAACACACTCGCCCATCCAAGCCACAAAACACCTGTCCAGAAAATAACCGTGGGCCGCTTACAACTTTTTTTTTCCACCACCCACCCATCGCAAATGAGTTTGTTACGGTGTTCTTCCTCCACACTTTTTAAGGAGAAAAAAAATTGTCTTAAATCAGGCAGGGTGTTATTATAGGGAGGGGGAGGGTCGTAAATCATATCGTAAATCGGTCTGTCGCTCTGGTTGGGAAATTGTGAAGGGGCATTGTGTTGGAAGGAATGAACACATCGTGCTAGAGCTGCAGGAAACTATTTTTCAACGAGTTGTACCAATTTTCTACGACTTTGTGAACACCATTTACACATTTTTTCCGAATTGAAACTTTAATGTAAAAAAAATTTTATTCGTGTTTCGTGAAACTTAATTTGTGAAAAATGGTTTTCATTTATCTTACATTTCGTTTACTTAGATAAACTTTCGCTTTTAATCCTTACTAACCTTTAGGTAACTTTAAGTTACCTAATAGTAATTGCTTTTTTAAGATTAACAAATATTAGTTTCGGCTAAAATTGTCTCGAGAGTTGATCATTTTTATTTTACAGAACAAGATAGACTCCGCAAGCTAAAAAGCCCTGCAGGAATATAAATGTGCCTATAACTGGCTTGTTAAGGTAATGTAATCGATTCCGGCTGCCTATTTCTAGCCTCCTTTATGAGCTTTAACACAGCCAATAACGCCTCGTAATTTAGAACCCTGAATTGGCTTGTTTCAAGGGACGTATTTCCTTCTCTTTTACTAATAGTCTGCTCTCACACGGCATTGATTTACCGTATTCGCTATCAAGACCCGGGAAATAATTTTTTTCTGTTTTCCCTGAAGACATGAAACATGTCAATTATTATTAAACGAACCTTCAGGCATTTAAAGTAAAATATTAATAATGAGTCGTAAAGTAAAGTTAAATAAATTAAGAACAAATGGCCATACGCAGACATTTTTAACATTTCATTAATATACTTAAAATAAACTCCCTCAAAATAAATATACTATACTGCATTGATTAGAAATTCTCTAATTTGGACCACATTTCTGAATCGGAATTCGGAACACTCCTCAAACGGACTAGGAATTGCAAACTCATTGGATAAATTACATAGAAATATCAAATTAACTGTATTTATTTATGTGTTTGTGGTAGGTTTACTTTACCCTGTTTATCTAACTAAACTCTTTGTATCCATGGTATCTACCATCAAAAGGATTTAGATTTGAGCGTAGCAATGAGCCAGTCCACTTGTGACTTGAGCCATTTCTCCTCTGAGCTACAGAATTAAATGTGTAAGAAAGTACGTAGAAAGAAAGGATCGTCTCGGAAAAAAAACTGGACAAGTCAGAAGATGACTTAAATCGCTGTTCCTCTTAATCACCCATTTCTCATCACTAACTTTAGTAGAACACCTAAATATGTTGCAGACGCTTATTTACAAATTTATAATATCATTGTATATCCAACACAATCGGTAAATTACAGGGCAACAACATATATTGTAAACTTTAAATTGGTTCAGTACGTGTTAACAAAAGAAAAATATTACATTTATTCATTTGTGCTACACTTCCAAACAGGATGTGTTTTTACATCTCCAGGAGAGAATTTAAATATTAGCTTTATCGGTAACAGACATAACTGCGAAGAAATGATGAGGCTCATTGCATTTGATATAGTTGTTCTCCCCAATCCAATTATAGCTTTTAAAACTTTTAAAAGCTATATTATTATTTTATTCAACTAAAGAAGACAAGATACATTAAGAGAGCCAGGCAAACACCAAAAATTCTAAAAAAATTTACTATTAGTTTAATCTTTTCCAAATTTGGCATAGTGATTTCAAATATAATGAGCAATGCTTTCTAGGCAATTTTTTTTATTTAAATATAATTGATTTATTTCAAACGGTGTTTTTCAACTAAAAAAAGGGGGTTACGCTAACACTTCTTGCATAACAAATTTTACATTAATTTACCTGAAATTTTTTAAAGATGCTATTTCAATATATATCTGTACTATAATCCTCTAACATTTGGTGTAAATTTACTAGTTTTTTTTTTAAATGTCCCATTGTAAGTTAATCGAAAATAAACATTTTTTTAGTTACTTAATAACATTTTTCTTAATAACTTCTTTTCTAGTAATTTTTGTGTAATTCTAGAGGGTCATTGCATGTATCAGTTCAAAACGAAGAATTCAACACATAATTAATGCTAATAGGAGGAACATTCAATGTGGTAGACTTGTTAGCATAAACCTCTTTTATTAGTTGAAAAACACCTTTTAAAATAAATAAATTATCTTTAAACAAAAAAATGCCTAAATAGTATTGTTCATTATATTTGAAATCACTATGCCAAATTTGGAAAAGATTAAAGTAATAGTAAAATTTTTAGAATTTGGGGGAATTTCGGGTATTCGTCTATCTTAACCTATTAAATATAAACTGGGGCAAGAAAGATATTCCACGCAAACTACTTATTAAATAGGCTACTCAGAAACATCATAATTTCTAGTGGTCATTGCTATCCAATCTAAACAGTTATTTGAAGAAAAAAAATACTGGTAATCATTGACCGATACAATTCTAATTTATTGGAAAACGGCATTGTTCTTTAGAAAACAAAGCCAAGAGAAGTGGAATATGAGAGTCATCAAATTACTCCACGCATCTTGGCGGTGTTCGGAGTCGAAACAAAGAAATAGAATCAAAATCGTCTTAGCGTTAAATTCAAGTTGAAACCTCGACAAATTGACGGTTAAGGGGAGTGAATAGGATTAGATAGGGAGAAACTTTCATAATCGTGCAACGATCTATTATATACTGGATCGACTGCATAATATTAAGAAAACGCAACCGATTCCAGGTAGTTGGAGACAACTTTCTCTTCATCAATTTTAGCGTTGGTTTTTGGCTCCTTTTAAACGATTCGTCAAAGCTTATGTCGAACAATTCCGCTATTATTTAGAAATAAAGTTAAAATCGTGTCACCAAACACCTTATACGGTAAAACCTTTAATAACAGACCATTTATGGAAATTTTGATACTGAGTTTCAGAAAAGATACTTAAAAAATAGCTTGTCCTATAAATTCATTTATTTTTAATGTATTTTTGCTGGTTTAGCTGTTTTATGCATATTATATTTTAATATTTTTATTATTTGTTATTATTTTTGTTGTTCCCCTTTCTTTTCTTTTTTTTCTGTATTTGTGATCTGTCTTCTCTAAGTCCTCTACCCAAAATTGGACTTGACCCTTATAGCAGTAGCCAAATAAACATACAAATAGACTTATATCGTTTGACTATAAATATAAAACCTAACACAAAACACACTAAATAATTGATTCCGTCATTAAACCGCATAAAACCTTCTCACATTCTACGATCCCATTCCAATCGGAAGCGAGACCAAAAAAAACTTTTCAACCGCCATCCAAAAACTCTTTAAAACTCTGGCTAACGAAAAAACCGGGATCACTAATTAATTATGACTTTAAATCTTTCAAGAACGCCGGGGTCCAGGAATAATAATAATAACAAAAAGAAATTCCGGAAACTTTTTCCTGTCTGGGATTTATTTTAAGTGGAAGGGCTGAGAAAGTAATTAAAAAACACGCAAACGGGGATTTAGATGCAAATCTACTTGATAGGGAAGGGATCTTTCAAAAGATTTAACTTGCCCCAGCTCCCTCCCCTCTACTCCCTCCGGAACTTAGGGTACTCAAAACTTTAAACTGATTTTTTATTTCTTTTATTTTATTAGCCTGAAATGCATATTCGTATTTTCTTGTTTAAACGTTGGTGTGTTTTTTTTTTCTTCGTGCCGAGCATTAAATGGTAATTTTATTTAAGAATGAAATGCTAGAATTAATTGGATTTCGCTTTGTTGAGCATGCGAAGATATATTTGCGTGTGTATGTTGGGTGACAAGACTTTTAACTGATCTTTAAAAGGGATGTTCGGTCGCTGGTCAGTCCCTTAGAGTATATGGTCACTTAAGTTCCCACATGTGCTATCTCACTTTGCACAACGGATCAGATTTACTGTACGGTAACCCTTGGCTTGATTTTTCGGATTTGGGGATAAATAATTTTTTGCGGCAACCTGTCCGACTTTGACTGATGATTCGAATTTTTTGACTTCGCAACGATGACGTTTTCCGGCAACCCTATACGACTATTATTTATTAGCGTAGAATAGATAGCGCGTCGTCAAAAGTCGCCAGAATGCGGACTCTTGGCGCTATTTCGGAAAGTTCGCCAGGGGTTACCGTACAGTAAATATGATCCATTGTGCAAAGTGAGATAGCACTGGTTGGAAATTAAGTGACGATATGCATTAGTTTTGAAATCGCAATCTCTGCGAAAGTATTGTTTTTCCATGCCGACATATAAACGGCCCGTGCAGACAAAAATTAAATGAGAATAATACCCCGTGTAGAGGTGGTGCATGTTAAATATGCTACAAAGTCCGACGCTGCGTACGAAGTCGCCCTTAACGGTTACGTTGGAGCCTACTACAGATGTCGGCTCGTCACCTGACTGTGGTTCTAAATTATGACGCCAGTCGCCAATAGCTCTCGTGTAGCTCTAGTGCGAAGATAATTAAAACTAAACTAAGCAATGTAAGCATATTTTTAACAGGTACGAAAATCGTCATGACAGCAAAATTTAAACAAACTTGAAGGGAAAATGTCAACTGGTAATTTAATTATTATTTTGGGTTTAACTTGCCCCAAAAGAGTTTGAACGTGCTGACAATATTACAACTTAATCAGTTTATTATTTAATAACCGAGATTCTATTAAATCTTACTGTACTAAGAAGAAATTTACTGTTATAATTTAGGAGATATTTAGGAAATATTTTATGAAATAGAATATGAGAAGACAAACTTATAAATTAAAATAGAGACACGGGGATGTTATCTTCAAAATTAGTGACACTACACTGTTCAAAATTTTGGCGCAAGATCGCACCGGAATCTCGGACTTTCTAGTTGCAAACACTATTTGGAGCGTGAATGGACCAATTTCATTTTAAAACTATAACTTTGATGCACCGCTAAAGTGGTGACTCATCGCTCCAAATAGTGGTGGCAGCTAGAAAGTTCCGAGATCCCGGTGCAATCTTGCACCTAAATTTTAAACAGTGTATTTTAGAAACCAAAACTTATGCTAAAAATACATAAAAAAAATCAAATGTGTCTTTCAAAAGTTTATTTTAAAAAATCCGTGTTTCCTTCAAGGACTGGGTATACAATATACATCTTTAAACGATTTAACGCACTCGTTAAAAAGATGTCGCTATAAATGCAGTCAGTAAGCACAAAAAAAAATAAACATATTAAACCGCCAATCACACAACAAAATAAAAATTAAACGAGATCTGAAACAGATATTTAAGATATACTCCAAAACATAGCTTCCCTTCCGCCGCAAAAATACCAGCTTGTTCCTTTTTACCACATACTATTTTAAACCCAGAAGTAAGTTTTTTTTCTTACCAACACGATTACGATTTATTTTTAAATTTTCATATTTGAGATAAATGCCATTTTATATTGAAGGGGTATTTTTTGCTATAATCTCTAATTGTATTTATTTTAATTGTATTTATATACAAGTATTAGTCGATTGACAATTTGCAACAAATTGAATGTTTTTTTTTTAATTTAAGTGCTAAAAAAATTAGCAACTTTGATTAGTCGCTTTTATACCAATTTTTGAATAATATTTTTTTTTATCTATATCCATATCGCACAAAAACTTTGTCGTAGCGTTACTTTTAAAACTGGTAAATTTTTTTAGGGAAATACTAACCTACAATTGTTTTTTTAATAAAAAAAATGAATAAATTTGAATACTTGTTCACTAGTATATGTTTACAAATGCTCATGTAACAACATTATAGCCCTCTAATGCATACTGTTTCCATATGACAACAAGTAACATAATCTACTTTATTCTATTAAAGTAGAGCTCCCTCTCTACAAATCTGTGTTCTTTTCATCTTGTTCATCGTGTTCGTTACATTCCATTTTGAAGTTTTAGTTACTAATAACCCCGATAGATGATAGCAGTAGAAGTGTATTCAAAATTAAAGAGTGAAGTTATTAACTGCTGTGAAATTACGTCTTTGGCAGTATTCAAAGTTATAATAATATTAGCACTAAATACAAAAAAAAATGTTTTTAAAAAACAATTATAGTTCAAGAGGGTTATTTTAAAATCTATTTAGTAGTTTTCTAATCATTCTTATCAAGATTTGAATTTTGTAGTTGGTTTTCGCAAAATGGTTGAAAAAAATTGAAATTATTTAAATTCTAATGCAGTTTTTTTTTCCAGTAATTTTCCCAAAATGTATGAGTTATTAAAGATACAAATATATTTTTTTTTCGGGATGAAAAAAAAGTTCATGCATTACAGGGTTAACTACAAAATATATTTTATTATACTGTTTTTGTGCATGCTCTAAAAATTTGAAGGAACCACCATTTTATTTTTAATTCGTCTATGAGTGGAATTTTAAAGTTTTAAATATAAGTAAAATATTAAAAAAAAGTAGTAAAAATAAGTAAAATATTAAAAAAAAGTAGTAAAAATAAGTAAAATATAAAAGAATAAGTTAAATATAAAAAAATAAGTTAAATATAAAAATAAAGTCGTACGCTCTTCTCATTTGGGTTTATAAATTAGTAAAAACTGAAAATGTTTTGTCACTAATAGAAACCGATTTCAACTTCCTTCCAAACAGAACCTAAACATTCCATCGCAATCCCGAAGTTCTATCCCCCCCCCCCCTTCCTAAAGGCACATTCCATAAAACCCCACTCCGCCCCCTTATGGGAAACGCTCCTTTAAAACTTTATTCAAAAGAACTTTTGCAGGGGGTGGGGGTCAAATAGCTACCTTTTTTTTTGGTCGCTTGCAGGTGATAGGGGTGGAGGGGGTGTCTTAGGTGTCGTGTGAATGACTGCAGGTGTTGAAAAATCGTTTGAAAGACATCTCAGTTCCAAAGTGGCGGTAAATAGGGAGGTGGGTGGCGAACGTTCATTTTTTTTTTTGTTCGAAGCGTTTGGTTGAAAATTGATTTTATAATAAGGTAGGATTTTGAAGTGACTTTTAAGCAGAAATTCGTTGGTTCCATGAATATAAAACACCACAATTTAGAACATAAAGTCAAGTAATAGTTTACTGCCAAAAAAAACGTCATTTTTACAGAAATTATCAATACTTTCGACGGTCAAAAACCGTTTTGCTTTCATTAAGGTCTTGAACACTTTTCTTAAGATTGTTTACAGTTTAAATACTAATATTTATCTCTTTTCTTTACTTTTCCCTTTTACTCGGATCAAATTGTTTTTCGTATCGAATGAGCATTATAGTCTGCTAACTTATTTTATGCACAGAATATCTTTTAATTCAGATTCTTTGAGTTTGTGTTAGTCCTTTTTCATTGTAACGAACTTTTTTTTAAAAAAGCAGTAAGTTCTTCTACTTTACATCAGCGTCTATCGATGATAACTTTCTATCGCTAGCCTCGCAGTCAATGCGTTAATTATTCCGTCTGTATTGAATATTTAACAAACTTTTTTTTTACATATAACAAATGTAGATAGCTTAAATATTTCCAGACTTCTATGTTGTTGTTTTTTATTGGTTTCGGTCAATAGTTTTATAACAAAATATTTTCTAAAAAAATGAATTCTAGAGACATTTAAGCCAGATGACTAATTCCATGCAAAATTAACCTTTCTACCGGGAAAGTCAAGTGTGTAAAAGGTGTTAATAAATACAACTTTTAACATTAAATGAAAAAAGTAACCAGAACAGCTGATCTACAATACTTCAAACCAAATTATGTAGCATGATTTGTTTAATTCCATTTATTTTTCAAATTAACAAAGTTATAAGCTCATTTTTTTTTAATTGTGTCTTACACTGCCCTTACAGGGAATTAGTTAGATACATTTGTCAAATAAAAAACATATTTAAAAAATATTGAATTCAGCCGGAGTATAGTTATGCACCGGAAATTATTTTTCGTCATTGGATTTAAACAGAGAGAATATTAAGCTTAGGGAAGCCGGTTTACGGTACCATAGAGGTAGAAAAACCGTGCGCTATCACACACTATCTCGAGGAGAAACGTAATGGTGAAACAAGAGGGAATTTTGTGAACAAGCATCCCCTCAAAATGGCGGCGATTGGCGTAGAAAAAATCAGTGCTAAAATTGCGCTTTTTTTTTTAGAATCATGATTGTTGAGCTGATTCTAGTTGATAACTGCAAATATTTCGAATTTCCTTTTGTGAGTGTCAAAAATAAGATTATTAAGAAACCGAATATTTGCATAGATGTTTATTGATAATTTGGAATTATTGATTTTAGATTCATCGTTAAGCCTAACCAATCATAAAATATCATTCGAATTGAGTCTGACATTAAAATTATTTCACTGAATAGAAATAGAACTACCCAAAAAATGATCCTGATTCATTAATCATAAAAGTACAATCCACGTCTACAAAAAATTCATCTACTGTTTAAAAAAAAAAGCGCAATTTTAGGACTGTCATTTTCTACGCAATTGGCAGCCACGTTGAGGTGTTCAAAGGCAACAGATTTTGACTCTCCGTTTCTCCTCTAGATAGTGGGCGATAGCGCACGGTTTTTCCATCTCTAAAGGTCGGTACCTTCAGATCGGATTTCCGATGGATTCCGGTAGTTTTATTACCAAAGCTGCCAGGTTAAAGAACTTGATGACGTAGGTCATCACCTGAGAAACAGACCACCAGACGATATTTCCACACGAGGGCAACAACAAAATACCAGGCACCGCACCCCGTCTTTGTTCGAAGCCTCAATAGAATTCCTGGCCCCGCTGAGAAATTCCTTTTTCGGAACGGATTTTCACCCATTGAAAGCGATCTCTTTTGGTCAACAAGCAAACCGGCGACTGTCGGAACCCCATTGTTGGAGAAGAAGATGGAGAAGCTTGGCGCGAACCGAAGTGAAGCCGCCAAAATGTCGCCAAGCAACCCTAATAAGCCCAAACAAACCTTTTACCTAATGTTGGTTCATGCTAAAATGCATCCTTTTGTTACTTAAGCAACATTAATTAAAAATAAAATAAAAATTACTACTTACGCAGTTGTAGCACAAGATCTGACATAAGACGACATAAGATGCTAACAATTCTTTCACAAATAAGATAAATCTGTTGTAATGGCCATATTTCTTACACTCGATTTCTTGTGGGAATATTTCTCTTCACGCTCTCCATATTGTGATTTTATCAGTTGTTTTGTTTTCTTTGACAAACTATTAAAACAAGCTTATTGTTTTTTTTTATAACGTCACGCTCTCCGAACTGCGATTTCATTGGTTGTTTCGTTTTCTTTGACTATGTGTTGAAACAAGCCCATTATGTTTTTATGCCGTAAGCCCATACATACTCCACTGTGGAATCGCGCCAAACAGTGTTTGTTTGGGCTTACTACACAGCGATTGATGGCCTCGCTTGGCGAACCTGTTTTTGCATTGGCTTTTGCCCGGCAAACATTTCCATCTTCATCTTAGCTCTATGGTCGGTAGCCCATTGTGGGCGAGGGGCATTTGCGAGCGATTAAGCACAAAACCGTTTAATGCGGACGCCTTTGAGTGAGTTATTTATTGGCGTCATAAAGGGAAGATATTTGCCAAATATGAAAAGGGGAGGGAGAATGTGTGTAAATAGCAATCTAAGGACAGAGGATACGCGCGTTCTGATGAGGTAAAAAAATTGGTTTTCCAGTCTTAACTCATTAACGGCAACTTTCTAACAACCATTAACATCTTCATGTCCGAATAAAAACGTTAAAGTTTGATTTCTTTATTCGTTTTTCGTGTAACTCAATTTGTCCTACATAAATCGTTTGTGACAAGTGTCTTGATCTGTCTTTTTTTTATTTTTGCTAATATAAATAAACTTAAGCAGAAAGCTCTTTTTTTTGGGGGGGGGGGGCAGATTTTCTTACAGTTCGTTGATAATATATACAGTGGGACCAATGTTCAAAATAAACTTTTTCAGAATCAGCACCCTCCAAAACGTATAAAAAATACAAAACGTCCATTTCGGATTTCCATCCTCTTAGTTATGCTTTTATTGAATTACATTTCATATTAGATATTTAAAAGCAAAATGTCACAAAGTACTATTTATTTAACATAAAAACCTAAGAATCTTAATCATCCGGTCTCACTGAGACTTCCTAGAAAAAAAGAAAGTCCAAAAACATAATTTTAAATTTCTGAGTGCAGTTCTGGGAAAAGTGCATGTTTTCTGTTTTATGGTAGAGATATGGAGTCGTATGATTTAAGAATATTTCCCAATTTTTCGGAAAATTTAAAAAGACCAGGAATTTGTTTTTAGTATTTTGTGAAAAATAATAAAAAAATCAACATACAAGTTAACTTTTACCGATATACGAAAAAAAAACGATTTAACATCACACCTCCTCTAACCACCAGACCAGAAATCCCGGCAGATGTCCTCGGACGATATTCGAAGCAGACGATAAAAGCAGACCGACCTTCACTTTAATGTGTGGCAACAGGACATTTCCCGCTATACGCACAAAAGAATTCTCTTTAATAATCACGTCAGCATAAATACACAAATTCGGAAACTGTGAATGACAAAAAAAATTCTTGGGGTAAAAATAAATCACATCTACATTGCAGCACTGCTTTTGGTTATGATCTTCTATAAAAAAAATTATTTTGCTGCTTGAAACTATCAATTAAAAAAATGAAATTGGCAAAAATTCATAACTTAAATACATTTTTATAAAAATTCGCGCTCTGAGAGGTAAGACCGAACTTCATTAGAAATTACTGGATAAGGAAGTGGTTCAATACCATTTTACCATCGAACTCCCTCCCGCTGCCCAACACCTTAACATTCATTTAATCCACTTACTTTTACTTTAAGCGATATTTTAGGCGCACGATATTATGGGCCCACGATATTTTAGGCACGCTATATTTTGAACGCGCGATATTTCGGCCGGCGATATTTTGTCCCATTACCAATCAGATCACTACTCTCTTAAAACAAAAGAGTGAAATCCACTCATATAGGGAAAGTGCATTTTCGACACTGGAAAGGAGTGAAAATTAACTCAGATTGAGTGAATATTAACTCAGACGGAGTTAAAATCAATCTTTTGGAGTGATCCTGTCGGAGGTTTAACTTAACAAAGAAGTGAAATTCACTCCCATAGGGGAAGTGCATTTTCGACACTGGAATTTGTGAAAATTAACTCAGACTGAGTTAAAATCACTCGTTTGTTTTAAAAGTGTATAACTCTAAAGCTCTATTACGTGTTACAGCATTAGAAACACTTCAACCCAACTCTATTCTTAACCCCCCAAATATCCTTCTAAATACCCCCTCTTTCCATTACCAAACGTGGGCTCGTCTTCCGTGGCCAATATTGTTCCCCCTCTGCAAGCGGCGGGCGCTGGATCCAACAAAAGGTTTCATTAAAGACCCAGTTTAGAAAATGATGAACGAACCCAAGCAATTAAACCTGAGCGACTTCATCACACTGGAAGTTTTTTCATTATAAGGGATAAAAACTGCATTCTGTATTGCACAGTAAGGGGGAAATGGGGTATGTTAAGGGGGAGTGAGACCGAATGTCCGCGGGTATCCACACCAAAGTGCCTCTGTATTAATCCAACGGGGGAAAAATGATTTTCTAAACCATATTTCTCTGGCTGCATTGATTATTTTTTTACAAAAGATTTTTTTTATATGATAAATGTAGATAACTTACAGCTCACTATAATAATAACTGTAACAAGTTACATTTTACATTAAGTAACTGTAACAGTAACAGTTATATTTTTTAAAAGTAAATTTCGGATCCCTGGGTTCAGTTAATTTAGTCTGAATTATCGTCCCACTAGAGCTATACGAGGGCTATTGGATACTGATGTCGTATTTTAGAACCACAGTCAAGTGACGAGCCGACACCTGAATAGGCACCCAACGCAACCGTTAAGGGCGACATCGTACGCAGCGTTAGGACTTTGAATTATATTCAACGTGTACTTCCTTCCATGGGGTATTATTCGTCGGACATTTTGGGCTGCACGGGCCGTTTATAGGTCGGTAGTTATTTTGGCGATGCCCGGACCCGAACCACGGAACTTTCGCAAGCTAGGCGAATGCCTAACCGACTGGGCTCCCCCTCCGCTCTCTAGGGAATACACTAAATTTATTATCCGTGCAAAATTTTATAGATCATCTTTTCAGTTAAACTTGAGTAATGCCCCTTTGAAATGTAGTCAACATCTCGCCGCGTAATTTAATTACTGGCAATGAGACAAGCCGAGCCTCCCAAATGAAAACAGATTCACAATTAAAAGCGACATTATTACATTATGCGACAGCGACTTGGCAGCGTCCGGCGGGCATCAAACCCTCCATTGACCTAAATGACAATTAAGAACTTTGTCATGGCTAACGAAAGTCAGAAGCGTATGGATAGTACATTAAAATGAAGCCTAGACACAAAATTTTCTCATAACTTTGTGGATTTGCGAAAACGAATCAGTGAATTCAGGATGAAATTTTGTAATTTCAATATGCTATGTTATTAGTGATACAGAGCACACATACTTAGAAATAATAATACTTAGAATTAATAGTTTGAGATATTTTGAAATTTTTTTTAAAGTGTTGAATAATATTACTTTTATAATACAAAAAACTTTTTTTTTAAATCACATGTATCTCACTTTTTAGTACTTTTCATCTTATATATTTAAAATAGTAGTAGTTATAAATGACTACTTCGGTATCACTGATTGATCAAAAGTGTGTGTGACCATTTCTGTATCACTTTTTCACATCTGTATCACTAAAATGTCCAAAAACTTTTTACTATAATGTACGACATCTGGACAAAACTTTTTACTATAGTTGACTACATCAATAAAATGGACAAAAAATGTGTACGGAATGGTATCAGGGGGCCGGGAGTGATCACTTCGGATTTCTCAAACAAGTGTATTCCCCGAAAATATTTTTGTCACAAAGTTTTACAGAAAATGGTTTTTATGAACCAAAGACCTCACTATAGTTGAACAACGCAAGCGAAAATTTATGAAAACATTTTTCTAGAGCAAAAAGGTTAAAAAATGTTGTATAGAAAAGATATTTTGTACAAAAATCCTTTTCCGACGCTATTTTTTCCGTTACACATCTTAAAATTATTTTGTTAAATTTAAAGTCCCAATTCTTCCATGTTTATGAACCAAATTTCACGGTGTTTAATTTTTTTTCGAGAAACTAAGATTTGTTCGAACATTTTCATCCTTCGATCACAGAACAAAGCAATGAATATTTAGTCTGGTACCCGAAAATATTTTTTTCTCAAACTTTTTCATCTGTATAGACATGTTACAGAAAATGGTTTTTGGGAACCAAATATTTTTTTCATATGATCTCACTATAGCTGAACAACGCAAGAATAATTATGAAAAAAAAATTCTAGTGCAAAAAGGTTAAAAGAATTTTGTATAGAAAAGATATTTTGCACAACAATCCGTTACTCAAAATTATTTTGTTAAAATCTCAGAAGTCCCATGGAACCAAAATTTTTTCGAGAAACTAAGATTGTTTTCGAACATTTTAGCAAATCAAGCTTTCTAAAAAAAACTTTTTCGGGAGCTGTTTTAAAAAAACTGATTTGGAATCAAAAATTGAATCCGAAAACTTATCTAAGAATGATTTTTCGCGATCCGCTGTAGAAACGTACATAAGAAAAAAACCTAACAAGATTTTTTGTCTGGGATTTTAAATTCAACCAAAAAGGCTAGAGAATTATATTTTACTGTTATTTCGAACATTTTTTCAAACATTTGGTAACAAATATTTCGGAAACAAACATTTTTCCGCAAACAGACTTTTCTGAACAAAACAAAACATTTTCAAGAAAACCTTTATTTTTTCCGCAAGCGATATTTATTAAAACATTTTCGAGAAAATATCATGTATTGTATTTAAAAATGTGAAAGATATTTTTTAATAAAATACTTTTAAAAAAAACTAAAGCTATTTAAAGAGGCTTTCTCTGAAAAAAGGAAAGCTATTTGCAAAGTCAGATATTTTGTAGAACAAACCTTTTTAACTAGAGTTTTCTGGCGCAAAAAATATTTTTCCGTTCCACTAAGAAATGTAACAAGACCGTAGTACGGAACTAACAAAAAAATACGAGAACAGCACTGCGAAATGATAAGCGGATTTCCCTTCTCAATTCCGACTTTTTACAGTTTCTATTATAAATATACTGTAGAAATATACTGCATATAATGCATCTAGAATTAAAAGTCGATTAATAAAAATTACGTACGAAGTCAGTTGTTTTAAGTTTTTAAAGATCATATTAAAAGTACTGCTACTGAAATCTAACACGCAAGAAACTCAAACCAATATTTACAATCACTTTGAGGCTTCCCCTAACAGCCAAAGCATATCTTAAAAAATTATGTCTAATCAAAACATCTGTAAATAATGACAAAAATACACCTTTAAAAAAATCTCATTGATAAACAGAATATCTTACAAGATATAAAACACTTCGATTAATATAATTTACGTACAAAGTCAGTAATGTAAGTTTCATCAAGTCCGTCCAAAAAGTCTTCAGTTATAAAACTTAGATGTTTCTTGTTCTCCTGCACAAAGTCAATGGCGATATATTTCATATTAAATGTGCTCAGTGCAACATCGAAGTATTTATCGAGCTTTTCTTCATCATCCATGGCGAGGCACTGATGATAAGAATAATTCCTTTTGCAACCATCGCATTTGAAAACCATATCCATTGCTTTTTCGAGATGAATTTTCAAAAATTCACAGAGAGAAACAAGGAGTATCTTTTCTGCGTCAACCTTCATAAGAGTTTCATTGTAATTTTTTGTAGATTGTTTTTGAGCTTCCAACAAAATCCAATATTTCAACTCGTGTTTCAGCAAGAAGTGTATAACTACTCGTGTAATGCGGTGATGCATATATTTCAAACGTTTAAATTGATATTCGGAAATTGTAAGAGTACCTTGCATGAAAGTCCGCGATAAATCCCGGTTCAAGACGCATTTTTGAAAAGTCATGCACATTTCGTTGTTAATTTCAACTGTAGCCAAGAATAGTTCCCTTTCTAACAAGAAAAAAGTCTCAAAGGATGATGGCAGATCAATAAAGCTGGGATCTTCAAAAGAGGAGCAAAGGGTTTCAAAGAGAAAGGGGCTTAGTACGATGGTATTGGGTGATGGCACAAACTCCCCCCTAAGTGTTCTAACAAATTCACACAAATGAATATTCACTTTGAAGTTCTCGAAGCACACAATCGCGATCAACCCATTTCCAATATGAATGGCGTTATCTGGTAGCATCCCGTTATCAATCCATTTTAGGACCCGCAAGGTATCAGCGAAAGTTTGCGTCGTACTCATGCTGGCTTTGACAAGAAACTGAGCCTTTCGAAAGCAAAAATAACCTGTTTAACTAGCATTTAAAAAAATATTTTCCTGCAATCGCGTTGGTACACGTTTCAGCCAATCAGAAACGCTGAAAGTAAGTTTGACGCATCGACCAATCGTCTCTGATGATGAATAATATCTGGTACGGCTCTCGAACTATTTCGCTGTAATTCTATTTTATTACATTCCATGAGCGAAGGACCCAATTAGTCCTTAAGTAAGCTTTTTATTATGCTATTATGCTAAAAAAAGGGAACTTTAGAGGGAGCTATTCTAACACTGTATGTGTTAAACTCGAATGAGTTCCCAAGCACGGTTGGTACCCCATACTGAGATTAATTTAGCTCTCTTTGTGAGTAAATCCAGTGAAACATAGATTATTATTTTAAGCGGAAAAAATAAAGGTTTTCTTGAAAATGTTTTGTTTTGTTCAGAAAAGTCTGTTTGCGGGAAAATGTTTGTTTCCGAAATATTTGTTACCAAATGTTTGAAAAAATGTTCGAAATAACAGTAAAATATAATTCTCTAGCCTTTTTGGTTGAATTTAAAATCCCAGACAAAAAATCTTGTTAGGTTTTTTTCTTATGTACGTTTCTACAGCGGATCGCGAAAAATCATTCTTAGATAAGTTTTCGGATTCAATTTTTGATTCCAAATCAGTTTTTTTTTTAAACAGCTCCCGAAAAAGTTTTTTTTAGAAAGCTTGATTTGCTAAAATGTTCGAAAACAATCTTAGTTTCTCGAAAAAAATTTGGTTCCATGGGACTTCTGAGATTTTAACAAAATAATTTTGAGTAACGGATTGTTGTGCAAAATATCTTTTCTATACAAAATTCTTTTAACCTTTTTGCACTAGAATTTTTTTTTCATAATTATTCTTGCGTTGTTCAACTATAGTGAGATCATTTGAAAAAAATATTTGGTTCCCAAAAACCATTTTCTGTAACATGTCTATACAGATGAAAAAGTTTGAGAAAAAAATATTTTCGGGTACCAGACTAAATATTCGTTGCTTTGTTCTGTGATCGAAGGATGAAAATGTTCGAACAAATCTTAGTTTCTCGAAAAAAAATTAAACACCGTGAAATTTGGTTCATAAACATGGAAGAATTGGGACTTTAAATTTAACAAAATAATTTTAAGATGTGTAACGGAAAAAATAGCGTCGGAAAAGGATTTTTGTACAAAATATCTTTTCTATACAACATTTTTTAACCTTTTTGCTCTAGAAAAATGTTTTCATAAATTTTCGCTTGCGTTGTTCAACTATAGTGAGGTCTTTGGTTCATAAAAACCATTTTCTGTAAAACTTTGTGACAAAAATATTTTCGGGGAATACACTTGTTTGAGAAATCCGAAGTGATCACTCCCGGCCCCCTGATACCATTCCGTACACATTTTTTGTCCATTTTATTGATGTAGTCAACTATAGTAAAAAGTTTTGTCCAGATGTCGTACATTATAGTAAAAAGTTTTTGGACATTTTAGTGATACAGATGTGAAAAAGTGATACAGAAATGGTCACACACACTTTTGATCAATCAGTGATACCGAAGTAGTCATTTATAACTACTGTGGCAACAGAAAGCAGAGAAGTCCAATGCGTGTGGATACAAGTTACGAGGTGTTTATGAAAGTATGATCTAACATAGAGCGGTTGAGTTGAATCATATGGTATAGTCTGATCTCGCATTTGTGAAGCTCTGGGTCAAGTCGAAAACATCAAAAAACAAGAAGAAAAGAGAATATACAGGAAAAAAAACTTAATTCGAACAATTTCCGTTTTTCCCTTTTCTGTTCAATTTCCTATGTTTTCGACCTGACTAACGGACTATCGAACCCGTTCGGATTATTTTGTTACATCTTTAAAAACATCTGGAAAGATAACGCAAATTTGTATTGTCAATGGAATGTGGAAGCTAAAATTACAGGTATCGTGTCACTTCAAGTGTACATCACCTTTAACTCTTAAGTTTAAAATAAATACTGTATGCCTCGATCATCCTATCAAACTTAAAAAATTGGAGATAGAATTATCACATCTAAGATCATATTAACACATCTACTAATTATTTATCCATCGAACACATCCCTAAAATTGAGTATAACGCTAGTGGAACTAAAGATCATGGCGTTTACATGAGCCATCAAATCCATGGAATCCCAAAATCCCCATTAGTGGAAAAAGAGATCGAGCAGGATTTCTAACCCAAAATGATAGCCGATGGCCGAATCCGTGGTATGAAACATCAAACCCTCCTTCATTGGTGGGTTTTCTGAACCCCCAATGAACCCTGCAATTCCGGTTCTGCCTGAGAGAAAATCCCCAAGAGGGAAAAATTGCTGAGTCTGCTCTTCAATCCATGGATTCGATGGCTCATGTAAACGCGCCTTGTGATACTGACATAAAACAGTACGGGGGTGGGGGGTCGAACCAGAGCGTTGTGAGTATGGGTGCTGGCCATGTTATTTATATGAATTAAAATTCGACAAAACGTAAATATTTATACTCTTTCTGCATTTCAACATTAGAAACAAAGCATAACAATTTAACTCACACTAACATCTTTATAATGCAGGCAACAGTGCTTCTTTAAAACTACGAGTTAAATTCCAAATAAAGCAGGGAAGGCTGTGAAATACCGTGTTTTACAACGCCCTCTGGCGCTAGAAACGCGATGTGAGGTCTTCACAAAAAGATGTCCCGCAGAGACGAGCGACACCTATATTTTTTTTTACGACTTGGCTTTTTTATTTTCTTGGTTTCGAGACTAGGACGCCTGTTGCGCGACGTTTATTACCAGAAATGGGAAAAAATAGCAGAGAGTTGTTTACTAACCTGTTTTTTTAACTCCCAAGAAAAATTATTAAGAGTATCGATTTCTAAAAAGATTCGTAGAAAAAGTAACCAACACACTAATACAAAATAATATTACCTAATTGTAATTTTAGGCAAAATTATCTATTTTTAACAATGAATAAATTGTCTGTATTGCTTAAAAAAATCAGTGAATAAAATGTGCAAATTGTGGTATGTAACGATTAGAATATAAAATGTCTATTGATTTTATTTATTTTCTCAATTCATTTAAACACCAATCAATCAAGCAGATTTAATGGAAAAAGGGGTGGGGAGGAAGAGAGAAATGAATTTTTTTCTATAAAAAGAATAGAAAAAAGTAAATGATGCTTGCACTAACGTAGAATTGGCTGAATCGCCCGTGCCCAAAAGGTGGGCTGGTAAATGCAGAAATTGAATAGAAACTCTCAAATTTTGCAAACATTTAATTGCAACTTATTAAAACTGACATTCTTAAATTTCCTTTTAAAAATATCCCATTCTCATTTTTCATATCAGGAAAGAAAAAGTTTAAACAACAGATAAAAAAAACTGTTCTTTAAAATAAAAGCAAACTACACACTTCCACTTTTGGAGGAACTAAACAGGCAGGTAAGCACATAAAATATGAAAAATAAGTTCATATTTATCTTTTATTTCTAAGTGTGGGTGGACTACATCTCAATGAATATGAGGCGTTTTTCTAGGAGGTAGTATAGGTGTTTATTTAACTTTGATGTTTCTTTTCAAAATTGATACATCTGTATCTGACGCTTTTAAGGCACATGTAAAATGGAAGAAAACAAAATTTGTTTTTTATATTCATGTAAGATCTTACAATGTAGGATAAATAGTATTTCTAAGAGAAAACAAACTCTTATAAAAAAAACCCCTCAAAATATTTATCTAGACTTTCATTGTTTCGGTAGTATGAAACAATAGTAATGGTTATAAACATTCTAGACACAGTACCATTTTACTAATAACCATAAACAAGTGCCAGAAGTGGAGGTATACGCAGGGTAACGCCTCTCCTCACTTTTCGAGAAAACGTCATGTGACACTTCACTTCTAATAACACTAAAATCTATCTCCCCACTTCTTTTATTTACTTAGCTATTTTCTACTTTAATCAAACGAAAACAATATACTATTTAACTTTTTAAAAGTTTAGCCATCGTTTAGCCAATATATCAACCTCGAAAACAACCTGCGGCCAATGTACCGCAGCCTGTTTGTGCAACAGTTCTAATGGCCCAACTTTCTCTTTGTATAAATTTTTATTGTTGTCTTTATATAAATGTGTATTGTTGTCTTTAGATAAATTTGTATTGTTGTCTTTATATAAATTTTAATTGTTGTCTTTATTTAAATTTGTATTTTTGTCTTTATATAAATTTGTATTGTTGTCTTAATATAAATTTGTATTGTTGTCTTAATATAAATTTGTATTGTCTTCATTTTTATTTTAATTGTTGTATCTATATAGATTTGTATTGTTGTCTTAATATAAATTTGTATTGTCTTTATATAAATTTGTATTGTTGTCTTTATACAAATTTGCATTATCTTTGTTAATTCTGATATTTATCATTATAATATAATTAGGACAAGAGTAGAATAACATAATTAATTAATAAATTACTGCATATTAAACTGGGGGAGGGCACATTTGCAACAAAATTGAGAGGGTGTTTTTTTACCCACTTTTACCGCTGCTATGTACCTAGAAAGTTCATCACAAACTGAAGTGTATAAACCAGCCTTAACACGTTAAGAGTGTCAGACTTCGCCGTGATTTTTTGTGTTCAAAGCATGGTAGATAGCGGGAAATATTTCGAATTTTCATGATCCTTTTGAAAATATAACAAAATGAATTCGCTTTAAAAATCATAAGGTTTTTTTATCCCCCATTTATCCCGTTTTCCCGGACAAACGACAAATAGGGGGGGGGGGCTGAAGCCTGGCGCCTGTCAGCCCCATTAAATCTTTTGTCATGGTAAAGAAGAAGGCTGAAACATTTTGCAACCAACTCTTCCACTGCACACAGACGATGGACTGAGCATCACCAAATCTAAAATTGATGCAAACATGACTTTAGCAGACTGTCTAAGTCACGTGACTTTGGCGTAGATATTTGGCGAGTTTTCAAGCCAAGATATAAAATACAGTTGTAAGGATCACGCTCAGATAAAGAAATAATTGATAATTAATTAAGTACGTGCAGACGAGTGTGTATTAGCTTGTGTGCGATGGTGTCAGTCTGGTTGTAGTAGAAAATGGAAAATGCTTAGTTTGATGGAATTTGTGCCTTTTAAAGGTAAAGTTTGTTGTTCGAAATAAAGTAGTTAAGAAAAGAAATTAGCTGTTTTGAAAGTTTATTGAAACCAGTCATTCGGTCACTACAACAGTATAACCTGGTTATAGCGTCATTGAAAGGTCCGCAAAGTTTATTTACGTTATAACGAGTAACGTTATAAAAGAGAATGAATCTTAAGTGTGGAAAATCATGAAAATTGCTTATTATGTACTCATATTTATTAATTAAAGATATAAGGGCGTCTAATTTTTAACTCTATGTGCCTTGTGTTGCAGTTAAATTTCTCTTTCCGGTCAATAATTTTTAGGTGAAAATTTAATTTAAATTTGATGACTCCTTGTTTAATTTGGCGAATAAAATAAAATTAAAATAGTGAAAAAGAGTATTCTTCCTTTAGGAATGCATTTTTGATGCTAGATAAATATATATTTTTAGCGTTAAAACAGAGAAGTTGATGAAAAGTTGTCGTTATAAGCAAGATATTAACATTAAGGTCTATGGGCAAATCAAGGTACCGAATAGTTATATCGTTATAAACGATTTGTCGTTGCAAACTAAGTCGTTGCATCCGTGTTTTACTGCAATTATATATTTTCTAAAGAAAGGGGTCCGATACCTCAAAATCGCAAAAAAATCCATTTTTTTTTAATTTTTTGAAATAATGTTTGGATATTTCTTAACATTTTAGAAGAAATCACTTTAAAAAATAAGCATTAGTTATTTAGTTATGAATTTTTGAACAAGACACACTCCACTAAATGTAAACGCTCATATCTCTGTTCGCGTTCTTTCAATTTTAAGATTATTAAAAATGCTAAGACTTTTTTAATAGTATAAGTACATTAATATTTTTCTTTTCATAGACAAATGAATACATTTTAAACAGAAGTATGCACTTGGATTTTTGATATCTGTCACACAATTTTTTTAAAAAATTCAAAGTTGAAATTTATTTTTCTTTCTGCATTTTTTTTACAAAATTGTTACAAATATTTATTTAAAAAAAAGTTGCTCATTTTAATCGAAATATCAATGCATAATTTGGTTAATTATCTTCCAAATGCTGTATAAAAATGTGTGTTTAAAAATATTGAAAAATAAAAAAAGGAGTAGGGATTTGAAAATTGTTAAACATTTAATAAAAATTTAATTTTTTAAAAAACCCAACAGACTTATTTAAAATTTTAATAGCTGTATTGTGTTTTTAATACATGCTTTAAAAGTGAAAAATTTAAAATGCGTAAGTACAAAATTTGAAAAAAATTGTCTGTGGTATCGGACCCCCTTATCGGCTTTTTTTAAAATTGTAACGATAATAAAAATACAATATAGGGCTTTTGAAAATAATTTGTAACTGTCGAAATGATATTGTTTCGCAAAACGTATTAAAAAAAACGCCAAATTTAAGAGCCTTTCTCGCAGTTATTCGTGGGGGCTGGGAAGCCCAGTCGGTTAAGCACTCGCTTAGCATGCGGAAGGTCCCAGGTTCGGGTCCGGGCATCGCCAAAATAGCTGCCGACCTACAAACGGCCCGTGCAGCCAAAAATGTCCGACGAATAATACCCCGTGTAAGGGAGTGCACGTTAAAATATCCTTCAAGGTCCTAACGCTGCGTACGATGTCGCCCTTAACGGTTGCGTTGCGTGCCTATTCAGGTGTTGGCTCGTCACTGACTGTGGTTCTAAAATACGACACCCGTCGCCAATAGCCCTCGTGTAGCTCTAGTGCGACGATAATTCAAAACTATCCTATATCCGCAGTTATTCGTTTTGAGACCATCTGCTTCATTTTCCTATACTTGAGGTTCAGTCTATTATTTTGAGGTCGTTGAAACCCTATGCATCTAAACATCGCGTTTGAGTTCAATCATTGATGTAAAGAGACAGCATCAGCGTGTTTTGGGATTTTATGATTTCCTCAAATTGTTAGATAGCTGTATTTTGTTATAAACGTTTAGAAGCAGATATATTCAGAACGAAAATAGTCGTAGATAAATTGGAACGTTGTTGTATATGTATTTGTTTAGTTATGAAACTTTTCTGATAAGAACAAAAAAAAAGTACAGAAACTTTCTCATTTTAACTCTTCCCGCCGACAACTTTATTACTTATACTAGTTGTTACCCCTTTTTGCATAAAAAGAATGCTCTTTTAAGAAATGCAACAAAACTTGTTTCATTTTTAAGATGTAAACTATTTTACCAATTATCACAAGAATAGAAATTAACTTAATTTTAACATACATTTAATTTTTGTGCCACATGGAATAAATATAATTATTATGAGAAATAATGGAGTACATATAATTGTACGTATCCATAAAAATAAATATTTAGTTTGCTTCGTGTACTGTTTGTCAAATCATTTAATAAGTATACAATTATATTTATCAAAAAACTAAAAAGATTAACTATGTAAAATATTGCAGAAAAAGTCCTTACCGCCTCTGACGTCAAATGATGTTTGGAGTTCAAAATCAATAATTTATTTGCAAAAAAAATTCAATAAATTTGAAAGTTAAATTGATTTAAAACTATTTTTTCCAAAAAAATTAGATAAATTGAGACTCAGTCATTTTTAATCTTTTCGGTTTTCCTTTCATACACTCTTAAAACAAAAGAGTGAATTCCACTCCAGTTGGAGAAGTGCATTTTCGACACTGGAAAGGAGTGAATATTAACTCAGACTGAGTTAAAATCACTCGTTTGGAGTGATCCTGTCGGAGGTTTAACACAAAGGATCCACTCCTCTAGGAGAAGTGCATTTTCCAGACTGGAGAAGTGAAAATCAATCAGACTGAGTTAAAATCGCTCGTTCGTTTTAAGAGTGTAGAATTTGAATATTTGAGCATCTACTTCATTGCAGCCCATCTTACATACATTGTTAACAAAGTAAAACTAGGCAGACTAAACAAAGCAATAGAGAGAGAAATTGAAACAATAACAAAAGTTTTGATGTTTACATTACAATACAAAGTAAGACAGCTATTGTTTTCGATTTCGATTATGTTTTAACCTTTACATTAACTGTTTAAGAAAAAGTAAATGTTTAAAAACAGGAATTGCCAAAGCAGCAATTATTTTACGAATAACGGTAGGTTTGGATTATCGTCGCACTAGAACTACACGAGGGTTATTGGCGACGGGCGTCGTATTTTAGAACCACCGTCAAGTGACGAGCTGACACCTGAATAGCCACCCAACGTAACCGTTATAGGCAACATCGTACGCAGCGTTAGGACTTTGAAGGATATTTTTAACGTACACTTTCTTATACGGGGGATTATTCGTCGGAAATTTTTTGGCTGCACGGGCCGTTTATAGGTCGGCAGTTATTGCGACGATGCCCGGACCCGAACCTGAGACCTTTCGCATGCTAGACGAGTGCCTAACCGACTGGGCTCCCCATCCCCCTGCGAATAACGGAGTTGGTTTAGAAAATGTGTTTCCATTTTTTCAGGAACAATTTTTTTGCGATAGTATTAAAAGAGTACGGAAGAGTACGTGGCAACTTAGCATCTGCTGGCGAAACAAAATTGCAATTTTTTCATTAAATAATAATGCTGGAAAATTTTAAAATTACAATCCTTACCACCCTAAGTTGGGTAAATAGAAATATTCTATGGAGAAGATCCTTCCGCGGATGTAAAGAGTTCCATAAATTATTTGTGAATCCATCCATAAAACATGTTTAGAACATTAATTTCGCTTAAGGTCTTGCAGATTTGAATATTATTTTAGAACATTTGGCAATTTTATCAGAATGAAAAGTGTATTTTGGTTAAATTGTATTAAGATCATTTTGTATGTAAATATTATCTTACAGAGTTTCCAACTAACGGACCAATCGCGCTTTTCTCTCTGCCTCTTTACTCTTTGTTTTTACCCAAGATAGGTTGGCACGGAGTATAGTTTTGAACATACAATTAAATTATCATCACAGTAGGAATGGAGTAGCAATATAAAAGCAACTTCTGCATTTTCCCAAAATGTACAAATAGAAAGTCTTTCCTAAAGACATGTGTCACTCTCTGTGGAAGGAAACGAAAAAGGCGCATGGGTGCATTTATTATTTCGGAGCAGCGACATCATAATAATCACGAAAGACAAAATAACTTACGATTCCAGATGTCTAGCTATATGGTGGTGGGATTGTGAGCCAGTCCCAAGCCAAGTAGCAATAGTATAAACCGGGAGTTCCCAACCGGTGGTACGCGTATCACTGGTGGTACGCGGGAACATTTCAAGTGATACGCGTGAATGATGCGAGCAACATGATATGATGTACTTCTGTACGCATGTGCAGTGAGCACGCAAATATGTTACTCATTATTTTAAACATTTACATTATATTAGAGAGGACATCTTCAATTAACTTCTGGATCGGATTTTTCCGAGTTTGTACTATTTTGTATTTTCATGTTTTAATCCCTATAAGTAATAAACAAAACTGTAAATTAATACCATTTTGATCTTTTTATTTCTCTTTTATTATAAGCATGTCATAAATAAACAAATATACCTAACCATTAAATGGTGCTTTCAATTGTATTTTTTTTCAGATTGTCAATAATTTACAGGGTTTTTTTTACGTATCGCACTTATCTCTAGCATTTGTATTTTGGAATGTGAAAGTGGGTGAGAAACATACGGAAATTGACTTTTTTTAAAGCATATGCTTTTTAAGTTGTAAACGTAGTGTGGAAGCTAAAATCATACATAGCCTCTCAATACAACAATCACATGAGATTGGCAAACCGCTTGTGAGGAAGGGCATGTGAAGAATGTCGCTTGTCTGTAGCACTTGTAGTTTGTGCAGTGAAAAGGGGTGATGCGTACATAGCCTTTATAAAAGCTTTTATACATTCTTATTTATAAAAGTAGTGTGAAAGCTAAAATCATGCGTAACCTCCCAATACAACATTCGATTAGGATTGGCAAAAACAAACTCTCGTGGGAGAACATCGGAACCGAAAACAACTTTATTCGGGCACTTAGGGATAAAAGCGCAGATTTCTCCTTGGAGAATATCTTTCGCCGAAAGAAAATAAACAAATGGAACATCAAATAAAATCATCGGACAATTCGATCTTGGGAAAAGAAAAAGAATCAAAAATGAACATCTAGAATAATACTAACAATAAAAACCCGAATAAGACAACTTCTGAAAAGCTCTTCGGTTAATCATGGAATTCGAATGAAATACAAAAAAATGGCGTAGTCACGTCAAAATTGTATTCTTAAAGAATTCTATTATGACATTTTATCGAATCGTAAGGAATATTTATAATGTCACTGAAATATGGAATTCTGGGAAAAGGCTTTTGTGACTCCATTTCTCGGATGAGGTTTCTTACTATTTTGTTTCGTGGATAAATTCATTTTTTTTTTACTTGTTGGCCAACACAAATGGATTTTTTTATTATTATTTGGTACCTAAATTCTTTTTATGGTTGTGTAAAAGAACACTATTCGTAAAAATGGCCATTCGTCAAAATGTCGATGTCTTGTAACAGATTTTTTATGGATAGATATTGTTATTTGTAGTTGTTTGTTTACCACCTAACTTCAGAAAAGTTTTAGAATTTTTTTTCTTAGCGACTAAAGTTTTCAACTTCGAAATGCGAGTCTAAATTAGACTATATCATTTATTAAGATATATCAATAGGAAATTGGAATTACTGATGAACTCAAATGGGCTTGTTTCAACACTTTTTTAAGAAAAAACCAATGAAATCGCAGTTCGGAGGGTGTGACGTTATAAAAAAAAACAATGAGCTTGTTTCAACAGTTTGTCAAAAAAAAAAATGAAATGGCAGTATGGAGAGTGTGAAATCATAAGAAATATTCCCATTTTATATTAACCCTTTCTGCAATGAATTGAGATTTTTTTTAATTATTTGCTGTTGCCTATTTTAAAGCTATCCTTGCTAGTAATAATAATATATTACGGTAAAAAAATGTTGGAACCTAAAATGCACTTTATAATAAATTTATTTTCGTTTTCTCACCTTTTTATAAATAATAACTAAATACATTGAGCGACAACGAAATTTAGAACGGATATGATTTACCATTTAAGACTTTAATGTTTTGAAACTCAATATTACATTCATGAAATCCCTACAACCATGCATTTTATATTTTCAACTAAATGAACAATAAAAGGTAAAACAGCGATCTTTTAAATGAAACTTTTATAAACAATGAAAAATAAAGACAGCGACCTTATAAGAGATGCTTATAAGTTCCGTCAGTCGATAAAAGGTTTAAGGGGGAACGGGCGCGTTGGACAGCGGGTCTCCAAACTCAAGTACCTCAGTGTTAATCCAATGGGATTAAAACTATTTTTTCTGCCACATTTCTCCAGCTGTATTGAATATATTTAAAAACGGTTTTTAAACAATAAATGTAGATAACTAACGGGTCTCTATAATCCCACTTTTTAAAATGGCTTCCAATACTTTTTGTAAAATTATTTATTGAAAGTTTTTTTAAATATTCGTACCCATTTCAAAAAGAGGAATTGTCGGGACCTGCAAGTCAGCTACATTTATCACATAAAAAGTCCGATTTTAAAAATATTCACTACTCCAGGAAAATATGGTCGAGAAAATATTTTTTTTCTCCATTGGATTAACACTGATGCACTTTGCTTTGGAGACCAGCGGTCCAGCTTTCCCATTCCAACTTAAGGTAGGCGAGTACCCAAAATTCTAAAAATTTTACTATTACTTTAATCTTTTCCAAATTTGGCATAGTGATTTCAAATATAATGAACAATGCCTTTTGAGCAATTTTTTTATTTAAATATAATTGATTTATTTAAAACGGTGTTTTTCAACTAAAAAAAGGGGTTTGCGCCAACACTTCTAGTATAAAAAGTTTTACATTAATTTACCTGAAATTTTTTACAGATGCTATTTCAATATACATCTGTGCCATGAACATCTAACATCCGTTGTAAATATATAAGGTTTTTTTTTAAATGTCCAAGTATAAGTTAATCGAAAAAAATCCTTTTTTTCTGTGGTTAATTTATAACATTTTTCTTAATAACTTCTTTTCTTGTAATTTGTATGCAACTCTCGAGGATCATTGCATGCATCAGTTCAAAACGAAGAGTTTAGCACATAATTAATGTTTATAGGATGAAAATTTAATGTGGTAGAATTGTTAGCGTAAACCTCCTTTTTAGTAGAAAAACACAGTTTAAAATAAATAAATTATATTTAAAATTTAAAAAAAAAATACCTAAATAGTATTATTCATTATATTTGAAATCAGTATGCCAAATTTGGAAAAGATTTAGCAATAGTAAAATTTTAGAATTTTGGGGAATTTCGTCTACCTTAAAAGGCTGTAAAGTGATGCTACATAATCGGAAATGTAAAACTTCATGGGTCAGTTAGCTCGAGCGGACTTAAGCTTAACTTACACACAAAACATTTGAGTTTAATTATTTTTTATATCTTTGTCAGAGGAGCAAAACACAGTTAATACATAGAGTTGCGAACGTTGGAAAAACTAATTTTGTTCTTTATGTATTTGTTTTGTTATCTTTTTTTTTTTGTCTGAAACATAAACTGCAAATGTGATTCGGTATTATTTAAACAAAACTATCTAAACATGTTTGCCGGACCAAATCAAAGTAAGTTATAAGAGAATATATAAATTTACTCATTCATAACATTTCGTGTTTATGTGAGACGGAACTAAATTCAAATGGCGTGTATATATCTCAGATACACTGTAAAAATACTCTAATTTTACTAAAAAAAAACATCTACAAGAAAATACAGTTATTTTCTTTAAATACGTTTATCCCGTATAAATATGCTGTTTCAAACTAAAAACAGGGTTTTTTTTCTGCATTAGCTTACGTAATAAGTACTATACTGACCGAACAACAATTTTAACTGGAGCGGCTCCGTGGCTGAGAGGTTAAACGTGTCTGCCTCGTAAGCCCAAGATCGCGGGTCCGAGCCCGGGCTGAGTCGTCGGATTTTCTGAATGGGAAAATTCTGGGCACGCATTATCTATGTGGCATGTAAAAGATCCCTGGAGGGCCCATTTGGCCTGGGTTCTCTCGGCAAAATTAAATCTCGGCATACTTTAACATCCACAGAGAGCTCAGATTCAATGTAATCTGAGCGTCAATATTGATAGAGTTGCCTAGATGGTGCCACAAAAAAAAATGGCTCACAGTTCTGGGAAATGTGCCGAGTCTCCAAAGGGCTTGACCGCCAATATTGCTGCCCCATTTAAAGAAAACAATTTTAATTGGATGTTGAATCACTGTGTGTTGGTTTAGAGAGTTGGGAGTGCGTTGAACTGGAGATTTGAAGGTCCGTTGGTTTGAGCCTCGGTTGGGCAGTTTATTATTCTATTGTGGTCAGTATCACCGCCTGTCACAGCGGGGTGACCGATGGAGTTCTATTTTCTACCGGAGGAGGCAGCATAATATTTTTCTTTACAATTGTCTGTTAGAAACAGATTTTGCATTCAAATTACAAATTGTTCGTATTAAATAAACAGATTTTCTATGTATACGTCAACTCCCGATTATCCGCGGGTGGATTATCCGCTTTGCGGGTTATCCGCGGGCAGCTATCCACCCTCCCCCACATCCCATTTTTCATTTCAAATATAAAAATTTTAAAAAATGCGATAAATGAATTTTATTTGTTTCAAAACTGTTTGGAAGAATTCATTCCAAGAATAACGAAATCTTTTCTAGAACGACAAACACATTCAAAGAACGGCGAATACATTTAACAAGAACAACGAATGCATTAAAATAAGAATGACCATAGGAAACCTGGTGTTCAGTCAGGTGCACATCACGAACAGGTTATTGTCAAAAAGCGTCACTAGTAAAATAAACTGCCCGCTATTTTAATTGAATTGTTTATGCGATTTTGATAATAGCAAAATGCGTGAGAAACAAAAAAAAGTTGTCTTGACAATTCAAGACGGATTATAACTCATTAAAAAGATGGAAAACGGATCCTCTAAAAATCAAATGTACTTGCAGTTATGGGATAGGAGAAACGACAGTAATAGACATTTTGAAGTAAGTAAATTTGTACATGCTTATACGATTACTATAATTTACTTTAATAAAACCCAGAAGAAATTTTGTTTTATAGGCATTTTCTTCATTTTTGCGGATTATCCGCGAATTCGCTTATCCGCGGAAGCCGCGCCACCCGATACCTCGGATAATCGGGAGTTTACTGATCCTAAAGTATTCTTCTGGAACATATATATCTTATAGTTTTTTAAATGTAAAAAAATGCGGTGCATGATGTTTTATAGAGTATCTAATTAAATATAGAGTAAACTAGTTAATACGGTACTGTTTGTAGGTATAAAACAAGAAGAATGTTTTTTGGGGGATAAGAAAAAGTTCTGAAGAGTAACCAGCTCGTAGTGATATCGCATTAAATTCATTTGGGGTATATATTTCGGATGTACACGCTTAAAATGGTAAAAAAAAGCACTGTTTTTATACCAAAACACACCTGAAGTTTGCAGCATTAAAATGTTCTACAAGGAGGAAACGGGCGTAAACAAACGGAATTTTGCCTCTCTGATTGGTCACTCCTACGCGATACGTCCGCCCTGTTATTCGTTCGCCTTGTTACGTCAAAATCGAAGAAAAAATTAATACTACACTCTAACTGAAGCAAAAACAAATAAAAATAATAAAAATATGCTTTGAAATAACGAATATAGTGATTTATTGAATGTGAAAAACCTTTTTTTGTTCGATTCTCGCAATCGGAAATTAGAACTATTTACCCTTTTTCCCGTAGAACATTTTGTATACTGCATACTTAAACTGTGGTGAGGTAGGGTAGACTAACCAGTGAATGAACGTTTAAGACGTCACGTTCGCCAGTGAATGAACACCAGGATATAATGACCAGGACTACCAACCATTGTCAGATAGCTTCCTACTGCATGGGAGGAAGTCAGTGTTGCCAATCCATATAGTGGAATGATTTTCAATCAATATTTTTTTAATTATATTTACCAAATGTTCATTCACTGGGGCCTGTTCACTCACTGGTCAGTCTACCCTATAGACAAAATATATTTTTTTTTCGGGTATAAGAAAAGGTTCTGAAAAGTGTATACTCACCGACGCACTCGTGGGCCTCGTGCGCGGTGGCCCTTCCCCACGGCCGGTCGAAGTGGAAGGGCTTGCAGCGCTCGCAGTCTCGCCCCGCCGTGTTGTGCTTGCAGTCGCACGAGAGCTGCCCCTCGCGGTCGTGCACGCACCGGGACGCGTGGCCGTTGCACTTGCACCGCCCCCCGACGGCGAAGTCCGACACCGCGTAGAAGAACGAGCCGGTGGACGACGGCTGCGACAGCGTCTCGTTGGTCTCGTTGTCGTGCGACTCAGGGGCCGTCAGCCGGTTGAAGACGACCCTGTCGACACACACAAAAACATATGATGTAATTAATGTTACGCAATTTATAATTTACACTCTTAAAACAAACGAGTGATTTTAACTCAGTCTGAGTTGATTTTAACTCAGTCTGAGTTAATTTTCACTTCTCCAGTGTCGAATATGCATTTCTCCTAGTGGATCCTTTGTATGTTGAATCTGAGACAAGATCACTCCAAACGAGTGATTTTAACTCAGTCTGAGTAATTAAATCCTTTGTTTTAAGAGTGTACACTCTTAAAACAAACACTCCTAATTTAAATCAGTCTGAGTGGACTTCACTCCTCCAGACTGGAAAATGCACTTCTCCTTTTGGAGTGGATCCTTTGTGTGTTAAACCTCCGACAGGATCACTCCAAAACGAGTGATTTTAACTCAGTCTGAGTAAATATGCATGCCTTTAGGTGTCGAAAATGCACTTCTCCAACTGGAGTGGATTTCACTCTTTTGTTTTAAGAGTGTACGTATAATTGGAGGTAAGTGTGATAAACAGCTCTTGTAACTTTGGAAATCATTCTAAAAATCTGAAAGTTTGCAATGTATAACATTAGACCACTTATTATTAAACTAAAAAGAAATATTGACCTTATTTTTTGTTAAAAGTTCCCCTATGTGGGGTAAGTGTGATAAAACAGCAATGGATTTTGAAATGCAAATTTTGTACACTTAAAATTGGATTTCAAACATATAATTTTTTTTCTACATATGTATGTTTCTTATAATAATTCACTACCAATTTTAGGATTTGGAATTTACTTGAAGCAGAGAACGAATTTTCTTAATAAAAATTCAGAAACCCTATCACACTTACCCCACTTGACCCTACACTCTTAAAACAAACGAGTGATTTTAACTCAGTCTGAGTTAATTTTCACTTCTCCAGTGTCGAATATGCATTTCTCCTACAGGAGTGGATCCTTTGTATGTTGAATCTGAGACAAGATCACTCCAAACGAGTGATATGAACTCAATCTGAGTTAATATTCACTCTTTTCCAGTGTCGAAAATGCACTTCTCTTACAGGAGCGGATTTCACTCATTTGTTTTAAGAGTGTAGATAACTAAGAAATACGTTTAAATACTTAAGAAATTATTTATAAATAAATAGTTAATAATAAAAAGTTACAAGTTAATAAATAAATAGTCATTAATAATCAGTTATCAGTTAATATATAAACTGTTATTAATAAACAGTTACACTCTTAAAACAAACGAGTGAAATCTTCTCCAGTAGGAGAAGTGCATTTTCGACACTGGAAAGGAGTGAATATTAAATCAGACTGAGTTAAAATCACTCGCGTTTGGAGTGATCCTGTCGGAGGTTTAACACACAAAAGGATCCACTCCAAGAGAAAAAGGGCACTTTCCAGACTGGAGGTGTGAAAATTACTCAGACTGGGTTAAAATCGCTCGTTCGTTTTAAGAGTGTATAAGATAATAAATAAATAGTTTGTAATAAACAGTTTTAAGCTTTTTTTAATAAATTGTTATTAATAAACAGTTATAAGTTTTAAAAAAAATAGTTGTTAACAATATAAAAACGGTAATTTATAAATTATAAACGCATTTGAACAGTTACTCAAATAATTAATAATTAATGGACACATTTGAACAGTTACTCAAATAATTAATAATTAATGGACACATTTGATCAGTTTTGAAATAATTAATAATTAATAAACACATTTGAACAGTTACTCAAATAATTAATAAACACATTTGAACAGTTACTCAAATAATTAATAATTAATAAACACATTTGAACAGTGTTACGCAAATAACTAACAAACACATTTGAACAGTTACTTAAATAATTAATGGACACGTTTGAACAGTTACTCAAATAATGAATAAGCACTTACTTGATGTCGGTGGCCGTCACCCAGTCCTGCAGCACCGGCGAGTTGTCGAAGTCGTAGGCCGACGGCCTGCCCTCTAAGGTACTGAACGCGACGCGGGTGGACGCGCCGACGCCGTCCGCGCCGACGTTGCTGTCGGCGCACAGGGCCTCCTGCTCGTTGGACTTGGTGATGGCCACCCGGGTGGAGCGGCCGTACACCCGCCGGCACTGGCTCGAGTAGAACTGGAAGGGGTGCCACGACTTGCCGAAGTCCATGGACTTGTACAGCGCCAGCGAGTCCGGCTTGGCCGCGTTGCAGAACTGCAGGGACACGTAGGTCAGCTCGTACTTCTTCCCGAGCGACAGCGTCAGCGAGACGTTGTGCAGGGGGTCGGCGAACGGCTCGCTCATCCAGCACGTCAGGTTGTTGGGGTTGTTGAGGTCGGTGAGGTACGAGGCCGGGTGCGCCCGCTTCGGGTTGGTGGCGTCGCAGATCTGGCAGCTGCTTCGCGTACTCGTCGTCGATGTGGTGCAGTATCTTGATGCAGGGGTACCGCACTCGCTCGAGGCGCGGACTTCTTTCCCGAAGGCCGCGTTCACGAAGTCCGGGATGCAGCGGCGCGGCTCCGACATCTCCTCGTAGCAGGGGTCGGGCGGGGGGTGGGCCTGGGCCGAGAACATGCCGTGGTAGGCGTGGGCCATGAGAAGACCGGAGAAGAGGAACACCAGACGGAACACCATCTTCACTTGATGTTGCTCAGCTGATTCAAGATTATTGTCACTCACCCTGCTGTCAGGTCAATGTTTACTTGCTTATTCGTTTTCGATGTTACAGAAGAAAGTTTCAGTGATGATGCAAATAACTTTTCAATTGGCACCAAAAAGTGTTCAAGAATAGTTTCACTTTAATTTATCGGTTTTACTTTTAATATATTGCGATGATGCTGTAGATCGACAGGTCAATGTTTATTTGTTTATTTTTGTTTTCAATATCATAGAAGAACCTTTCAGTACATTTTTTTAAACGAGCATAAAAAATTGTTGAAGGATAGTTTCACTTTAATCTGTCATCCACTGCATGCGAAAGGATTTTGAATAATTTTCGCCTAAATCCACGAAATTTGATTTTACTATTGTCAAAAACTGATAAGCACTTGTTGAAGCTATTCAACGACAGATTTTCGAAATAGGCAATCTAAAAACTTTGAAGTGTAGTTCTGTTCACTTAAGTTAACTAATTTATTCATATAAAATTCCTCAATTCAAAATCCAGGTTTTCCAAGTGTTTGAATAACCAATTCTATTGTTAATTTGGTGTTTGAGAAACAGTTACAAGTTATTGTCAAGTCAATACACGAATCACTTCCGATAGTCACGATTGAGTTTTCACAAACAATTTCAATTCTGTATGATGTATTATAACTATGAAGAGTTACACAAAGTTTAGAATCATTATAAAGTTGACCGCAAACACTTGCTGAATCGTCGAAACTTATTGTCTCTTCGAAACAAAGGAAAAAAAATCTTGACAAAAAGTTTTTTGTCCAAGAGTATCGCAAAAACCTTCAATTGTTTTCACACACTGAACTTTTCTGTCATTTCTCCATATCCAAAAATTTTAAACAAAGCATTTTTTCGAACATCACAATTCTCATTTTTCCAATCAATGTTCTCAAAAACTTCGCACAGAAAAAAAAAATCAACTTCAAAAAAAATTCCAAATAAATTTTTTATAAAGAACCAAATTTATTTAATGAATAAATATTTAATCGATTTGTTATTTCAATTGATTAGAGAAAACGAGTGTTCTGACCTATGTTCGTCGGACGGTTCGGGAAGTCGCAGGGCGGCTCGTCGAATGTTCTTCGCAAGAGTGTCGACGAACACTTTTATTCGGAGGGGCGGGGGGCTGGCGACGTCACTTGCCCCCTCCCCCCTCCACCCCCAATCGATCTACGCACGTGCATCCCGCCCCCTTTTAGAACGAAAAAGTTCTTTAATCTTTGGTAGGAAGCGGACTAATAATAAAAAAAAGAATTAAATAGAATGTTTATAATTATTTTTAAAAAATAAGAAAAAAAATCTTCTGAATATTTTTTTAATAAAAACAAAACTTTATCTTATTTCTCAATTACTTGATAAAAAAAATTATTATTATAACACTCATATTTTATGAATTTTCTAAATGAAGCTGTATTTTATTAAGAATTTCGATAAAATAATGAAACACAAAATTGGCTATTCCATAAATTAAGAATTTTAAATTTTATTTACAACATTGAAAACTGCATTTCAATATTTTAATCTTTAAATTTTGTAATATGTAAAATAACTATAAATTTAGTAATATGGAAGATTAGACCTTTTAAAATGCTTTGTTCAATAATAACATCCAATAAAAATCAAACACTTAATCGTTTGCTTCAAATAAAAATCACTCACATTTGTTCCTATCAAATGGCCTCAGAACAGTGGAACACAAAAATATCCAAACGCTTTCTTCGACCAAAACAAATATTCTTTTTCTTAATTTTTCGAATTTAAATACCACTAACTTATAATAGTTCGATCTCCGGAAAAGGTGCGTTCGAATCGGACGCGCGTTTTGAACTAAAATACTTTTTAGTAAAAGAGGGGGTTTAGTTGTGCGACCAGTTGTCCTCGCAACGCGATTGGTTGGTTGGGGAGAATGAAGAATCCCACGATGCATTCATTCATCACTATTACACCCGTGGACGGGGGAGGGGGGTATCGTAGAGGGAGGGTTAAAAAAAGGCGATCGTTTTCGATTATTGTCATCTTGAAGAGGTTTCCGCCATCGAGTTTTGTTTCTGCTTCTTTTGAAGTAAAGGGTTTTCTACTCTATTTGCAAACCTAACTTGGGTGAAAACAAAGAGTAAAAAGGCAGAGGAGCGAGGTTGGTCTGTTAGTTGGAAACTTTTGTTAGGTAATATTTACATACAAAATGATATGAATACAATTTAACCAAAATACACTTTTCATTCCCACATTTTCTCAAATAATATTCAAATCTGTTAGAACTTGAACGAAAATGTTCTAAACATGTCTTCTTGATGGGTTCACAAATAAATTATGGGACTCTTAACATCCGCGGAAGGATTTTCTCCATGCATATTTTTACTTACCCAAATTAGATTGGCAAGGAGTGTTAAAGGAAATGGAAAGGAGTAAATAAGCTAATTTAGTTTAAATTCAGAGCTTTATTAATAAGAGCTACACGAGGGCTATTGGCGACAGGCGTCATAATTCACAATCAAGTGATCTGAGTAGGCACCCAACGCAACCATTAAAGGCGACATCGTACCAAGCGTTGGTACTTTGAAACATATTTAACATGCACTTCCTCTATGAGGGGTATTTATTATTCTTCAGACATTTTTGCCTGTACGATACGTTAATAGTCCGCCAGTTACTTTGACAATTCCCAGACCCGATCGCATGAAAGGCGAATATCTTAACCGACTAGGCTCCCTACTCCTAAAGGAGTCAATAAAAATTATCGATATAACTCTATGCGGGACATTCTATACTGTAAAAAAAAGTTATTTTATCGTAAAAGAGCTCGGAAAAAAAGTATTTTATCGTAAGAAAAAGTATTTTTTATCGAATAAAAACTGTCACTTTGTGTGCCAGAAAAATAGCGTAAAGTTTATTTTTTTATATGAACAATTTGTAATTTTACCGCAAAAGCTTTTTTTTTTTTTTTTGCAGACAAATTTAAAAAAAGGGAAATTTTACCTCACCTGGTCACAGGTGGGAATACTGACCACAGTAGTACCGAAAATAATGAAATTACCGAGTCCGTGATCGAACCACGGACCCTTTAGATCCCATGTCCAAAGCTCTCCCAACAGAAGAGCAAAGAAGAAGAAAAACTGTTTTTATAATTAAAAGCAGTTCATTTTTGCAGAAAAAAAGGCCAAAAGAAAATAACAGTCATTTTCTGCAAATGTATGGTTATTTTCCGGTAAAATGAACAGATTTTTTTTTGTGTGTAAGGAGAGTAATTGAGACAGACACAGAAAGAAGTTTTACTGTCAGAGGGAAAGGAAAGTACACCCAGGGCGAAGGCGGGAATCGAACGCACCCGTTACTGCGAGCAGACTGCTAGCTACCGTAATGGTCCAAACCGTTGTAAGAGTAAGTATAGCCATCACAAATAGCGGCTCTCTCCCAAGCCAGATCCATCGCACGCATTTGGCTGAGTCTAAACCCTCCCCTCTCAACAGGTGGGCGGCGGTCAAGTCGGCGATCCCTCGCTGGGACGTGTTTGTACAGGTGAAAAATTGCGGAAAAGGTTCGGGATGAATTCTCAGACGCCCACACAGGGCAATGCGGCGTGGTATAGGGGAGAGTGTTGTACCTTGGGACAATTTTTACATTTTAATTTTTTCTTCGATAATTTTAGTCAAAAGAAAAATTTTAAAGCAGCATTTCAACACACCAATATATTTCTCTATAATATATTTTTTTTAATTCTGGCAGCTTGAAATTAAAAAATTGCCACTCATTTAAAGTAGAGAGGATAAACTGTCCCTAGGTACAACATGATGCTGTACCTTGGGACACACCTTATAATTCAGTCAATAGTCATACACTTGAGCTAATTTTTGTCAGGAAACAAAACTTTATTGTTTTTTCAAGGAAATACACAAATAAAACTTCATAATTCAAGAATAATTTAAATTATACAGCAGAATTGCAAGTCCAAATTATTTAACATTATATGATGATACAATATGCTTTACTGTCCCAAGGTACAACACACTACATGGTTTAAATAAAAGCAAGATAGTGGCCAATCTAAATGCATTATCATTATTTTCTCATAACCAAAATATTTTAAAATCTTCTCTTTTATGAAGAAAATAAAATGCAGTTGAGTTTTCGTAAAAGTACAAAGGTAAAAAATTATATTAGAATAAGAAAAATATTTACTTTTGGGTAATGAAATATTATTTTTTGTCATCAATTCAATGATGCTAGTGCTAAATTTTATTATGATGATGTCTGTTGGCTAAGGCTACTATTAGAAATAAACAATGTATGAATATTGCCAATAGATTCTTAGAAATTGTCAGTGTCCCAAGGTACAACACTCTCCCCTACCATAGATATAGAAAATAGCAGATATGCCCATCGATTGCGCAATCCCGTACAAAGCAATACAAACCGCGCGATTGTGTGGTGAAGCCACATTTCGACATTTTCGCAATGCATTACCGGATACTGGTTCGTAGTAAATGCTTTTGCTGAAGAGTTACATGCAATAAAAACTGCATTTTTAATATGCTTCTTTTATAAATTTATACCTCATGTCTGCCAGAAATAATCAATACATATCCAGCTATAAACTTATGCTAACAAATCTGGTAAATAATTTTAATTAGTTAATATTAGCCGCCCCGGTGGCACACTCGTTAGGATTCTGGCCTTTGGAGCTGCTGGGGTCGGGTTCGAATCAAGGTCAGGCATGGATGTTTGTGACCGTCAATAAATGTTGTTATTTGTCTATGTGTTTGTGTCGTCTCTTTCTTTGAGTGTATCTTGTGCTTGTGTCATTTCTGGGGCTTAGTACAATAGACTTAAAGTCGCAGTGCTTGACGATCTTGCCCCCCACCAAGAAAATCATAAGTCATAGTTAATATTAAATTTTTTTTATTAGTCGAATTATCTCATAGTGCCATCTGGTGGCGTATGGCATGCCATGCGCTAGGGCTTGCGAACTGCCTTATGGGATACTGGTTCTCAAGTGGCTTCACCTTTCCCCCGAGGGGCAGATCTACTACTTTCTAAATCTATGTGGTATATCCCTCATTGGGAGCGTACAATAAAGTCACTATGGCTTCCTTTAGAAAATTGATAGTGATTTACTCTAAAATTTTTGACATAGGGCTACAAAAAATGATAAGTGAATTTTTAGGTATGGGTCAATGGAATAGATTCAAGCCTAAATATATGACATATAAAGTATTATTTTGGTTTAGCCTTCTGATGGGTATAGGCGACTAATCCGTAATTTGACTGTTGTAGCGAAATTATTTTATATCATTATTTTGTGTGGAATTATTTCACGAGAGTATTTGTTTCTTTTCTCTCTCGACGACTAGTCTAACGTCTCGCGCTGTTCTATCTTTTAAAAATTCAGTTTGTCTTTTGCTTTTCGAAAGTTAGTTAGGTTTGTTTTTCTGTTTTTTTTCGCTCTAAAGAAGTTAATAAAAGTTTAATAGAAGATTTTGAATTCTGTCATTCATGTCCACCGTATTAAAGTAACAGTGCTATAAAGTGGGGCCCCCACGTTGGGCGAAGTTTTATGGAATTTTCAAATTTATTTAAACTTCATTTTAGTTTCATCAGTTTTGCTAGTCGAAAGAAGTTTTAAGTCATCAACTGAAGTTACAAGCTTTTGTGATGATTCTTAAACTCTTGGTCTATTAATTTAAATAGTTGCTGGGCCCAAAGGTATACCTAAACCACCGGATGTGATGCATTAAATGAAAAACACCAAAATTTATGACTGGGAGAGTTGTTGGTTTTGATAGCTAACTTTTTTCGTAGATAGATGGCATTTTCTACTGTCAAAAAATTCCCCTCGTAACTTCTGACACCACATGCTGTTCAAGTTTCTGGCGTTCGGAAAATAAAATTATTTTTAAAAGACCATTCTTTCTTAGTGATGTTCTTTAGCTAGTATTTTCTGATAGAAATGGTCGAAACAAGCTTTTATTATAAAGTGCGGTGGTCGGTACAAAAAGACGCAATCCTCACCCTTAGGGTTACCAGACGTCCGTATTTAGAGGCTCCATCCAGCCATCCGTATTTATTTTTTAAAAATCCCTAAATGTCCGTATTTTTGCAAATTTTATTAATTTTGAAGATCTTTAAAGAAGTTTGCATACATTTCAAAGTGTAATAGCTTACTTTTTGTTTTTAGTTTACTCCAAAACGTGTTTTATACGTTACTCTAAATTACAAGGCATTTAGTTAGCTGCGTTGGTTCCGTAAAAAAATATGCTAATAATAAAAGTTTAAATAATGCGATGTAATAATGTGCTAATAATAAGGTTTTGTCTCAATTTTAAATGTGTCCGGCTTTTCCCGCTTTTGTCCTGCTTTTTAAAAGTAAGTGTCCTGTTTTTTACTTTTTAAACCTGGTAATCCTACTCACCCTCCGAATGAGTAATTACTTAGGTATAAAGTGGGATCCGCACCCACATATTTGGATACTGACGACCAATAGAGCTCTAAACTACACTGATCAAAACAATTGGGGGAGCACTTTTTAATTCCAACTTTAACTTCACTCCCAACTTTTTAATTTTTATCCTATAAATCTAAAATTTGTTAAATAGGTTCACTATGCATTCGAAATGAAATAGTAAAAAACAGGAGAAAAAATCTTAAGTTTTTAATACTTAAATTTAAAGGGGGGAAATGGAATAATAACTTTTTAATAAATTATAACAATAATTTTTTTTAAACTTTTTTTGTTAAAAATAGTTGAAATATATTTGTAAACATCTAAAAAATGCAAGCATGAAAAATTTAGGGTAAATTTATTTTCTGAAACTGTTTTAAAGTTAAATTTATTTTACCATATTTTTCTATTTTTCATATTTTCATTAATATAAAAAAATATATTAAATTCTTCAAAATACGTTATTCTTCCATCTAACGATGTATCTAACGATACATAAGTGGCGAATTTAACTTAGTCAGAAAAAAATCACAAGCTGATGACTCCCAATGGAATCATTGGGAGCGAAAGCGTTTAAAACATGTGCTCCCCTAATTGTTTTGAGCAGTGTATTCGGCCATCATCCGCATCTAAATATTCTTTTCTTTTCGACTTCTCTAACTTTGATAAAATGTCGAAAATGCTTCCATGCAAGATACTTCATTATTAGGAGATAATTTTTTGCTAACTTAGTCTATTGGAACTTTGATTTTGCCTACCAAAAACTATTTATTTTATCGTGCTAAAATTGTTAAATTAATAGTTTTCTTTTCTTGTACCTTAATGGCAACGGCTAGAAAAATTTTGTTTGGGAAATAGTTGCCATGGTTGCAATGGAATACGCTGTATTTGTTTTTTCAACAAAGAGAAGTCTTCGAAAATAAAATGTCTTTATTTTTTTAATTGCGTCAAAGTTTTTCTATAAAGTTTTACTAGACAGACTGTACTGGTAGTACGATTTAGTTGCAACTCGACACCGTCTGATGGATTTCCTTTGTACAACAATTTTTTTTTTTTTTGTTGATGTCAATTGTCGTTTAGCCTCCGAGCTTTAGACCCGGCTTCTTTCTTACAATGACCTTAAATTTTACTATTTCATAATTCCTACATTTTTATTCATGGTGAGTTTACTTTTTCATTTGGAAAAGTTTTTTTTAATTCATCTCTTTAAAAATAAATCTAACTCTAATTTTTCAAAATAAATATGTAAATTGAAATAAATTAAATTAAAAATGTATGCATTGAAAACAACCATACACATTTGTCGATTTCCAGGCTGTTCGGGAGAATGAGTTAAAATCAACTTCTTTCGCGCATATGTCGAAGAATCCAACCAATTTTAACGCCTTGTGCTACACTCTCAGAAATAACACTTTCATTTTTGACGATTCATGAATCCTCAAGCCTCATTTCGTTAATTTTGAGGATTGTTTTGTCAAACTATGACGTGCCTTTTGAGTAAACGCGAATCCTCACTTTTACACTCTTAAAACGAACGAGCGATTTTAACTCAGTCTGAGTTAATTTCACTCCTCCAGTCTGGAAAATGCACTTCCCCGGAACGAGTGGATCCTTTCTGTGTTAAACCTCCGACAGGATCACTCCAAACGAGTTATTTTAACTCAGTCTGAGTTAATATTCAATCCTTTCCAGTGTCGAAAATGCACTTCTCCAACTGGAGTGGATTTCACTCCTTTGTTTTAAGAGTGTACGATCGGATTTGACGATTCTGTATCTTGATTTTGAGGAGACTGAATCACATTGTTGTACTCACATGCTCAAAAATGACGAAATATTTCTTTAGATTAGACGACATTCAAATCCTCATAAAAATGACGATTCTAAGTTCCTCACTTTGAGGAAACGAAAACTCGGATCATTTGCCAGTAACGGAATCGTCAAAATTAAGGAAAATTTCGTCGTTTTTGAGCATTCATTTTTTAGAGTGTACTTTTGGAAGATAGCAGGTGCAGACAACAAAGTACGCTTTTCTTCGACATCCTCGGATGTATCCCTCGTATTTGCGCGACGGATTCGCCAACTTTAAGTACCGGAAAATTACGCGCGAACTCCCGGCTTTCATTCCTAAACACGATCGGGTATTTGCTTTCGCAGAAAAGTTCTTTTTTTTTTTCTACATATCGAAAATGGGGTCTTCTCCTTGAAGGATTGATAGGTTTGGATCACTTTTGTTCGAATTCTTTTTTTCAAATATAAGTCGTTTGCTCATACTTTTACCCTAGTGAAGCCTCTTGGAGTGGTAGTTTTCCCAACGTTTTGGGATGAGTCATTGGCAAACAAAATTTTCGTTTTATAGAAATGGACAATAAACGGCAAAGAATTATCTTTTAATCGGAAATAAGAATACTGAATTCTTTGTCTTTTTGGCTGTTTTTGAAACCGTCAAAGCTAGGTGTGTGTTTAGAACTATCGAAAGTATCTGATAATGAGAGCCGAAGGTTCAGGGAGCTGGCCAGGCAGTCAGAAGGTCCCGAGATTGAATCCCTCCGTATGGACATATCGCACACCCAGATCTAAACAGGTATTAACTCAAAAAAGCACATTTTTCAGAAAAGGCGAAAAACTGATACTGTGTCCCTGTGAACTGCAGGAGTTTTCTTTATAAATGGCATGCTTAGAATATGCAACTAGAAGAAAGATATTGTAGGAATCTTGTGTTTTCATCATGTTTTGGGGCTGAAAATTAGATTTTCGTAGTTATTTCCCTACTGCTTAAAACATTTTGTATATTTGCTTCATTATTTTGAGTTGAGCCCTTGTTGGTGAATTTAGTTTTGAGTTGGCTCTCTTTTGAAGAGGCAACATAAATTTAAAATGTAATAGTATTTTGTATTATTTATAATTAGTGCAATTCATAGAGTGGTCTGTGGACCAGCAGTAGGAATATATTGGAAAATAAATAGCAAGAAAACACTAGAAGGACTGAAATCAACCAATATAATTATTAATAATGTTAATTCTTGGTATCAGATTTCCTTCGGTTTCGTCCCAAAAGTAGCACACGACATCTTTTGCCCTTAAATCACTGACAGTCCAATTGAGGCAGTTGATCCTGGAAGTATAAAATCATAGAGATATTTGTCTCTTCAGAATCGGAAATACGGCTTGTAAGTCATAAACTGCTGCGACGGGACCATCTGTCCTATTCTTGTCATTTTCCTTTTAAATTCTTGCCAAAGTTTTTTTTCTTGCAGATGCTGTTCTTATCGTTGGCTTAACTTTCGCTTTCCTTCTTTGTCTGAGTTCTTGTACCTTCGTACGAAAAAAGAAATGTTGAATTCGGTGTTGAATATCTTGTTGAATGTGGAAGACGTGGCTACAAGTAACCCATCCCCTTCACGAAGTCGTTTATAATCTCTGTAGATATCGGCTAATGATTTGTCACTTGAAATAAATTCTCTGGTTGTTAGAGCTCTCAAGTAGTGAGATTCAATCTTTGGAATAGAATTTATAAAACTAAAACACTCTGTTTAATTTGTGGGTCAATAGTTGGATGATGGTCGAGTTTTCCTCTAAAATCGGCTTCATTAACTCCTTATTCCATTTTATTGGAAAGTGCTGTTGTTATCGCTTTATAGCTAAAGTTAAGAGTGGATTTGAAAAATGGCTGGCATACTTTAATTTTGGATCCATTAACCAAAAAATAAAAAGTGGCGTTAAGCGCTCTAAAATCTTGTGTGCTTGAGTATCGATATTTAGGCTTTATTTGTTGCGAGTGTCGTACTACAAATTCTCTGTCTTTCAAGCTTGCTGAGTCCCCAAAATACATCAAAGAGCCGTTGCCTAGACATTGCATCGATCTTATCTTTGCATTTTAGCCGTCATTTTGCTCCACAGGGAGGTCCAACTTTTCTCAGTGGGACTTGTTTCTTTGATTTCGACAAAGACTGGTAGGCTTTACCAGAATTCCTTAGCACATTTGCGACTTTCGAGATCCATTTAGCAGGTTTACGCATTCTCTTTATACGCTTTTCTTCTCTCTCCTCGGTCTTTTAGGACTTATTTCCAGCAACAGTAGCATTTTGAGGGTCTACTTGCTCACTATCATCTTCTGTGTTCGACGAACTCTTAGATTTCGATGAACTCGAGCTGCTACTGCTAGTGCTTGATGAAGTCAACGATGCAATAGGAGGCACGACCTTGGATGGGGTCTTAGTTTTGTGAACCAATCAGAAATTAGGATCCTCATCGGAGTCGTCAATATCACTTTCATCGCTTCGGATTGGTGAAATAGAATAGTTTGGTGCACCAGTCTTTTGTTGTTTAAACGTGCTCGGAATAGAGTTATCAATCATGGATAAAGCAACATGAGTTTCTATAGATGAGACTTCATCACTAATTGATGTCACCTTCAAGTCATCTTCCAGAGTTGTATGTTAAATAAATATAATGGGAGTGATATCGCCTTCCTCCCATCCTTTCTAATTCCATATTTATTAAAACCGTCCACGTTTCAGTGTTTGTCTGAAATAGAAAATGTGTATTTCACTAAATTATAAGATCATGTGCGTCAAATAGATTTAAAAAGCCATAAATATAAAGTTTTCGATCTCATTAGCGATGTTGTAAAATAAGACTTGGTGGTGCCCATCTAAAGAGATCTAACTCAAAAATTCATCAGTAAAAAAGAACAAACTATGTAATTACTAGGATGAAAATAAAATTATATTCAGATGAAAAGACTCCAATTGCCTGTAGCCAAAAAAGTACATTTAATTTGATTTTTAAAGAAATATAAGAGTTTCAAAAATGACTCAACTAAACAGACTCAACTACAAATTCAAAAATGTTTCAACAATACGGTAACAATTCTAAATAAAAATAAAAAATTCACTCACCCTGCCAGCAATATTGGTCGAACTCAGAATGTTGTATTAATTTAGTCAGCGCTAACCATCAAAATGGCGAGAAGTCAAAATAATACTGCTTCAAATTTTGACAACACGGGTGCAACTTAAAATAACTCTAGTTTGTTTGCGACGGCCAACGTGCTATCCGCTTGTGATACTGATTGCAACTAGAGATGGTCCTGTTTCGGTGGAGTGGGAGCGAGGCCTGCTAGTTCAACAAAAGGGACATTTGCAGCCATCCAGCGTCGATTAATTATTATTATTAAAAACATGTTTTATTAGTCGGTAGGTATTGAAATAAGAAATTTGATGGTGTGCATAACTCAAAAATTGAAATTTTTGAGTTAGCTCCCTTTAGATCTAGGTGTGCGATATGGTCATTTATGATGTGTGTTTGTCTGTATGTGAGTCTGTATGTGAGTACACTGCAGACTTGCGAGCTATATCTGTAGAGTCGAAAGTCCGGAAAAAGTGCATAATGGCGCAACTGGTTTGCTTTGGGTGCCGCTCAGGTATCGACGTTGTCACTTGACCATGGTTTTAAGTTACGACACGTTATTAGATGTGTTTAACTCCCGACGTCAGTCAGATATTGGAAGGGGATCATGATGCACAGCTAGCTGTTTTTTACCACAGAGTTGAGAAAGAGAATAGAGCGGTCCATGTCTGTGCGCAGTAACGCACAAAAGAAGCAGGCTAGAGCGGTGCACCTTGGGATACCTCAGTACTTATTTCGGTTACTATGATATGCGCAGTAGCTAAAAAAACTGCTAAAGCGGTGCATCTTGGGTTACCTTAATGCCGGTTTGTTATGCGCAGTTGCTGAAAAACCTGACAGCCCTTCTTCAGACCTTTTGAACTCATAGAACACTCTACTCCTCCTTCCTAACTCTATGTTTTCTATAAGCAATTCAGACGCAATCACTTTTCGGACAGTCACCATTTTACCAAAAAAACCAAAACAAAACCAATTCAATTAATTCAGTTATCAACCATTGCCCCAACTACAATCCTTCCTAATTCTCAAAAGTCCGCTCTTCAACATAGATTTTTTCCTTATATTTCTCTTCTTATGACAAATCACCTGAGCCCGAAAATTAGCGCATCGGGATCCGAATTTCCCTAGGAGGAGTAAGATAAAAGAGTGAAGCCGGGGAAAAGTCGCCAAATCCAAGAGATAAGCCCACACACACCCAAAGAGACTGGCAAAAAATAAGACACCAGGCTAAACATATTAGGCGCGTTTACATGAGCCATCGAATCCATGGAATGCCAAAATCCCCAGGGCAAAAAGAGGTCGAGCAGGCTTTCTAACCCGAATGATAGTCTGTGTGTGAATCCATGGTATGAAACATCATACCCTACTTCATTGGAAGGTTAGTGAAACCAGGGCCATCTTGAATAGGGAACGGGCCTAACTGCAGGTTGCCACCGGAGATATTGCGCAATACTAGTGGGCCCAAAATCGTAGCGTAGCGTGTATGGTGTGGATTGTTGTGAACTTTAACGTTTCATTTTGTGTTGATAATTTTTAATTAAACAAGGAAATATCTTCAAATTAACCTACAGGTAACTTCTTGAAAGTTTTTATCTCTTTATGTTCTAATTATATGACTGTATTTATGACTTTCTTTAAGCATTGAGTGTGTGTTAGTGTTAACGTTAACGAGCTTTGTTGAACAAAGCTGGTTAATTTTGTTATAGAAACGCTTTTGTTTTGTGCCTAATTATGTTTTTGCTTCTTTTTTTTATCAAGTTGGGATTTACCTTAAAATATGGCAGCATAATTTTGATTTGAAACGAGTTAGAATGCGTTTGCGAAAGGGGTAAAAAAAAAGTAAACAAACATTCATTTGTGATTATTTTATATTATATACTAACTAACCCATGAAAATAATACCGTATAATTGAATGAAAATATGTGTTCCTTGACTATTTGTCCTTAATTTTGAGGTATTGCATGTTTATTTTGCTTTTTAAGTGTTTTAAAATTTGATAGAGATTCTTGTTTACATTTATGTTCAATATATTGATATAGTAATTTAGTTGACTTGCATTTTAAAAAATATATATATCAGACACATTGTGCATAGAACTTCAATATTATACTCTTTGTATTCTGCATTTAACTATTTAATACTTAACTCTTCATTCATTTAAAAATTGTGTACACTAACTGAAAGGTCGAATTGAAAGTATGCCATTATTGTTCACTATGAAACTGTTTTAAATCATACATATTGGCTTAAAAGTGCTTTGCAGTTTTACAATATATTTTTTGCCCATTTAAATGCAAAATAAAACTAAAACATGGAACTTGTTATATCCATTTTTTATCATACAGTGTGCATAACTTATTAAAGAATTGAAGTGGAAGACATAAATTATACAGTAAACACTCTATAACTCGAAGTCCCTGGGGATCCCCAAAAATATTCCACTTATCCAAAGTGTGAGTTACAGAAGTTACATTCTATTTCTCTCTACTGTCACTTAAGATGGGCAGACCTGGTTTAAGTGGTTTGATATGGGCCATAAAACTATAGCTATACACATTTCAATTATTTAATAGTCCATATAAACAACAAGTGAAGATTGGGGTCAAAAGGTTTATTAAAACTCCATGTAAATTTCATTTAAAAAACATTTCTTGTTGAGTGTAATTGTATTTTATAAGGTTGTTGGCATTCGCAGGCATGGATACAACATGATGATTAATTTGAATTGAAATTTAATTTTTAACTTAATGTGTCTTTAACATGTGAAATCTATGACAAAAACTTCGACTTAGAAGATGTTAACTTCGAGTTATTGAGACATTTTTTTTTTAAAGAAAAGTATAGACATGATTCGGGACCTGATTAAAAGTTCGAGTTAGCTGATTATTCGACTTGTAGGAAGTCGAGTTATCGAGGTTTGACTGTATCTGTCTGCACTTTATTGGTATTTGATATGTTTACAGTTTTCAGTGATTGCAGGGTGCGTACGAAAGGTTTGAGCTACTGCTAATAAAATTAGTAATAGTCAATATATATATATCTAGTTTTTAAAGAAGTTCAAGGTAAATGCGTTCTTTTTTAAATTATTAACTATTCCATTTACTGTGAATGAATCTTCCAACTGTATGCACATGATGAGTAAAACATGTTTTGGTAGTTAATGCCTAATGGCTGAGTTTCGGCGGCTGCCACTAAAGCTGGGCTGAAGTAGTCTATGAAATTATTTAACCACTCTATAACAAAATATGACATGTGGTTTGGTTTGGTTTGAATTATCGTCGCACTAGAGCTACACGAGGGCTATTGGCGACGGGCGTCGTATTTTAGAACCACAGTCAGGTGACGAGCCACACCTGAATAGGCACCCAACGCAACCGTTAAGGGCGACATCGTACGCAGCGTTAGGACTTTGAAGGATATTTAACGTGCACTCCCTCACACGGGGTATTATTCGTCGGACATTTTTGGCTGCACGGGCCGTTTATAGGTCGGCAACTATTTTGGCGATGCCCGGACCCGAACCTGGGACCTTCCGCATGCTAAGCGAGTGCTTAACCGACTGGGCTCCCCAGCCCTTATGACATGTGGATGAAATGATGATTTCGTTAACCGTATCATTTATCATTTAATTTTGATATGTATTGTTTATGTATGACAACCGCTTCAAATAATGTGCATGCCAAAATGGGTTTTTTTTATGATTAAAAGGGATACATCCCACTGACCGAACTTCTGTGATTTGACCCTATTTATAGTTTAGTGGCCTATCATTGGTGTTCGGTTTTTAGGAATCCCATTATTCATGTGGCGAGTAAATAACATATCAAGCATATATTATTGATGAGGGAAATATAAATACCCATTACATACCGATGTATAAATTTGAGAGGAATGTTGGGGCACTTTTTTTTTATGTTCGACTCTATGAAATTGCATTATTGTATTGTTACAGATTATGTGTTATGAGTAGAAAAGATGTCGTTTAAATCTGGTCATCATAACCTCGTTTCTTTTTTTTTAGGTTTTTGTGACTATCTGAAGCAATAATTTCAAAATATGAAGATAAATTCTTTTGAAGTACTGATCTGAAAACAACCTTAATGTACAAAACGATGGAAAAATTATTTTTTGTAAAAGCATGACTACAATAATGTGTACAAAATGTTTGCCAGTTATTTCTAATGTTTAGCAATAATTATTGTAATGAGGAAGGGTGAAGGATGAATTTTTATTAAGAAGTTAAGGAACTAAACAAAAAAGTAAATTGTCATCTGTTTCAAATAGCGAAAAAAGATATCAAATTCTAATTGTAAATATTGATGAATAAAATGTTTGTTTCCTAAAATTGTGGTTGTTTGATTTTTGATTTCTTTAAAGTTCTGTTAAAAATGATAATTTTTTTTTTCTAATCCTTTCATGTGACTATAGTAAACTATATGGAAAAAAAATAGTAAGCTGACTTGCTGTTGTAAAGCAAATTAAATCCTTTTACAAAAAGAAAGAGAAAAAATCATAATTTGTCAACTATTTCAAGAAAAAAAAATATATGAATAATAAAAGAAAAAGATCTAAAATTGTAAATCTCCTTTTGTAAAGTAATAAGGTTAGTGTTTATTAAAATTTAAGTTTTATTTCTGATTTTCTGTTAAAAAATCTTTTATTTTTTTAAATATGTTTCTAATAATATTTCAAAAGTTATATGCTTCTTACTAATCTCTTAAAGATTAGTAAGATAATTTAATATGCAGCTTTCTTTTAAATACTTCTTTATTTTAAGTTCGCAAGTTATTAAAAACACATGTAGATTACCTAATCTTTCAGTTTAAATACACTAATATTTAGCATCTAATTAATTGAAATCAATATTTAGTCTACAATTTATTTGAATAAATTTGAATGATCATTTTCACGATGCATAAAAAACTTTCGGTAGAAAGTAACGAAGGAAAAACGGCACTTTCCTTCACGGGAGAAAATGCTCTCTTGTGGGCCCACTATGATTGCGCAATATTTTCTGCACTCAGGCCCGTTCCCTATTCAAGATGGCCCTGGTGAAACCCCCAAGGAACCTTGAATTCCGGTTCTGTCTAGGAGAAAATCCCCAAGAGGGAAAAATTGCTGAGTGTGCTCTTCAATCCATGGATTCGATGGCTCACGTAAACGCGCCTATAGACAAACAAGTAGGTTTTAAACAAAAACTGTCACTCTGCTTCCACACAAAATCCAATGCGTCCAGTTTAGCTTAGTTTGAATTATCATCGCACTAGATCTACACGAGGGATATTGGTGACGGGCGTCGTATTTTATAGAACCACAGTCAAATGACGAGCCAACACTTGACTAGGCACCCAACGCAACCATTGAGGGCGACATCGTACGCCGCGTTAGGACTTTGAAGTATATTTGAAGGAAGGCCCCATTTTCACAAATAATATTCAAATCTGTTAGACCTTAAACGAAATTAATGTTATAAACATGTTTTCTGGATGTATTCACAAATAATTTATGGAACTCTTTTCCTCCGCGGAAGGATCTTCTCCATATCATATTTCTATTTGCCCAACTTGGGTTTTCAAGGAGTGTTGTGCCAAATAACACGCCAAGTGGCTACATTGACCTACAATTAAGTGCTCAACTGCTTCAATTGTCAACCCGGTTCTTCTGAAATCTGAAATCGTAAACTAACAATCTGTGCATCGGCGCGAAGCGCCCTTTCACATTCATCGAAAACGTCCCATAGGGCATAACTTAAAACAAGAATCAATTAGCCAGGCGAACCGGCTGGTCTAAAAGATGAGAATAAGAACTCACGAGCCGAGAGTCCTGGGACGATAACTAGAACTCACGAGCCGAGAGTCTAAGGAGCAAGCATGCTGAACAGGGCCAACATCTTCTCCTCCTTGCTGGAGCAGGCTGCCAGGGCAGCTGCGTTTTTCTTGAACGCCTCTAGATCTCCGAAAACGTCAGCAATGGCGTCTTTGACGGATCTCAGGGCAGCCAATAGGGAGGTAGGACCTTCCTCCTCTAGGCGTGGCTTACGTCGGTTCTGCCACCTGGTGGAACTCTCTGGAAGCTCCCTTTTGGGGGGCTTTGGCCTCTCCGGGCAGGCCGCTGAGGAACTGAGGTGGGGCCCACAACAATTCGCACAGCGGCGGGTCTGATCAACCTCTCGGGTGGGACACGCACGAGAGTCGTGGCCAACCCGGTTCTTGCGTACATTTCTGACTTTTCATCACCTCCATCAGGAATCCCCCCTCCGACGTCACTCCATCCATCTCCATTACATACAATGGGTTTAATGAAGGGCCCGAAGATGGTTCCGGAACGAGGAGTTAATAGAAATTATGGATATTTTTCCTTCTTCGCCAGGAATGGAATATTTATTTTGATTAGGCGAGTTTTGCCGCCGTTCCGCGGTGACATAATGATTACGGATGGCCGCGGTGGGAAGGTTCGACGGGAACAATCGATTGGAATATTCACCTGGAAAAGAACTTTCGAACGTATCTCAGACAGTGTTGCCATTCTTAGAATCGAAAATTCTTAGTATGCATAATTTTTTGATTCTGCACTCAGTTAGTTGGAATGGTCACCTGGAAAAGAACTTTCGAACGTATCTCAGACAGTGTTGCCATTCTTAGAATTGAAAATTCTCTTATTATGTATAATTTTTTGATTCTGCATTCAGTTAATTGGAATGGTCACCTGGAACCTGTCTGAGCACTCGTCTGAGACATTGTTGCCACATAGTAAATTGAAAAGTATTATTATGTGTATGTTTGTATCTACACATTTCTTGTTAAAGTCTTTTGGAATATTCACTTTTAAGAGTTTTTGAGCTGATCTGAGACAGGGCTGCCACACTGTGAATCTGACAATTAATACAAGCCTCTTTAAATTCTACAGAGTTCATGTGATGTTATGGCAATTAATAATTTCATGCATTCCAGGCATTAATAGCATTTTGGAGTAGTTTCATGGTTTTTGTTCTGCAAATAATTAAATATTTGTTTTCACTGCAAATAAAATCATGCAGACGATAAATAATATTTATTTTATTTCCGATAGAAAATTAATGAATTGACTTGGCTTTTAGAAGTTGAAATTATAGCTGGATGCTGTGTTTAGTGAAATTTGTTCTAATGTGTATAAATTTAATGTAGAAACGGATGTAGAAGATACTTACTGTTACGAAACCTAGTTTTTTCCAGATAAGAATTTAAGTAAGTATTTAAGTAACAGGAAAGTAGGCTACTTTAGTTCTTTTAAAACTTCTTGGTTTTTTTTATAAAATTATTATGACTCCAAGCCCCAATCACGTTAGGGTAGTTTATATCTAAAACACATCACAATTCATTTAAAGAAATACATGTATACAGAGTAAATGATAAAAAACATATTTCTCGAGACTAAGAAACCTTTTATCCCTCCAGATCCGCACAACATCTAATAAAAGTGCGTCTCATCGCATTAGACCGCTAAAAGACAATCCCAGCTCAACAGGGGAAGCGCAAAAGGTAATCAAAAAAGGGGACTGGTGGAAGGAAAAAAAATATCCACGGAACAAAAATAGAACAAAAGAGCCTTTTTTTCGAACTGTTAGAGGTCCCCGGTGACCCCGCGGACCAATCAAGGGCCGTGATCCGATGATGCTGGAGAGAGTTTTGTCCACACAGCTTGGCCGACAAATGGTGAAATATGAGAAGGGGGGGCTGAGTGGAAAGCGTGGTATCTGCTTCGGGAGAGATAAGTGGTCGGCCGGGTAGCGGGGTTGCAGGGAGAGGAAAGATCGCCAAGATCTTCGCCATTGTTTTCCTCAGTCCCTCACATAATAGTACACTCTTAAATCAAACGAGCGATTTTAACTCAGTCTGAGTTATTTTCACTCCTTTCGTGTCGAAAATGCACTTCTCTTATAGGAGAGGATTTCACTCTTTTGTTCTGTTAAACCTCCAACGATCTTAACAACAAACGAGCGATTTTAAGACGATTAAGAGTGATTTAGGGCGATTACGAGCGATTTAGAGTTAATTTTCACTCCTTTCCAGTGTCGAAAATGCACTTTTCCTACAAGAGTGGATTTCACTCTTTTGTTTTAAGAGTGTAGACACTCACTTAATACTATACCTTGTCTATCTAAAATATGAGCCTCGAAATCATTTCCCCCCTACCTACCCATCCCCGCATGTGGTTTTCTTCGAAACGGTGTGAGAGTGTTTTTCTTTTCCCCACCCTACTTGAGTTTGAACTGTTCGGTTTGTTAACCTCACAACAGAATCTCAAACGCGTTAGGTTTAGAACACCCGTTTCCTAGAAAACCAAGCGAAGGTATGGGGGAAGAAAGTCTTTTCGAGGCTCGCGCAGTAAATAGACATACTATAGCAAGTGGTGAATGAGCCCGATTGACCGCGGGTCTTAAAACCAAAGTGCCTCAATGTTAATCCATTGGGAAAAAATTATTTTCTAAGCCACATTTCTCCGGCTGAAGTGAATAAATATTATTATAATCGGTTTTTTTAGAATGACAAATGTGAATACCTATGGAATCCCACTTCTAAAATTGCTGGCAATATTTTGTGTAAAATTATGTAATGAAAATTTTAATTCGAACCCATTTTAAAAGTGGGATTGTCGGGATCTGTAAGTCAGCTACATTTATCATATGAAAAAAGCATTTGTAAAAATCTTCAATACAGTAGGAGAAATGTGACTTAGAAAATAATTTTTTCTATTGGATTAAAGGAGAGGCACTTGGGTTTGGAGACCAGCCGTCATTCGGGCTCATTCGCCCTTGAGACTTCATGCCACAGATGATACCATCCTGGGTTCTTTCCTCATCTTAGCCCTCTTATAAAGGAACTAGCTGTTATACCCGACGTTGCACGGGTAGATCTCCTTAGTGATAATGCTGTTGAAAATGAAAATTAATCTGTTTGAATAGTTCTTTAAAGTTTAATCAGTGAAATATACTTAAAAATCGTTTTTAAAAAATGTAAAATTAAACTAAATAAACAATCCGTGAAAACGTGCATTTGAATGAGCTTTAAACCTCTAAGGTCTCCAACGCATTAAATGGGAAAAATCAAAACATTCAAAAACGACAGAAGGAATGGTCTGATTCGAAAAATTCTTTGCCTATGTTTGTTCCGGGTATGAGATGAATTTTTGCCCCAAATTTCATCACGATCTGTTTCGTGGTTATTTAGATCTCGTGTCTTATACAAACAGACGACGGAAGTTGCCTTTATGTATAGAGATGGTGCTGAACAAAAAAGATCTCGTCTCTGCCTTCTTCAATACTGGCTGAGCGTGCCAAAGATGGCAGCACTGCGCCAAGTCCCTTGGCGGCCTTCTCGGACCGTCCAAGATGGTTTCCATGGCTGCTTGATGATGGATTATGGGAAAGTGGTCTTTGGCTGGCTTTTTTAGTGGCGGACCTGATCGCTCTTTATGAGTGGGCTAATTCTCCTTTGGCGACAGAAAAAAGGGGACGTTATAGAACGACCGATTAAAAGAATGGCCACACCTGAGGAATAAAATAAGATGGCTTTGGTTTTTGCGGCTTCTTATATTTGGCCTCTGATTGCACCATTTTTGGACTCACCTAACGTGCATATCGGAATTGTGAAGACCAGTTGAATCATTTTATTCTTATCCATATTTACGTCATTTGACGACTTAGTAAAGACGTCAAATTTTATAACAGTTTTGTCATCTAAATTCTAAAGCAACCTTAATAGGAGTCAGATCTTTGGAACTTAACTAATCTAACATATACTAGTCACTTTCGTAAAAAAAAATACTATTTTTAATAAGTAAAATTTTTTTTCAAATTAATTATTAACTAGTAAAACGTTTATGCTGATAATTTTGCATTTCATTCTAATACATAATAGTTATTTAAGCAACTAGTGTCGAAAATTGCACTTTATTAAGCGAGTGGCTTTTATTTCACGAGCGAGGTACGAGCGAGTGAAATAATGACAAAAGCTGAATATAGTGTTATTTGGCACGTGCTTGCTTACAATATTTTTTATAATAACGTGCCAAAAAGTAGTAAGAATAATAATTAGAAGATGAAGAAGAAGAACAAGAACAAGAAGAAGAACAATAATAATAATAATAATAATAATAATAATAATAATAATAATAATAATAATAATAATAATAATAATAATAATAATAATAATAATAATAATAATAATAATAATAATAATAATAATAATAATAATAATAATAATAATAATAATAATAATAATAATAATAATAATAATAATAATAATAATAATAATAATAATTATAATAATAATAATAATAATAATTATAATAATAATAATAATAATAATAATAATAATAATAATAATAATAATAATAAATAGATGCGCATAAGAAGTTAGAATCAATCGCTAGTTAAAACTGCTCTTGCTTTCCTTAAACCTTTCTTCGAATTGCTGGGGCCAGTATGATGCCATTGTCAGATTTTGGCTCAAAATTAGGGAGTATTTTTCTAGTTTAAATCTTAATATTCATAAAAAACACGCAAAATGTCATCTATATCCCTTTGCGAAACTAAAACTACACTAATTAACAAAGCCCCATCCTGACAAATGCGCATCTCACCATACTGCTTAGTGGCTTGCCTGCAAGAAGAATACCTCAAAGGAAAAACAACATGTACAGAAGAAGTCTTGACTCCCTTTACTTTCCATTACCCGATAAGAAATACTAAAAGGTAATGAAAGTATGCAATGGGGTCGATCGATAATTCGAAATGTAGATTTTGTGTTTTCGACATGTTTTGGAGGGTGCTGATTCTGAAAAAGTGGTTTTTGAACATTGGTCAGTTCATGAGTCTGAAACCAGTATACAGCTCGAACTAAAAGAGACTCGACATCAATTTTAATGCACATGTCATAATAATATTTTGAGAAAATCGCGCGTCCACAAATGGCAGCTATTGAAATTACCTTAAAAGGGTATCAGACGGAACGGTCGTTCCGCCCGCCAATCTCAAAATGACGCCAAGGGCTAAACGGCAGTTATGTATATATACAGAAAACATTTCGCTATGTTAACAGCGAAATTGATTTTATTTTCTACCAGGCAAACTAAACTTCGTAGAGCAATAAAAAAAATACAGTAAAGAGGTTTCGTAGATTACTTTAAATAAAAAAAAATTGATTATTCTAGAGTCAAAAACAGCGGAGAGAAAAAATATGGAAAATTTCGAAAATGAAATCTTTCGAGCAGTTTTAGTCAAATTTTGACCTAATTTTTGAAGTGACCTACAGTCTTTACAAGACCATGAATCTGGAAGCGGTTTTTACGAAACGATTGAGAATGCCGCATTTCAGCCCCTTTCATAGGTTTGAAGTTTCAAAAATAACTTTTTCTATTTTTAATTAATTAAAATCTATATTTCCTTTGGCTGTATGAATGCGCGATAAACAAGCCTTCCTAGCAACCAAGTACCTCCGAAAACGAGCCAAGGTTTACTGTATTTTCATCGTTGAGCGGCATAACAGCGCTGTTAACTATTAAGTTATTATAACAGCTTCTAAAATATATGATTAATCTAATATCTGAATGGACAGATTGAAAAAAAAGTCTAATTAATAAACGGAATGCTTCATTTAAACTTGTTGGCGTTTTTATTTAGAAAACTTATGAATAACTCGAGTTAATGGATAGATCGATTGACTAGAAATGTAAACAGCCATATTTGCCTATTTGGTTGCCATATTCAGTTACCAATACCATTCAAAAAATAGTTTTGTTGGTTTTTTTTTCATAAAAAGTAAAAAAATATTTTTTAAGCCTAAAAATTATTGAGGAATATTTAATTATGTCAAAGTAATCTTTTTTTTTATGAAAAGAAATGATTTTTTTTCTAAAATTTATTGAGGAATATTTTATCATGCCAAAGTAATATTTTATAATTAAAGTTAAATTAACATCAGCTGTTACTAAATGTTTGTAATATAACACATAACCGTAACCTAATAATTGTATTCGGTTATTGTTTTTTCTTGAATATTCAAAATACTTTTTAGTTTTATTAAAGAAAATTGAAGTTAAATATGCCTACAAAAGTGAACAAAACTAGGCATAAGAGACGGATGTGGTACACAAAAATAAAAGCTGCGATGTAATCTCGAAATGTGTCGAAAACAATGTATCGGCAATAAAACTTCATCCAGAAACTGTTCTTGAAAATAACAAACAGAAACGTTACGATTATGAAGATTCGGTTATTAAAACTGTTCCAATTGTTCAGTTAACAGATGAAACAGGGAAGAGTTCCTACCAACAAATTTCAAATAGCGTTAAAGAATCGAAAATAAAAAAAAAAAGAAAAGAAAGTTTAAAGGCGAATCGAGGACCGATAAATTGTGATTGGCTACTGCCCAATTGACAATTTGGCTATCAAAGGCGCAAACAGAACACATCAACAGAAAAATGCTTGAAATGATCCCCGAAACTGTCGTTGACCTTATAGCGAAATATGACATTGATGTCTAGAAGTAAGTAAATAGTTTCTAAAAATCGAGCTTTGGAAAATCTGAATGCCTATATTGAAGAAGATAACTTTCGCTTTGCCGGACTGGAAATTATCAAAGTGAAAAGGGGGGCCGGGATTAGGTGAAACATTTAATAATTATCATTTTCGTTAAAGATGCCAGTGGCCAAGTGAATTCAAACGATGTGCAGTTCACTTTCACCAATTGCAATATTTCATATTGATGCTTAACCTTTTTAACTTCAATTCGGCATTGTTGATTAACCATGGACATTATTTATTTTATTTTATACATATTGCCTTTACATCCTTTGAACTTGTTCATAAAGCATGTTGGTAATCCACCCTACCTTAAAAAGCATATCATAAAATAAATTTAAAAAAAAAAAACGACTGATATCCCCCAAAAACACTTCGTTAAAGTAAGCAAACGCCAATCTCAAAAAAAAAAAAAACCTATGCATTTATTTTATAACAAAAAAAAAGTCATGAAAGTTGTCGCTAAAAAAGCCGTGATATAAAATGAATGCCAATCTCTTATTTAAAACTTTTCGGTCGTAATAAATAGAATAATTTAAGTTTCGCTGTCATAAAAAAATTGCACTGCTTGAGGTTGGTGCCCATCTTAATCCCCCTAAAAAATTAAATCACACAATAGAACTTGAATTACTAAATCAAAATAACGAAGGATACTTAAAAAAAACCTTTAACAATAATATGATCACAATACATTTATATAAAGGTATAGAGGGTGGTTAAGATGGGGGGCACCAACCTCAAACAGCGCAATTTTTTTATGACAGCGAAACTTAAATTATTCTATTTATTACGACCGAAAAGTTTTAAATAAGAGATTGGCATTCATTTTATATCACGGCTTTTTTAGCGACAACTTTCATGACTTTTTTTTTGTTATAAAATAAATGCATAGGGTTTTTTTTTTTTTTTTTTTTTGAGATTGGCGTTTGCTTACTTTAACGAAGTGTTTTTGGGGGATATTAATTACAATTTGAACCCATTGATTTGAGTGGTAAATTTGTGTCGTGTTACACACCCCTATCTTTTCATATAAGTTTCATAAGAGTCTCGATATAGATTTGTGAAGCAAAGTTAACAAATTAAAAATATATTTTAATTTTAAAGTTGAAATGGTAATTTTAATCGAGTTATCGCTCACATTAAAACTCAATTAAAGTATTGGAAGTGTAACATTTTAAGATTAAACCGAATGCATCATTCTGGCAGTTATTTTCCATTTATTTTATTTCATTTCAACAACATTTATTTTCTATCAATAAATTAATCGGATTTTTCATTTTAAATTATATTAAAACTAAAATGTTGTTATAAAAGAAACATTTCAAAATATAGGTACATAATAAAAACTGCTGTACAAAATAAACTAAATTGTATAATATTATTTACCTCTAAATATTCTAATTATAAAACTCTAATTATGAACACATTTTTTCAATGTTCTTATAAATACTGTTTGAAAGAGGATATGTTTTAAATACTAAATTGCTAATTGTATTTTTTTAATATTGTTTTAATTTACTTCAAATTACATTTTAGGATGGCTAGTACATGCCAGCTTGTTTTAAAGACGTATTTAGGTTAGTTATATAATAATATAAGGACCCAAAGAGTTTTAATGATAAAAAATTCCAGTTTTTCTTAAACAATGCCAACATTCTGTCACCATAGCATCGAGGTGTCAGGAGAAAAGTCAAAATACGAAAGTATTTCGTGCTGCCATCTACAGAATTCTTCACGTATTATAATTATATAACTACAAACGTTACAATGAATGTCAATTTTGTCATTTCTAATTTTAGTTTAGGCTACAACTTAATTGTTATTTTAGATTCAGTTTCTTCTTATGTTCTTATGTGGTTCTTTACAAGTTTAAAATTTGCTTATTACAATTCACCCCAAAAAATTATCAAAATAATATTTTTAAATTTTCTAAATAAGACAACAACTCCTTATTTAATCATTCGTAAGTAGTTCACTGTTCAATTCTTTGTCAGCAATATTTTTAAACAAAGGATTGTTCGTTTAGATTTATCAAAATTTATAGGGCTACACTCTCAAAGCGAACGAGCGATTTTAACTCAGTCAAAGTTAATTTTCACTCCTCCAGTCTAGAAAATGCACTTCTCCGAGAGGAGTGGATCCTTTGTGTGTTAAACCTCCGACAGGATCACTCCAAACGAGTGATTTTAACTCGGTCTGAGTTAATATTCACTCCTTTCCAGTGTCGAAAATGCACTTCTCCAACTGGAGTGGATTTCAATCTTTTGTTTTAAGAGTGTACAATAGCTAATTTTAATTTACAGTCTCTGTTCTTTTTCCTGCTTCTCATTGACATTTTAAAAAAAAAACTTTAACTCTTATCATATTGCCGTGATCGTTATAAGGTTGCTTTGGGTGCCAGCTCAGGTGTCGGCTGCGTCACTTAGCGTGAAGGCCCGTGGCCCCCTTGTGTAGCTCTTGTGCGACGTTATTTTACCCCAAACACAAAAATGATATAAAATATATTAAAATCACAAATTTATTTATTTATTTATTTTTAGAGCCACGCAGGGCCGTAACTTGGACATTTTATTGGGGGGGGAGGACCACGTTTTGGCGCCCTCTTACATTTTTTAGGAGTCAGTTACGAATCATTATTAGCGGGTAATTACATTAATTAGTACTTATGCATTAATTTAACTTTCTAATCAAAGTAACTAATTGTTATTAATTACTAATTGAACCATTTTTAATTAAAAATTAAATAATTATTAACTACTTGCATCATTATTAATTACTGACGAAATAATTTTTTAATTACAAATTAAATAATTATTAATGACTAGTTTAACTGTTTAACAATTAATTTGTAAGTTAGGTAAAAATGAATGAGCCTAATTTCAAATAACAACACTGAATTAGTTGTGATAAATTTAAACATACAAATTATTGACTTTTCAAAAGTACCTTGCAATAGAGTATTCGATGGAAACGAGTTAGATTCCAAATTAACTTAACCTTTATACAATTTTTATAGTAACAATACATATACATATCTATACAATCGTGAAAAAAAACACATTATTATTGCATCATGAAATTATCGAAAAGTAGCTTTGCACGCAATTTAATTGTAAAAGTTACATTTGTCATTTCCTATTTATAATTATAAAATGAGTTTTCTTTATTCTCTCATTTAGATTATTTTTATATACAAGTACATATTTAAAAAAAAAAATGATACAATTTAACTCCCTAAAATGATACATTTAATAAGTGACTTGTATAATGATAATAAAATGAATAAATAGTAATTTCTTACCTAATTTTTATTCCCAACGAAAGTAAAAATATTATTTTAAAAGGAACACTTAATTTTGATTCTGGACTTATTACGAAATACCGACGGTTTCGAAAATTATAAGCATTGGAAAGGCAAGAGAAAAAGTGGATAAAATTAGCTTTCTCTCATAAACAACACGTAAATACGTTAAAAAGCAGACCCCAAATCCTTGTGCAAAGAAAACAAAATAAACATTCAATACATCAATAGCTACGTATAAGAACAGCCAACGACAATTTTATTTTACAACTGACCATATCGGACATAGGCTGACTCTTTTTTCCCACCAGAGGGCAAGAAGAGTGATCAAATTGGACCCCCGTGAGTTTATGGCTTCTATTTGGGTGGTCTTTTGGTTCGAAGATACAGTCCCCCCTTCCCCCTAAATGATATCTTTTACTAGGAATGTGAAAACAAGCACATACTTGCGCGCAGACAGACAAAGATAAAGCCCATTGTCCCATAATCAGTGGTCGCCACCAAAAAAAGGACCCTTCAAGAGACACCCCACAGAACGACATCTCCTCTTCCCATCGGTATAGTTTTTCGACGTGCAAGTGGAAATTTTGGACATTCCTAATCCGTCCCCCTTTTTTTTTTAATGTAATTTTTATGCATTATGCTTCATCCCAACAATCAGCTAGCCATATGGATATTCCATTAAATCGAAAATTAAAGTTTATCTTCTTATATTTCGAAACGCACGTAGAAGGTGAATAAAATTGTATTTTTAGAGAAAATAAAAAATATCAATTTCAAAATATATTTTTAAAAAATTAGTGGAGTTATATATGTTAAGTTATTTTTATAAATTTTCTTCCATTGCTTCCCAGTGACTTGATTTCAAATTACTTATCTTGATATTAAAAATGCTCTGAATGTAACTCGTTAAATTGATACATTATCAAATGAAAAAGAAGGTTTGAAAATAATATCAATAAATTTTGTACACATTAATAACAGTTTCTTACCTTATTTCCAAAGGACAATGCAGTTTCAGTTTTGAAAGAAACATTAAAAAATATATGAAACTATAGGTTTTGCAAAATTAGAAATATAAGAAAAACGTGCTATAAAAAATAAAAATTAGAAAACTGTGGATAAAATATGTCTGATCTTTAAAATACTATTTAAAAAAATTTCTAAAAAGTAAAATAAGTATTCCGCCGCATCGTTCGGATATTCGTTAGGGAAATCTAACCTCTTCAAAAATGCTACTGAAACCTCTTTAGAAGTGCATGAAAGAGCAAGCCGACCAGCCACATTTTATAACCTAAAACATCGACTCTACAATTTGTCTGGACGAACCCAAGTTCGAATGATCCCAATCGTCACCGTTCAAAGAAAGTCTTTCGAAATCCCATACTCAGAATGCGTGCTTGACTAGCTAAAGGGGGTTATAAAATAAGGGTACATAATTGGACCCCCCCCCCCCCCCCCCCAGAGAGCGCCCCAGGGAAAGGTGCTCAGTCGTCTGTTGAGAGAGAAAAAAGCTTTTTTTAGGAGGGGGTTGAAAGATTTCCGTTATTTTTTAAATAAAAATACCAGTATGTTCTTTATACCAGTTTAAGCTTCTGTTATTTTTATATAAAATCCTCGGCAGGGCGCCATTCACGTGATGCCATTTTGGGCGAAAATAGCCCCTCTGAAAAGCTACTGAAGGAAAATAAATTAACAATTACGTATTATTGTGAAATAACTGTTAAAAAGTTAATTGTTAAAAAAGTTAAAAAGGGCGCCTTTTTGGGCGCCTGACGGCGCCCAAAATGGCGCCCTTTGTGAAATTATTGGGGGGGGAGGCTCCCCCCCTTCCCCCCCTATAAGTTACGGCCCTGGAGCCACGGAAGCAAAGTATGCAAAAGGTTCCAGGTTTGGTTCCAGGAATCGTGAAAGTAAAAGCCGACCTTTTTGTTTTTTCTTTGTATTTACCGAGATTAGGAGATGTTTTATTTTTGAATGTAATATTATTATATGATTGGTATGTATGTCCTATTTATTATATCCGTATGTTGTCACTGCCATTGACTTAAGATACCCAGAGTAGAGTCCACCAAACATCTTGCCCTCTTTTGAGCTTTTCATCGAAAACGTAAGAGAGGAATACTGCCGTAATCGGGTAAACTGCAGCAACCACAACAATGAATTGGACCACTTTTGCTTTGAAAATGTAGTTTTTTCCAATGTTTTACTATAGGAGGTTAGAGTAATTGAGTTTTTGCGACAATGGTTTAAGTCATTTGGCTAGTTACTGCAGTTTATACCTGCCCACGGCAGAATACCCAAGACTGACATTTCAAAGACAGTTTTTTTTTAAAAAAAAAAAAGCCAACTTCTCCGGTCTGGATAACAGCATGAGCTCAAGCCAAAGCCGATATCACTTGAAGGAAAAGGACCCAGTTAGTCGTGAAGACTACAAGCTACAATAAGTAATATCATTAATAAATCAAAATAATAAAGTAATCTGGGCATGTGAACAGTTAAAATAACCTGTTATTCAACAAAATTTAATCGTTTTCTTTCTTCGTATAAACAAACAGTACTTTTGTTTAACGAATTCGGGCATCGTCCGTAGCTCTAATGTGTTAAATGCTTAACCAAACCAAATGATAAAAAAAATTTAAGAAAAGGCGTATGAATAAATAACTTTATGTATTTGCATGACTTTAAAATTCTAATTAATGATATTACTAAGTACAAATATTAAAATAAAAGCGTATTATATATTTAAATTATTATTTACGCTCCACCATTTTGTTATCCACGTATGCCTTTTATTGGTGGCAATGGTTTGATCAATTTTCTTGTTTGTTGTGACTGTGATAATTTTGATTGTGAATTTGATTTTGTAAATTACAACAAAAAGAAAAATTAGCTTTTTCTAATTCCTAAACTACATTCCTCATTTGAATTGTCGACACCGACTTTCAAACTCAATCATTTTCTGATTTCATCTCCATCTTTCGTAGCCATGTAAGTGAATCCGTCGCTAGCCCGCAATATGCCGGGAATCGATAATTTGTATATTATAATGACATTCTAATGTTGAATCACAATTATTTAATACAATAATAACTCCTATTCGATTTTATATTTTTATTTCATTTGTCAATGGCATGTGGCTGTCATTGCGTTCGATACCATCAAATTACGCGGCCGGCTTTTACAAGTAGTTTTATTTCAAAAAGCTACGCAGATTGTAAAGCTGTTTACTGTATTTGAATGCAGTTATGTGCCCATGTTACACCAATTTCATGAATTAGTCTAACCAACGTCATTTCTTCATTAATACAAATCGAGAATTAAAATATATACACAATTAGGCTTAGCTGTCTATTGCTCGATTTGACCATTTGTTTACATTCCGAAATGACTGCCCGCCAATTCAAAATGACATGAAGGTAACTTAATATTTAGTGGGCTTATGAAATTTCATGAATAGCAATAGCTTCAATAACCTAAATACACATTCAATGCAATTTTTTTGTCTATTTTACTAAGATTTTTTTTTTCCAATTTATTTAAGCATCATTCAACTGTTTTGATAATTTTACCTTTTTAAATGTATATTTTTAATGCCTATTTCTTAAATTGCATTTTTCTACCTTTATAATGTACTTAATATTTACAAGACTTTGTATGATACTTCTAAAAAATAACCTATTTGCAAAATATATATTATGATAGATAATTAACATAAATTATAGAATTTTTTTTACTTAATTATTATACATTTTTTCCCTGTTATTTATTATTTTTTATGGGTGTTTTTTACATTCATCATATTTTATTGAGTTTTAGGTATATATTTTATTTATATTAGTTTTATATCTGATTACAGTACTTTTTTCGTAGGTAGAAATTTACTGTACGGTAACCATTGGCGAACTTTCCGAAATCGCGCCAGAAGTCCGTATTCTGGCCACTTTTGACGTCATGCTTTCTTCACAACGATGACGTTTTCCGGCAACCCTATCTAACCATTATGCGTTTCGGTCTGGTCAGACAGTTTGCCATCAAAAACTATTTATCGCCAAATCGGAAAATCGCGCCAATGGTTACCGTAGAGTAAAGGTGAACCTTTTCGTATATAGTGTTTGCAATAACATTGAGTTTGGCAAAAATGGTCAAACTCGGCCTAGTTATAAGTACCTATACTTCATTTCTGTAAATGACAAGTAACTCTGAAAGTTTCCGATCTTGTTTTTGTACTGATAATATTAAATCATTTCAGCCGTGAACCATGAAAATAGAGGCAGAAGAATTTGACGAAACAGTGGTGACGCTAGATCCATGTGAGTGTCCGTTTACTTTGTGCTACTTTTTATTATCTACATTTTATGTGCGTAAGATTTTGGTTACAACATTTTCTAGAATGTTAGTGTTGTCTGACTTATCTAAAATAAGCCATTTTGGTACTCATTATTATGGGGAACAGAATTGGGTACATGTTTAACCCTTTCAGTCCCAAAAATTTACTACACTACAGAAACATCTGATATTCACAAAATAAGCTTATTTTGGGTCAAATATACGAGTTCCATAAAAAAAATATTCATTTTAATTTTTAATATGGTTTTTGAAATAATGCCAAAAATGTTTAACTGTGGAAAATAACAAAATAAAAAAATATATCTATATACATAAAAGGCGACTTCTGTTTGTTTGTTTGTATAGGACGCAAAAACTTAAGAACCACGCAACAGATTGTCACGAAATTTGGCACAAAAATTCATCTCATCTCCAGAACAAGCATAGGCTAAGAATTTTTTGAATCGGACCATTCCTTCTATCGTTTTCGACGTTTTAAGGGAAAAAATACACCACTTTCGCTCAAATCCGATCATTTTTTCTCTTTCGTGCTGCCATCAGGTAGAAAAATTTAAATAAAACTTTTTAGAAAACAATTGAAATTGAAAATGTTTAACTTATTTAATATTTGTTCATTGCCTTCAGAAACAAAATTAATAATTTGAAAAAATAGTTGAATATGTTTCAAGTTACGTAATCCTACCAGTCTCCATTCTATTATTTTATTGTGTATATATGATTTTAATTATGAACTTTTTAAAAGTATAGTTAAGCTTTTACTGAATTATGTTGTTGTTTTTGAAGACCGTTGCACTACAGATGCATATTAGGGTTTCATGTCTTCCTTCTTTCGCCAATTACTTTGCCAAAATCGCCAAATTATTACAAAGAACGTGCAAAAGAGCATTTTTTTAAATAGCTGGTTGGTTGTGCGATGGTCTTTGCGCTAGAGCTGAATGGGTGTAATGGTAGCTATATATTTTCCTCGCCAAATTTTTAAAACACGCCAAATGAGCTAAAATGTGTTTATTCGGGAAATTACTACGACATTATCTGTTATTTTTATAGCATTTTTTAAATTTTGAATTTTTAATGTAATATAAGTAGCGGGATTTTGTACTTTAATAACGAACGGTATCAGCAACATAAGCTTATTAAAAAGCAAATAAACTTATTTAAAAAAATGCAAATTGCTTGCTGTTTGCTGGAGTAGCTTATTTTTAATTCTTACTCATTATTTTTTTTTACTTAAATATGTATTCTCTTTAATTTTAGCTTCTTATCAAAGGTATTTTTGAAATTAATATTAATTATTACAATATCCAAGATGGGTAATTAAATGGAAAAAATTACTGGGTAATCTTCATATCTTATGTAACTCAAATGAAAGAAAAAATAGTTAAATTGACTATAAAATTATTTTTTCACCTCTACCCGTGCAACGTCGGGTATAACAGCTAGTATTACCTAAAAACACTTCGAGTTATATATTTTAAGGTATCTGACCATGTTATTAAAAAAAATTTGGTAATTATTTTAACCGAAATAGTTTAAATTGTGTTTTAAATATGTGGAACTGAAGTGAATTTAGTAAAAACTCAAGAGAAACGTTTGTTGACTATTTTCTAAATAAAAAAAATAGTAGTTCTGACATCTATTGAGATTAAAGTAAAATTTTGTCTGATAGAACAAAGTGTGAAGAATCAAATGATGTGTGTTTGGATGTCATAGCGGGACATAAATATTTAGAAAAAAATATTGAAAGTGATGATGCCAAATGGCATCACTGGGACTGAAAGGGTTATAGCCCATTAATCCCTTGTGACATGATCTATATTTTTTTTCAATTGCATTGCAATTTATAACCCATGCTGAATAGGTATCTGTCGAACATCATTCGAATATGGCTTCTATTTAGATTATCATAGTCGAATTCGGATGCTTCTGGAAAAATTGGCTGGTAAACATAGACTATATCCTCATATCAACCTGTTCTATTGTGTGCAAGTTACCCGTACTTTCTCTTTTTATACTTATTACTAGCTCAACTAGTCACTCATTGAAAAAAAATTAACATTTAACAATATCTTATCTCTATATTATATAAAAGTGTAATTGTCGGGCCTTGAAAGCCACATGACTTATGCGGCTTCAGCCAATCAGAAACGCTGAAAGCCAATCAAATTGTTTTTTACTGATGATGAATAATTTCTGTTTACCGGTACGGCAACAGGGCACTCAAACTTTTTAAATGTTTTGAGACCTAATTCCATTCATTACATTCCAAGAGCAATATAACAAAGGATTTACTGTATTTAATAAAAATTGGTATTTTGAGTAAATAATGGTACAGCTAGAATGTAAAGGAATGCTTAGTGATTGCAGACTTATGTGAAATTAAAAATGTAATGAAGGTTTGCTACACTTATCGCGTTGTATGAAATATGAAGTGGAATGTTTTGCATTTTTGTGCTTTTTCGCTGTTTGGCAACGAAATTTAAAACTCCAAATCGAGACCGGCCATTATATCATAGATATTCCTAACTAAGAAAAAATAAAGTAAATTTAAATTTCACAAGTAACTGTTATTTTGCTTTGCATAATGTTGCATCGGCTGCTTAATGGATATTTCTAATGCTGGAGAATAGAAATTGCGAGAAATCTGCGAGGTTGTAGCGATAGCCTAAGGAGTCACCAACGTGAAAGAAATCGTAGAAGCTACGCTAACATGTTTTATTCAATGCAAATATAGATGAGCATTCCTGCATTGGCAGTATCCTCATATTAATCTTGCATGTTTGTTTGTGGAGCAAACAAAGAGGAATTGCATATCAATTCTCGGGGGTTGGCGAGCAGGGGACTTTGCCCCCTAGTTTAAATGTAATGTATAATAATTAATCTTATACTATAATACGAGGAATTCTTGTGGAGTGTCGCACTTTTTGATTTTGAATATCTGGTCACATTAACTTTAACCGGTTATCTTTTCACCAATGGTTTCACAAATTTTCTTATGGTATGTATTGTTTTGATAAATCACAATTGAAAATTTAAATCTTCGAGTTAGCTTCGATACCTGTTTTCTATGAGCAGAGCACGGTCACCCGCTGGTAAATTATTATATGTAATAATTATAAATTAAATATAATATATATTAATTATATTTAAATATATGTACTCCAACTATCTTATTGAAGTATTTGGTTTCTTTGTGTAGATAATTCTGACTTGAATCTGGTGATCGACGGAGGCAAATGTTCTGCCAAACCGTTGACGACGGAGGGGTTTGCCTTCATGTGGGCTGGTGCCCGGGCTACGCACGGAAGCTCAAAAGGGAAATTCTGTTTTGAAGTAAAGGTAAATTAAAATTTTGATTGTTTTAATTTGAAACTCTTGATTTTTTTTTTTATGAATGCTGTTTAAATATCTTTATTTTGTAATTTTAAATTTACCTGGCAACTGTATTGTTAAATCTTAATTTGAAATATTTAACTAAACTTTGATGTACTGAAACATATTTTATCAAGAACTTTTCATAAAGCTTTACTAAATATCACAGCTTAAAAAACAAAAACTTTGTGTTGATTAATGAAATCAAAACTAACACTAAACACTCACTTAAAATGTTTACTGATTGTAAAATTGTATCGCTCATTATTTGCATTAGTTTAAACTAGATTAATTTTGGCTGCACGGAAAAAAAAGCTTTTGACTCCTCAATGTAAGTTTAAAAAAAAAAGATTTGACAATACAGTATCTTAATTTTTAAGGAAATAAAAAATGGTCTTTTCTAATTTTAGATCTTGAGCAACATTGATGTCTCTCACCTTCCGGCCGATGAACCCAACCCCCATGTTGTGCGTGTGGGGTTTTCTGTCGAGAGCTCAACTATGCAACTTGGTTAGTTGATTTGATATTTTTTTCTAATATAACCTTAATCCAAACTTTTTTTATTATCCAACTGGGCTGCTTTATTGGCAGTCAAGCCTTTGCAGACTCGTCATATTCCCCAGAGCTGAGAGCCATTTTTTGCCACCATCTTGATGACTCCTGCTACCAATTCGGACGCTCAGGTTACAATTAATCTGGGCTCTCTGTGGATGTTAAGGTATGCCGAATTTTTTATTTTTCTGAGAAAACCCAAGCCAAATGGGTACTCAAGGGATCTTTTGTATGCCACAATCATATGCCGGAACTCAAATCTGCAGACTTGGGCTTATGAGGTGTAAGCATAGAACCTCTCACCCACTGAGCCACTTAACTTTTTTTATATAATATTTAATTTGTAATTTTCTTCTCATCAGAGAAAGTAGTGTCCCTGTTCAGAAAGACCATCTAACCCCTCCATCAGCAAGATGCGGCACAATGGATATTTTTTGTGGCCCCTTGCCTCTTCAAAAAAGCAAATATGATTAAAATATTTTTTTACAGCAAGGAAAAGCTGACTTACAGGGCTCCATAATCCCACCTTTGAAAATTGGTTCAAATATTTTTCTTGTAAATTATTTATTGAAAATTTAAAATATATATATATTGGAACCTATTTCAAACTGTGGGATTTTCTGTGAACCAGCTACATTTTTATCACATAAAAATACTGTTTTTAAAAGTATTCAATGCAGTCAGAGAAATGTGGCTTGGAATTTTTTTTCCCCTCCATTGAATGAACACAGATTCACTTCGATTTCAAGACTTACAATCATTTGGTCTCATTCACTGTTAAAAATTTTAAAAATAATGTTGTGAACTTGTAACAAGAAAAGGAAATGAAGCACCAGACAACAAATCAAAACAAACCGTAGGAGCTGTTGCCACCTACAACGTGAAACAACCCCATTTTGAGACTTAAATAGTAACTTGTTAATTTGGTATTGGTGCTTTTTACCATATATTGGTTGCATTTGCACTTGTGATAGCATTATTTAACTGCAGACACATTAAAAGAACAGGGTGGCGACAAGACCGGGAATTCTCAGGGAAATTTGCAATCCTTAGAATATCAGGGAAGTTTACCTATTAACCCCCTAATTTTTAAATTTCTAAAATAACGGATTTTTTTTACATAGAGGATCCTATCCGTTCATTTGAACTCGTTCACTCTGGACCGACCCATTACCAGCGTGCTCGGAATGCGATGTAGAGGATCCGGATGATCGTTCCCTTTGTGGATCCATTCTTTTGGACCCGTTCACTCCGGACCGACCCACTTTTAGCGGTAGCGGGCTCGGATTGGAATGAGTTTGTTTATTGTTTTGTTTCGTTCTCTATGGTTTCGTTTGTAAGCATGCTATAAAAATGCTAGTGAATTCTGCTTTCGTTTATATTCGTGTATTATTTTAAAGAAAAAACATGCTGAAAGTATTTTTTAAAAAATCCAAAATTTTGAAATTTTTTAGTTCTGGTGAAAACGATAGTGAAGTTTTAAATGAGGAATGTTTCAAATGTTTACTTTATGAAAATGTCAAGAACCACTGTAGGAAACGTTAATTATAAATTTTGTTTTGAGATATAAATATGAAAATCACACCTCCTTTTTTGCTATGGAAAAAATAAATGCAAAGTTAGTCTTTTTATTTTTGTGTTTAAGTTATTTTTATTTGTATTACTTCACAAATTAGTTTTAAAACAAAATTTGAAATCTCAGGGAAATTTTTTGAAAATATTCTGGAAATCAGGGAATATTAAATTTCAATTTCTGTAGCCACCATGAGTTAAAATAGTTTATTGTTTTTGTGTCATAAATATTTGTTTCTATAATTTTATGTAAATAATTATTTTTACTCTCAGGTGAGGACCCACTTTCCTACGGCTATGGTGGCACGGGTAAAATCTCAACCAACTGTCAGTTTAAAGATTTTGGAGAAGCTTTTGGTGCCGGAGATGTTATATTGGGAGCTATTGTAAGTTTTTTCATTTAATTATAAGGTAGAAAAGGTTAAGAAATATAATACAAGTTAAGAAATATGTGTTTATAATTATTTTTTGACTTTTGAATGGCCATTAATTTTTAAAGTTATCAATCGGAGACTAGATGACTTTCGTTTCAAATCGCATTTACATGTCCCATAAAAAAATCTTGATTTTTCTTTTTTTGAAAAGTCATTAAAAGTGTTTTTACTTTAAAGGGGTATAAATAATTCATAATGTAAAAATTTTCGCCATATCAAAGGTAGAATATAACAAGTTGAAAAGTGTAGCAATCTTACCACAAAATGTATTTATGGCATGAAAAAAAAAAATTTAAACCTAAAACATTTTAAATGTTAATAGATATATAGCTTCAACTACATATAAATATATTCCTTGGATAGTGAATCCAAAAATTTTACTTTACAAAATTGTGTTCGTTCCAAAGTCTATATGCAGATAGAATTTTAAAACTTATATGGGGGTAGGGCCTAATGTTTAAAAAAAATTCACTGGTTTGAATAATGTTTAACTATATATTCACTTGAACAACGTTTATATTTGTTGAAATCTCTCAAATATACAACCAATAGCTATATGAATGTGTGGTTTTTTTACAGAATGCTGACTCAGACATGATTCAAATTGGATTTGCCAAGAATGGCAAATTTCTAGGCTGGGCCTATCGAGTGGGCCGCAATGAGCTCAAGGGACAAGCTTTGTTCCCCCATGTCTTGACAAAGAATGTATCATTTGAAGTCAACTTTGGACAGAAGGTACACAGCACATTGAAGTTCTTTCTAAATTCTATTTAAAACTTTTGTTGACAACCCTAGTCTATATAAAAATAAAGATAAGCTCAGTGAGAGGCTTATTGAATGTTTATTTTAATTTTCCTGCTTACTAAGAAGGTGCGATTTATAATTGAAGAGTGAAAGAACGTGCTAAGTGACACTTTTGAAAAAATAGAGATTTTTCTGTTAATGAATATATCACTAACTTCTTTAATGATAACAAGTTTTCTCGTTTTCATAAGCTTTAAGTTTAGTACATTTCTTACCGTTTGGAAGTACCATTTTAAACAGATATGAGTTCAAATGATAAACTTTAAAGCTCATTTACTTGTTTTCACATTTTTGTCACTTAGTACGTTCTTCCACTAAGCTCTTCAACTTTTTGGCACACTTCAATTTTTTTTACTATTCTCCATGAACTGAAATTTTTCAATCATATATCAATACATTTTGGTTGTAAGCATTTTTATCACGATGGTACACATTACCAAAAGAAAGAGGGACTTTGGTGGAATAAGGTTTCCGTTTCCTGCTCTGTCATCGAAATCATACTAATGAAGCTTATTTAATTGATAAATAAAAGTTTGAAGCTCCCTAAAATTCCAATTATTATTAAATGTGTCTAGTTTTGAAAAAAAGTTATCTTGTTGTGTGTCATAGAAGTTGCATTTTGCCAAATGTAACATATTTTTAAATACTGTATAAATAAAACTAATCAATTTAATGTAATTAGTCTGGATTACTTTCATTTACCCTGTTATTCATTTAACTTATTCATTAATTATGCTGTAAACACTTCCTCTACAATATAGTATTTTCATCCTTGCAAGGTTTTGTGTAGTGTTTTGTTAGCATGTTTCTAAAACCTTGATTACAATTGAACAGTTCTTAAATTTTACAGGAGAAGCCTTATTTCCCACTGCCAGATGCCCTGAAGGACTTTACGTTCATTGGCTGCCTCCCCCTTCCACAGTGGGTTAGTGGAACAAGGCCCCCTTTAAGAAGGGAAGACTGTGAGGTATGAAATTTTACTTTTTAAAAAAAGTAAATTGCTCTTAAACACTGAGTTGACATTTAATTTCAATTATTTACCCTTGTATATTGTGCAATCAATAATAATATATTTCGGTAAAAATAATAGTTGAAACATAAAATGCAGTTTAGGATGAATTTATTTTTGTGTTTCCTCCTTTCCATTTATAATATCTAAATTACACTGACCATCAAAGAAATTTTGTTGAATAAATATAATTTAGCTTTTTTGCCTTTAACGTTTCAAAACTGAATACTGCATTGTAGAATCCACACTACCATCTATTTTAACTTAAACAAAAAGAAAAATAACGTTCTTTTGAATGGGACTTATAAGTACAGACCAAGTACCATCAGGGCATAACGATTTGCACAGGTAACTAAGTTAATTTTAGTTAAGTTAATTTTTTCTGAAGAATATACTTAACCTTTTGTTGACTTTGGTGTAGCTTTACTGCAACGATAATTCAAACCTAACCAAACCTTTGTTGACCTAATGTGCTAAAACCGTACATTTCAAATTTTCCTTTCGGGTTAAACGTTTGCAAACATACCCTGCCCTCCTTTGACTTCCAGTTTGGGAGTGGAACTTGATTTTCTCCTCATGCCATAGAGTGGTAAAATATGTGTTTTAAAAATTCAGTTTTTCCCCCAAATACAATTGGAATCATTTGTATTTTTATACTATGTTATTTTGACTCGAAAAGACTACAATTTGAAAAAGTCATTTTTAATCATCAGATGGAGATAATCAGATGAGAACAGGAAATTATTCAAAATTTTATAACAAAATATCATTTTTGGCCCTGTTTTTTTTACGTGTTGCACCTGAAGAAAACAGCTGACATTTTTTTAAAAGTGATAGTTTTATTTTAAGGTCTTCTTATTAATTAATTAAAATTATTGATCGTAACTATGATTCTTCTTATTTTTTATTTGATGGTCAACAATGGCTTGGATCATTAACATCAAGTTTTGAATACTGTGAACTCGCATGCTGCATAAAGTATTTTAAAATCTAGGCATCCGATTCAATGCTTTCGCATTCGCTTAAAACATTGCCCAAACTGTACATTCATTTTCTTTAATATATTGTACAGCATATTAGTTCTCGATATATTGTATAGTTTATTCATATTTATACAATCTCGTATGCATTGCTAAGCGATGTTCAAAACATCAACAAACCCATGAACTGGAAGATTTCCAGGTAGGTTGGGCAGACTTCCGAGTAACAGTGCCATCTTCGAAAATTTGTGATATGAAACCGTCTATAAGTATGGTCAGTAGATAAAGGGTTATCTTTCTAAATAGGCGAGAAAGGCAGTGTAAAATTTGAAAGAGGCAGCAATGTATTCAGTACTTAAAATTAAAATAAAGAAATTTTGGTTTTTAAATTGGAAAAAAAAATTATGTTGGTCTATAGGTGGCAAACTCTTAGGTCCGGTCATTGTTATTTAGAAAAATCAAGTTAGTGTTTTGATTTTGGGGTGTTCATAGTATACATTTGAACAATAAAAAGATTCAAGTGTTGAACTTAACTCTGCAATATATTTACATAATCTAGTTCAATAGTCATTAAATTAGTTTCCTTTATTATCACACAAAACTCCATGTGTCCAAAGTAGATACTCCACACATTCATATATTGGGGGAGGGGAATTTAAGGCTAGACCCTTCTATACTTTATTACCTACTTTTAACTGACTCATTGTCTGCTTGCAAATTTTTTTATATACTTTAGTTTGAATTGTTATTGTATGATTTTAATTTTATAAGACTAATCCTTCTCGTTGTTTTTAGATGATAATGATGTGCGGTCTCCCTGGTGCTGGCAAATCGGTGTGGGCCGCCGACTACTCGCTCAAAAACCCTCAGAAAAAGTTCAATGTTCTGGGGACAAACAACATAATCGACAAGATGAAGGTAACATTTCACTCATTGCTACTTGTTCATCTGAAAACTTTGTATCCCTAAAATTCAGAATTAAAAGTGTTACGCAAGCGAAAAGTATGATTTAATTTGGTTAGCTCAGTATACAAGTGAACCAAGTTCGTAAAAAGCTTCTTTGTGCTATTGGTGTTTAGTTAAAGCTTGATAATAAAATTACCTCTATACACCTTAACTTCTGCCTAGTGGATATCATCGGAACTTAAACATTTTTTGTTACTTCACTGAAATTCTACATAGTTAGTACAGTAACCCCTCGCTATATTACGTCTCGCTACACCGTGCATTCAGATATATCAGTTTAAAAACTTTGTTTTAAACATAAGCATTAGGATGGCCAAAAATTTTTTTTTTCTTATTTCCGAACACTATAGTGCAGGAAAAGTTGCCATTGGTAAAGACATGAAAAATTCACTAATTATTATTTTTTTATTACTTTTTCTTCCTTTCGTGCAATGCCATCAAAGTTGGAAAAAATTGCCAAAAAACGATATTTTTCATATTTTATATACACCATAGATGTTTTTAGTTGCATTCCTATATCATGAATTAACTACCATAAGTACACTGCTCAAAACAATTAGGGGAGCACTTTTTATTTCCAACTTTAACTTCACTCCCAACTTTTTAATTTTTATCCTATAAATCTGAAATTTATTAAATCCCCCCAAAAAACTTCGTAAAAGTAAACAAACGCCAACCTCAAAAAAGAAAAAAAAAACTATGCATTTATTTTATAACAAAAAACAAGTCATTATGAAAGTTGTAGCTAAAAAAGCCCTGATATAAAATGAATGCCAATCTCTTATTTAAAACTTCCTGGTCATAATTAATAGTATAATTTAAGTTTCGCCGCCATAAAAAAAAACTGTTTGAGGTTGGTGCCCCCCCCCCCCCCCCATCTTAACCACCCTCTATACCTCTATATAAATGTATCGAGATTATATATTTGTTACAAAAAAATTTTAACAGTATCCTTCGTTATTTTGATTTAGTAAGTTTATTTGCGTCAAGTTCATTTGCGTGACTTAGTTTTTTTAGGGGGATTAAAATGGGCACCAACCTCAAACAGTTTTTTTATGGCAGCGAAGCTTAAATTATACTATTAATTATGACCAGGAAGTTTTAAATAAGAGATTGGCATTCATTTTATATCAGGGCTTTTTTAGCTACAACTTTCATAATGACTTGTTTTTTGTTATAAAATAAATGCATAGGTTTTTTTTTCTTTTTTGAGGTTGGCGTTTGTTTACTTTTACGAAGTTTTTTGGGGGGATATCAGTAGTTTTTTTTTTTTTTTAAATAATAAAATACACAGACACTATATGACTACAAAATTGTCGACAAGATTTCAATGTTTATTGAGAGTTATATAATTTCCGAGAACCAAAAAATATTATTTCTTACTCTTCATAGAAAAAGCAAAGTGTTTAAAAAGTTTGAATATTAATATGAACTGAATCTGGCAACCAAATATGAATGTTTACATTTATTCCATTATCATTCATTCCGTTATCGTTGTTGATATTTTCTTTAAATTAAAACGCCAAAAAAAATTAAATGGCGCATTCCGTTTATTAATTAGAATTCTAAAGGTTTTTTTTAATCTGTTGATTCAGATATTTGATTAATCATATATTTAAAAGCTGTAATGGCGGCTTGTTCGTTGTGTTTTTGAACTCTGACGCTCTTTGATGAAAATATAGCAAACCTCGTTTGGCCTCGTTTTTGGAGGTACCTGGCCGCTAGGATGGCTTGTTTATCGCGCATTTATACCGCCAAAGGTAATATAGATTTTAATTAATTAAAAATAGAACGAGTTCTTTTTAAAACTTCAAACCTATGAAAGGGGCTTAATTGGAGCATTCTGAATCTTTTAGTAAAAACCGCTTCCAGATTAATGGTCTAGTAATGGCTGTAGGTCACTTCAAAAATTAGGTCAAAATTTGACTAAAACTGCTCTAAAGATTTCATTTCCGAAAATTTCCATATTTTTTTTCTCCGCTGTTTTTGACTCTAGAATAACCAAAATTTTTTTATTGAAAGTAATCTACGAAACCTCTTTACTGTATTTTTTTTATTGTTCTACGAAGTTTAGTTTGCCTGGTAGAAAATAAAATCAATTTCGCTGTTAACATAGCGAAATGTTTTCTGTATATATACATAACTGCCGTTTAGCCCTTGGCGTCATTTTGAGATTGGCGGGCGGAACGACCGTTCCGTCTGATAGGTTCACTATGCATTCGAAATGAAATAGTAAAAAACAGGAGGAAAAATCTTAAGTTTTTAATACTTAAATTTTAAAGGGGGAAATGGAATAATAACTTTTTAATAAATTATAACAATAATTTTTTCAAAACTTTTTTTGTTAAAAATAGTTCAAATATATTTTTAAACATCTAAAAAATGCAAGCATGAAAAATTTAGGGTCAATTTATTTTCTAAAACTGTTTTAAAAATAAATTTATTTTACCATATTTTTCATATTTTCATTAATATTAAAAAAAATATATTAAATTCTTCAAAATACGTTATTCTTCCATATAATTATGTATCTAACGATACATAAGTTGCGAATTTAACTTAGTCAGAAAAAAATCACTAGCTTATGATTCCCAATGGAATCATTGGGAGCGAAAGGGTTTAAAACATGTGCTCCCCTAATTGTTTTGAGCAGTGTACATAAAATCAATATATATGCACTTATTATACATTTGTGTCAGATCTGTCAATTTTGCAAAAACTAAGAATTTTATTCATTTTGTACTACGTTTCGTGGCCGGATCATCTGACTCTAAAGTATGATAAGTGCATATATTTTGATTTTACGTACTTTTAGTACTTAATTCATGAATAGGAACGCAACTAAAAACATCAATTGTGCTTAAAAAATTATTCAAAAATTTCGTTTTTAGACAATTTTTTCCAACTTTGATGGCGTTGCGCGAACGGAAGATAAATTAATAATAAAAAAATAGTTTATGCATTTTTCATGTCATTACCAATTTCAACTTTTCCCGCACTATAGCGATCCGAAATAAAATAAAAAGTTTTTTTCGGCCCACCCTAATGTTTATGTTTAATAACCCTAATAAACATATCACAGCCGCCCCAGTGGCACACTCATTAGGATTCTGGCCTTTGGAGCTGCTGGGGACGGGTTCGAATCCCGGTCAGGCATGGATGTTTGTGTCCGTCAATAAATGTTGTTATTTGTCTATGTGTTTGTGTCGTCTCTTTCTTTGTGTGTCTCTTGTGCTTGTGTCATTTCTGGGGCTTAGTACAATAGACTTAAAGTCGCAGTGCTTGGCGATCTTGCCCCCCACCAAGAAAGTCATAAGTCATAACATATCACAAGTATAATGTTTATCAAGTCACTCATTATATCGCCCATTCTATTGTATCACGTTTTTTTTGCTTGTCTCCCAGGAAGTGCGATATAACAAGGGGTTGCTGCTTACATGCAATTTCTCGCTTGTATTCTGAATCCTCCAGTTGTTACCCCAAAAGACATATAACATTACCACATTTTTGTTTTTTCTTTTGTGTATATTTATGTATTTAAATTTAATTTTTGGTTTTTTTTTTGTTTTTTTTTTTTTGTTATTAACTTATTTATAATCAATTATTATTTTAGGCATATATACAGGGTTAATGTTTTACCCTCTTGTGACAATTTTTTTTCTGTAATGTTTGCTCTAGATCAATAAAGTGTTTGTTTGTTAAAGATATCTGTGTAATCCAGAGTTGGCCTCACTTTAATTTATTTATAAGTTAAAGTAATTACAATGAAATTAATATGCTTGACTTTCTTCATTCCCATATTTGCATTGATATTTTCTAGGTCATGGGTCTGCCCCGTAAAAGAAACTACCACGGAAGGTGGGATGTGCTCATACAAATGGCCACCAAATGCCTGAATAAAATGTTTGAAATTGGATCGAAACTAAAAAGGAACTACATTTTGGATCAGGTAAGATAGTCTACTTTTTAACACAAGAAATGTACAGTGGTGGCCAAAAGTGTGGACACTTTTTGAAAGTTTCATATTTTTCAACTTTGTGTGATAACAGAATATATTAATTGTATATCAAATTAAACAATTGTGTATCAAATTAAAAGTAATTTAATCTTTATGAGGACCACTGTGTGCAGATCGCTGAAGCAGTCTGAGACCTTTGGTCCCATTTAATCTATAGACACAACATCATCATTATCAAAGTAATTTAATGTAGAATTAAAAATAAATACAGTATTACAATATCTGTATTACGAATAAGTTGTGCAACTAATAGTATGATCTGTCTTAGTTTTGCAAGTCATTGAATTACCAACTTGTATTGCAATTTCAGCATAAGAGAATCCTTTGATTGTGCTTGTTTGCTAAACTAAAATGAGCATAACTTTATTTGTAATACAGATACTTTAATTCTGCTTTTTTAATGAAATTCTACATTAAATTACCTTCAACTTAATATTTAAATGTTTGTATATAAGCAAAATTTAATAGATGCAAGAACACAGGTAACAGTTGAAACACATGAAACTTTCAAAAAGTGTCCACACTTTTGGCCACCACTGTAGTTAGATGAGAATTAGTTTAATAGATGTCGTTTTAGTATATTGATCACTATTAAGGGGAGTCGGATTTGTGTTTGGGTCAAAAATATTGATTTTCTGCTTTTCCTTTTCTTCCTATTCTACATAACTTTGATAATCTTAGTTTTAATATAAAGTTAATATCTGCTAAGTGTTTTTCTTTTTATGAGCATATTTGCGGTATTCTAAAATCAGTTCTTACCTAGACTTTGCATTTATATTGTGTTTCCTGAAATATAAGGTTTTTCAACAGTTAGGGACATTTTTCTCAGGAATTATGAAAGATATTGTCAACATGTTTTTTTATTTTTTCTTCCTCATTAATAGATCTTTGTTTTAACTGAGGAATTTTAAATATCTCCGCTCAAAAAGCAGTTATATAACATAAAGTTGGATTTTTTCTGTTTTTTAATATATATATTTTTTAAAAATCACTAAGTATTTTTATATACTTTGAGATATCCCCAGTTTAAATTAAATAGCTTGTGTAAGGAACAAAATCTTAAAAAAGTTCATAGTGATATCCATATAGTTCCTGAGAAAAATGTTCCTAAAGTTAGGCAAATTAACATGTACGAGATAGAATCCGACTCCCCTTAAGGTATCTTGCTTGATTACTTTACTTTTGTGCTTAGTTGCCTTAGATAAGATCTTAGTGTGGGCTGTGTGTATGTTGATCAGATTAGTGCACAGGCGAGGACAGCATAGTTACTAGCAAATTATTTATTAAGCTTTTGTTTGGGCTTAATATTGAAGGGATCAATGGCATCACTTGGCCAACTTGTTTTTGCCTTGGAAGCACATTTCCTATTTTATTTCTACCGCCATGTCGGGTCCACAGAGATCATAGTTAAAGTATTAGACAGTGGAGGATCACGTGACCGCCAATGCTAACAACGGGACGAGCATGGAGGCCGCCATATTGTCAAATTTGGAAGGTTATGGAGCCAGTGTTGCCATCTCTTTACGGAGAAAAAATGCCACGAAAAAATATTTAATTCTAAAATTACCAAAAAATACCATAAACATAATAGCTGCAATTTGGAATATTTTGGTAATTTTAGAATTGCATTTTATTTTTTTGTAGCATTTTTTCTCCGTAAAGAGATGGCAACACTGGATCCATACCCTTCCAAATTTGACAATATGGCGGCCCCCATGCTTGTCCTGTCGTTAGCATTGGAGGTCACATGATCCTCCACTTAATGCTTTAACTATGATCTCTGTGGTCTGGTCACTTTTTTGACTCGCCCTGTATACAGTGGTGTCCAAAAGTGTGGACACTTTTTGAAAGTTTTATATTTTTCAACTTTGTGTGTGATTACAGAATATATTAATTGTATACCAAATTAAACAATTGTATATTAAATTAAAAGTAATTTAATCTTTATGAGGGCCACTGTGTGCAGATCGCTGAAGCAGTCTATGATACCTTGGGTCCCATATAATCTATATCCATTGACACAACATCATCATCAAAGTAATTTTCATGTAGAATTAAAAATAAATACAGTATTACAATATCTGCATTACGAATAAGTTATGCAACTAATAAGTATGATCTGTCTTAGTTTTGCAAGTCATTGAACCACCAACTTGTATTGTAATTTCAGCATAAGAGAATCCATTGATTGTGCTTGTTTGTTCAACTAAAATGAGCATAACTTTATTTGTAATACATATACTTAAATTCTGTTTTTTTAATGAAATTCTACATTAAATTAGCTTCAACTTAATTTTTAATTGTTTGTATTTAAGCCAAATTTAATAGATGCAAGAACACAGATAGCAGTTGAAACACGTGAAACTTTCAAAAAGTGTCCACACTTTTGGCCACCACTGTATCTATAGATAAAACTGCTCACGTAACATCCCTCTCTCTCTCTTGTTAGACCAACGTGTACCCTACCGCCCAAAGAAGGAAGATGCGCAACTTCGAGGGGTTCATCCGCAAGGCTGTCGTAGTTGTGCCCACAGATGTTGAGTACAAAAGGAGGTGCGACAAGAGGGACCGAGAAGAGGGGAAAGAGGTGCCTGATCACGCCGTCCTGGAAATGAAGGGTAAATTCACAGTTTTAAGTAGGGATGCACTGAATACCAAAGTCTTAGCCAAATATTCAGCCAAAGACTGAATATTCGGCCTGCATAAACCAATTTTTTGTATCAGATAGATATAAGTAAGTTTTTAATATTCAATGCTTTTAATTCAACATAAACATATAAGTACACAATCGCACAATAATTTTAATACAATATAGCCGTTATTTTTTAATTAAAGCAAAATACAATAAAGTAGTAATTGTTTGTTATTAAAACAAGTCTTTCAAAAAGTGCTTGAAACTTTGTCACATCGCAACACGAAAACAATAACGGACGTATGAAAACTGAAACAGAAGTAGGTAGATATACAATGTAGAAGGAAAATTAGAAAGAAAATATAATAAAGCCATGGCTTATTGTTATACAGTTACAAAATTAATTTTTTCTCTTTTATTGAAAAAATTACAATTGTGATCTATATTTTAATTGTTGTTTTTTAAAGTTTTTAAGAGACATGTTTATTTAATAAATCTTGCATAAAGCTTTATTTACCATTATAAATAGCCAAAACTTAAGAATTTGAGTCTATCAATATTTAAGAAAACAAGTGCTGTTTGGGAATTTCAGAAGATGACATGAAGAAATTTGAAAAAATTAAATTTCACTATTCGGCCAAATAGTAAATCTATTCAGCCAAACCGAATATTCGGCTAAAGTGGTCGAATACCAAATAGTAACCGAATATTCGGTGCATCCCTAGTTTTAAGAGTATTATTTTTTATATCTTATAAGCAGTTATTGGAGTAACGTGTTGCTTGTTTTAAGTAACGCCACTAGATTTTACGGAAAGTGTGTACTTTAAATAAGTAACTGTGATTAGTTACTTTTTATGTCGAGTAATTGTTAGGAAATACACTTATTGTATAATTAAATGTGCTAAACTTAAGGCATTTGGTTGTGTATTTGTCTGTTTTATATTTCGCCTCATCATCGATTTTGTTTGTTGATGTTTTCAACTTGTGCGTGGATGAATTTCAAATTCCACTTCCATAAACAATGGGTTCACTTCACTTAATAAGCATTCAGTGAACAGCATTATTAGGGTGTATTTGGTTTGTAAAACAGTTATTCATTAGTAGTTCTTGTGTGGAACGATTTCACGGCTGTTCAGTTGTACGTAGTAGGATTCTAGGTTATTTTGTTCTACAAGATTATTTTTTGTTTAAAAGTGACTCTTATGCTTATTTCTTTGATTTTGCTATCTGTACTCATTCATACCCGGCACTGTAACCGAGCCTGTGGATATTAGTATAAGGTGTACTACAACTCTGTTGTACACATAGAGATCTTAATTGAAGTATTAGAGTGGAAGTCACGTGACCTATCTATGCTAACGACGGGACGAGCATGGGGGCCGCCATATTAGAGTTCGGGACCAACTTTTTTTAATGGAAAGTGCTTAGAAAAACATGAATTTAATTCTAAAATATTAAAAAATGTATCATAAAAATACTTGCTGCATTTTGGAATATTTTTAGTGACTTTAAAAGAACTTGAAACGCTTTTCTAGTATTTTTATAATATTTATTTTGTAATTTTAGAATTAAATGTTATTTTTCGCGTATTCTTCTTCTCAATGTGGCGGCGATGTCTACAAGTTGCCAGTGTTGCCATCACATAAAGAAAAAGAATGCTAGGCAAAAAATAAAATTTAAAAGTCACTAAAAATATTCCAAAAAGCAGCAAGTATTTTTATGGTATTTTTTTAATATTTAAGAATTAAATTCATTTTTTTCTAAGCACTTTCCACTTTAAAAAGTTGGTCCCGAACTCTAATATGGTGGCCCCCATGCTCGTCCCGTCGTTAGCATAGATAGGTGACGTGACTTCCACTCTAATACTTTAATTAAGATCTCTATGGTTGTACATTACTTAGGTGAGTTAGCCTGAGTTGCTTGCTGTGGTGTACGGCGAGACGTTAGTTATGATTTTAGTTTAATGTTGGAAAATTTTTAGATTGTTTAAAAAAAACATGTCTCCAATTACGACTTAAGATTTTTTACATTTTTTCCCACTGTGAATTGGAGCTGGGGAGCCCAGTCGGTTAGGCACTCGCCTAGCATGCGAAAGGTCCCTGGTTCGGGTCCGGGCATTGCCAAAATAACTGCCAACCTATAAACGGCCCGTGCAGCCTGAAAAAATATCCGACGAATAATAACCCATGTAGGGGAGTGCGCGTTAAATATCCTTCAAAATCCTAACGCTACGTACGATGTCGCCCCTAATGGTTGTGTTGGGTGCCTATTCAGGTCTCCATTCGTCACTTGACTGTGGTTCTAAAATATGACGCCCATCGTTACTAACCCTTGTGTAGCTCTAGTGCAACACTAATTCAAACCTAACCTAACCCATTGTGAATTATTAGTTTATATTAAAACTCTGATGTGTCGGTTACTTCAGGAACATTCCGCATGCCCCTAGTTAACCTATAACAGTAACTGTAACTAGTTACTTTTATTTTAAGTAACTGTAACAGTTACTTTTTAAAAGTAACTTTCCAATCCCTGGCTATAAGACTAAAATTGTTTTTGGCATCAGTGACAGTTAAATGGCATGCATTTTTTGTGTGTGTGTGAGAAGGTTTCGCAATATTCAAATTTACAAAAACTTGCTTGAACAGACCTTCCAGTTGTGATGGTATTTGATCAATTCTACTTTGTTTGTTGTATGTGTATCTTTTACATTGCTATATGTTCTTTATCATTTTTGTTGCTTACATTTGTTTGACCTGTTTTGCTGTCTTCCCCCTTAGTTTCATTTTTGACTTATTTTCCTGTAAAGCAGCACACATGGTCTGGTTTAATGGAAATTAAAAAAAAATTTTATCAAAAAGCGAAACAAAATAACTGGTTTTAACTTTCTTTTCACAGCTTGATTTGTATTTTCTTATGTTACTTTTAACATTAAAATACCGAAAATTAAGTTAATGCATAAGCATTGCTTACTTGACCTGTACAATTTTTCTTTATTTGTTAATAACTTAAGTTTTTGTATTCAGTCTGTCCACCTTGTGAGTTGGAACCCTCGTAAAACGCAAAATGAATTTGGACGAAAGAAAAAAGATTTAAAACCAAAGGAAATTTATTACGATAAAAACATTTAGATAAAAAAATTAAGCTACAAAAAAAAAAGACGCTGCAAGAAAATGTGCCGTAAGGGACAAAGACTAACGGCTATGTGTAGCCAGAAAGTGAGCAGCGTGAGTTATGCCACAAGACATCGGTATATATACAAAAAGATAAACTCAAAAATTTGCATAGGTGAAGTTTGGGTTGAACGGTATGATTGGTGGATCCAGTCAGAAAGAGAACTACAGTGGATTCGAGTCCCGAAGTTGTGTGTTGTATGTGTATCTTTTACATTGCTATATGTTCCTTATCATTTTTGACTTATTTTCCTGCAAAGCAGCACACATTGTCTGGTTTAATGGAAATTTAAAAAAAAAATTATCAAAAAGCGAAACAAAATATTTGGTTTTAACTTTCTTTTCGCAGCTTGATTTGTATTTTCTTATGTTACTTTTAACATTAAAGTATCGAAAATTAAGTTAATACATTAAGCATTGCTTACTTGACCTGTTCAATTTTTCTTTATTTGTTAATAACTTAGTTTTTGTATTATGTCTTTCTAAAGTGGAGATAACTTCCCCATGTATGAGTCTGCATGAAAAAAAAATATTTTGTGTACCTAAAAAATAACCTCAGACTATGTGAGCCATATATGTTAATAATCAACCTAATATTCTACATTCCTGATTCGGCATTTCAATAATGTTCTTCCTTTAAATGACTCTAAAGTAAATAAATTTTATTTAAACAAGGTTATATCTTTTTGCAAATCATCTGAAATTATCCAGTGTCATTTATGGAACATTTTCTTTCCAGCAAATTTCAAACTTCCCGAAGTGAACGATATCTTTAACGAAGTGGTCTACACTGAGTTGCAGAAGGAAGACGCAGAAAAACTGGTCATTCAGTACAACGAGGAAGGCAAGGCTGCCGTAGGACCACCTAAGAAGTTTTTCAAGTCCAATGATGGTGGGTAACAAACTGAAAACTTTTACTTTAGATTCAGATGTACTTTTTTAGTACAGGGACGTAACAGAACCTGGAAATCAGGGAATTCTCATATGGAATTTGTCCAGTTTTTGCTAAATATCAGGGCATTTTTCCATTTTGGATTACTTAACTAGCAGGTTTAGGTTCTTGTAATCCCTGCTAACGAGCACTTGATAAAAAAAAATATTCTGGTTGATCCGATTTACTTGAAGGTTGAAGGACCAATCTTTGTGGAAAGATCAATCTCTCTCATAAATCGCGTTATAACATAATTCTCTGATCACATGATTCCTCTAAACTTATTCGGATTTTCAGAAATGTAGAAAAGTTATGTAGGCTAGCCCATAATTGGGAAAGTCTTAATTCCCTTGATGTCTGGATTATATTTTCTGTACTGCATTGAATTGTGTTAATGTTTTCTAAGTAATTATAAAATCAGGGAACCTTTTTTTCTAGGATTTTGTAACCATCCTGCAGTAGTTTTGTAATCTGCTTGTTTCTGTTCTAAATCAATGCGAGGGCTCCTCTATTTCTACATAAAAACCTGGACCTTTCTGTATTAAAAAAAAACATAAGTTAGACATTCTTTTTCTCTGAATGTGGCAAATATTGCAGCGATCTAAGCTGCTTAAATGTTGAGTGATATCTGCACTATTTATCATTAAGGTGCATTTAGCCCTAGAAATTAAATATTAATCTTAACACATAAATAAATAGATTATGGTGTATAGACTACACATAACCCTTGTGGACTATTTTTGCTGTATGATTTATGAAAGTAGAATGCAGCAAATGTTAGTAGCAACTGTTTGTGTACTGTGTTTTGTATGTAAAAATATTACTTAGAGTTTTATTTTTACTGCTGCCCCTGTTGCAAACATTGAGCTAGAAGGGAAACTAGAGTGAAGTGTAAGCGAGCCAAACACCCACTCGCACCCTTTTGAGCAAACAAGGCAAAAAAAAAAAACTACCATTTTGCTTACAATTGTATGCAATGCTTGTGTTAGACCCCTTCTGTAATGTTGACTTGGGCTCCTAAATGTATTTTAACATTTTTAGTTCGAAAGAAAATAACTTTCTTTAACTTTAAATGTAACTTTTTTAAGAAATAACCATGTTTATCACTAACTAAGAACCAGCAAAGACGAAACCATTAGCGAAATAAGCAAGTTTCTAGGTTTTCTGCCCAGTTCGTTTCTGCTGCAGTGCCGTGTATTCTTCGTTTCGTTGTTGAACCGGCTCGTTTGCTGCCCTGTTCAGTGAATCGCACACCTCACTCCACTTTTCTTCTAGCTCAATGGTTGCAGAACCGTAGTCTGACTCCATAGAAAATACGCTCAGAAAACAGTAAACAAATTTGTTTACACTTCAAATGAATGTCCCTGATACAATCTAAACTTGTGATCCTCCTTACTATCTCACACATTTAAGGCCCAAGTGCATAACTGTGCTGTCATGAATCATCTAAACCATTTAAGCATAATATCTCAAATTGTTAATCAACAATTTTGGTGTTACCTGATAGTATGCTTAATGCTGTGTTATTAGCTTCCACACTACGTTTATAACGTAAAAAGTGGAAATTTTTATAATCGTTCTGTCCGTCACCCACTTTCACAGAAAGAACCACAAGTCCCACAAACAAGTGGGATACATCATTTTAAAGCAAAAACTCAGTTTAGGCTACATTCTAAATTTCATTAAAAAATTTAAATTAGAAGTTTATTTAAAATTTAAATAACTAAAAATTTAATCTACATTGAAATAACATGCGAATTCCATTTTTAATCAATATTTTCACTGTTGCCATGACATCAAACGTACGAGAAACTTTATTTAAAATAAAAATAAAATACTTGAAAAAAATATTTATTTTTGTGTAATAATTCAATTTGGATTGTTGTAATAGCACAATAAAGTTATTTTGATGGTTTGTTATATTTTTGAGAAGAAAGATGCATAAAAAATTCCAAATTTGCATAAAAATATGCAAATTTTCTCTTATTTTTAAAGCAACAATTTTACCAATTTATTTTTCGAAATGTAAACTTGTGACTGCAAAAAGATATTTATTAAAAAAAAATCATCACTATTCTTCTAAGTTAAAAAAAAATTAGCAAACGATAAAGATTAATTATCAATTCTGCAAAAGAAGATTAAAGAAAGTTATTAGTTTTTGCTTATAAAAGTTTGAATTAGAACTAGCCAAAGGCCCTGTCTGGCGAATTTCTTTTTGAGGTGTTAGTGTGTTTCATGTTGAGCGTAAAATGTTGTGTGGAAGCGGTGTAAGTGACAGATTCTGTAACAAACTTGTTTTTTTCAGGTAAAGGCAGCCGCTTCGACTCTCCTCGAGAAGACCGCAACAGTCCGGCCAAAAGAGAGAACTTCCCCCCTCACGGTGACTTCGATGACAGGCCCAGGGGAGGTTTTGAAGGGGGTCGAGGGGGCTTCGACAGGAACAGAGGAGGGTTCGAGAGGGGGAGGGGAGGATTCGACAGAAATAGAGGAGGCAGGGGTGGGTTTGATAGGAATAGAGGAGGTTTCGAAGGCGGAAGGGGCGGCAGAGGAGGTTTCGACAGGAATAGGGGAGGGTTTGAGGGCGGCAGAGGCGGGTTTGACAGGAATAGAGGAGGGTTTGAGGGTGGCAGAGGCGGATTTGACAGAAACAGGGGAGGGTTCGAGGGTGGAAGAGGAGGCTTTGACAGAAGTAGAGGAGGATTTGAAGGTGGCAGAGGAGGTTTTGATAGGAACAGGGGAGGGTTCGAGGGCGGCAGAGGAGGTTTCGATAGGAATAGAGGAGGGTTTGAGGGCGGAAGGGGCGGCTACGATAGGAATAGAGGATTCGAAGGTGGTTATGACGGTGGCAGGGGAGGTTTCAACCGAGGCAGGGAAGACTTCGACCAGGGAGGTTACGACAGGAGCCGAGGGGGCCCCGACGGCTTTGACAGGAATCGTGGGGGAAGATTTGACAACGGAAACAATGAACCGGACATGGACAGTGGATACGGCGGAAGGGGAGGCTACAACAACAGTCGTGGAGGCTACGACTCCCCCCGAGGAGGGTTCGACCGGAAACGTAAATTTGACGACGACCGGGCCAGCAACTCGCCGGGAGGCTACGGTGGGAAAGATTACAACGAAAGCGGTGGCAACGGCTACAGAGGGGGGTCGCGCGGTGGCAGGGGCGACTACAACAGAGGGGGCAGACAAACATCTGACCAGGACAGTTACGGCGGCGGAAGGGACAATAACTCCTCCAGAGGAGGCTACAGAGGACGCGGTGGGAACAACAGCTCTGCCCCCAGGGGCGGCGGTGGTTTCAGCAGTTACAGTCAAGATCCCTTCACTGGAGGCTACCAGGACCAGTCCTCCGGTTACCAGGGTGGCTATTCCGACGCAGGATCTCAGAGAAGCTTCAAGAAGGAACCTGAGGAGTACGCCTCGGGAGACAGTGGCAGGAATGCTAGGTCTGGTGGCCGGGCGTCCAGGTGGTCTGGTGCGGATAGTAGCAACGAGCCTGCTTTGCCATACGGAGGTTCCAGTTCTGTCCAGGATAAGGTAGGTTACTGCAGTTTCGTTGTGTAGATACTTACCTAATGGCAAGCAACTTTGGCAACTTTATAAAAAAATAAGCAAAAGCTTTACATTTCAAAACATTTTAAAAGCTTCTGTAGAACAAAATACATTTTTGTTTGGTAGTATTAAATTGATTGACTCACTAAGTTCTTGTGCTTATTTGAGAATAGTTCCTTTTTTCTAGGACATTAAAATTATATGTTGATAACAGTTTAATTAATACCCAGATCTTAATTTATCTTCAAGGTTTTTGCAATTTATTTACAATACAATTTAGTTTGCAGAAGTTAAATCTTCTTTGCAAATATCCTTGCAGAAGCAAATATCCCTTGGTTTCCCAGTTTTGCTTTTCGTTAGCAGGAGAGTAAAACATGTCTCTAGTCTCCCCCTTAAGCTGATTATTTTAAGATAAGCGTGATGATTCTGAATTTAGGAAACTAAAACATATATTATGTTACTGCATATTTTGTACTTTGGGTGATGCTAGTATGTTCCTCAATTCTTATGTGGCCCTGAAAAACTCTTAAAAGCTGCTAATTTTTAACTGTAGAGTAAGTTATAGAGGGGAGAGCCCTTGTCTATTTCATTTTGTGACATACTAAACTCCGGTTTTACTTCCTTTTTTCAGTCCTCCTACTCGAGTTACACACCCCAAGTGAAGTCTGAGCCGGTCGACAATTCCAGTGCGTACGGCTATTCCAGCTACACATCTCAGGTGAAGGCCGAACCAGCAGACACCAGTGCCGCATACGGGTACGACTCCTACTCGACCAACACCGCAAGTTACACATCTTACGTCCCACCCACTCAGCAGACTCAACCACAAGGTACTGTCACTTATTATTGCCCTTGTTGTTCATAAGGTACTGTCACTTATTATTGCCCTTGTTGTTCACAAGGTACTGTCACTTATTATTGCCCTTGTTGTTCACAAGGTACTGTCACTTATTATTGCCCTTGTTGTTCACAAGGTACTGTCACTTATTATTGCCCTTGTTGTTCACAAGGTACTGTCACTTATTATTGCCCTTGTTGTTCACAAGGTACTGTCACTTATTATTGCCCTTGTTGTTCACAAGGTACTGTCAATTATTATTGCCCTTGTTGTTCACAAGGTACTGTCAATTATTATAGCCCTTGTTGTTCCAGGATGTCTTAAGCCAGGGTTCCCGTGGGTCCTTGAAAGTCCTTAAGAAGTCCTTGATTTTTATTTTCAATTTAAAGGGCCCTTTAATACTCCTTGATTTTTCCCCAAAACTGTTGATAAGCCCTTGATTTCGATTTTTTGAAAAAAAGTGCCCCTTAGAACTCCCTGATTATGACAAATAATTGTTGAAAAGTCCTTGATTTTTCGTGACCTTCAAATTCCGAGAAGTCATTTCTTAAAACGTTGCTTGTGTATAAAAACTTATTTTTTTGCCAAATACTTCAGTGTTTTCCTCTGATACAGTTGCCATAACACCTGGTATCGGCAGTATTTCAACGCTATTTTATTTTAATGTTTGGTCAATGTAATAAGTATAGTAATCGACACATAATGATTAAGAGGGTCCTTGAAAAATGTTGGTAGTCCTTGAAAAGTCCTAAAAAAATCCTTTATTTTTATTTTGAAATACAAGTGGTAACTCTTATAGCATAGTAGCAGAATATTTTGGTGTTGAAAGATGTTGTGCCTTTCTTGTAAAAAAATATTCCTTAACAAAATTTGTTTGAGGCCCAGTGGCTTAGTGGTAGGTACTTTGCATCGCAACACCACAGGTCCGGGGATCGTATCCCGGATTGGGCGAGGTGAACCCATCCTTTCATCCCTTGAGTGGGTCGATAAAATGGGTACAAATATGCATGGGAATCAAGCACTGGAGGTTTCGCATGAGGCTGACCTCCTTTTACTGGGACATATGCCTAGCACCGCAAAAGTAAAAGTTTTCCTAAATAACATTTGATTGTAGAAAAAAACGACTTTTGGACGAAACTTAAGATCATAATAAAATATCCAATTTATTAACCTATTTTTAGTGACATCCCTATTCAATTCAGATTCAATTCAGTGATCAGGTTTTTTTACTATATAATCATCATTAAATTTTTAGAAATCGTATTTGTTTTTGTTGAAAAAAAAATTAACTGAGACTATTTGCACCATTTGTATAGCTAGGTAACAAATTTAACTGTACTGCAGAAGTATGTCTCGTCATCCTAGGTATTCCTCTGCCCAACTCATCCCTAGTAGCACACTATATTGCACAACAATTTTTTTGCAATGTGTGAGCTACTAGGTGAGCAAGAGTGGCAAAGATGTTGGATAAATGTTAAAAAGATATACTACATTGTGTGCCTTTTGAAATAGATTGATATACCTTAACCGTTAATCTTTATATACTACATTGTGTGCCTTTTGAAATTAGGTTAAGATACCTTAACTGTAAACCTTTATATCTTTATGTTGAGGTAGCTTAAAAATACAGACGAAACATGTCCACTTTAAAAACGCTACTTTTTCATATCAACAAAATTGCAGAGACCCAACTAGAAGTCAAGTTACTAAAAGTTGTTGAAGAAACACAAAATGAAGAAAATTTCTATTTAAGTTTACATCTTGGAAAAAGGTTTATTTTTAACTTCAACGTAAATCACAAAAATATCACAGACAAATTAACACATAGTGCAGTCAAGCTGCACAGGACGACACAATCTTTCAAAACATAATTAGGCCGGCGAAAAAGGCAAGAGAAAGAACACCCAGTGATGCCAATATTTATATGTGCATCATGGGATGTTTAAGTTACAGTTAACATTCTTAAATTTGCATACTGAGACAACAATAATTCCTGAAAATATTTCTTGAACAAATAAATATTAGTATTAGTTTAATCTTTAATATTAAATTTATTATAGTTATTTAATATTAAAACAAGTTAAATAATCACTTAAAGAATTTATTAGGAAAAAATTAGTCAAAATCAAACGAGTCTGTTTTGACATGAAGTGAACAGACTTTTCATCAGGGATGTAAACAAACATCACGTTTTTGACTAGTCACTGCATTAGTGGCAAAACTTCAAAGGTGCAGGAATTAAGTAAGTAGAAACTTACCTAAATAGTTAATATTCCTAACACTTTATGTAACCAGGTAATACCATATAATACCAGGTTTTGTCAGTTTAAAACCAAATGGATTTTTCCAAAAAAGATCATCTTGGCTTTTCTTAATTTTCAATTATTAAAATTATAATTTTTTTTTCATACTATTTGAAATATTGTTATGAGGCAATCAACTAAACTCACTCAGCAGAATAAAAAAATAATTTCTGTTCTGTTTACACGCCATATGTATAATTATCCTGAATGGTCGCATAAGCTTTTCAATATGTGTAAATATAGTACGTTAATTAAACAGCAACCAAAAGGTATACAAGTGTGGGGGGGAGGGACTAAAGTTGGTTTTAACTGAAAAATCTGGTTTAAACCAAAAAAAAGTTTATTTTTTCTGTCAAATGTTTTTTTTTTCTGACCCTGTACTAACATCTTGACAACTTTCAGGCTACCAATCCACCCAGCAGTCCTACAACTACCAAACAGCTGCGCCAGCCGCCTCCCAAACAACAGCTGCTACAGCGCAGCCGTGGTCCCAATTGACCGCGACCACTGACCAGACAGCTGCGACCACACAAGACCAGTGGGCCCAGTACTACCAGCAGCAGCAGTACTACAACCAGTACTATGGACAACAGTCGCAGCAGGCTGCCAGTACTCCTGCCTATGGAACCGGATATGGCAGCAAATAAAGACTTTTTTGTGGGAGATACCCGGCAAAATTACGGACGATACAACTTTTGTGGAAAAGACTTGAGGTTTTTACGTTTTTTGGAAAGGTAGACCTATGAAAAGCTAAAGGGGTTTTTTATAGTAAAATATAACCTGACAAAGTGTACTGTAGCGTTAGTAAACTGCAGTATGTTGAAAAATGATTAAAACCATTGTTATAACAACTTTAACCTACGGAAAGTATACTAAACAACTGTTTAGTTCAAAAGTGGTCCAATTCATTTTTGAGGTCACTGCAGTTTACCTACCTACACAGCAGTATTGGTTATTATGTGTAAACTGTATAGATGTAGCGGTATTAACTGTATCTGTACCGCTCCAATACTTGAATAAAAAATATATTTCAATGGTATTATTATGTTATATCCTCTTTGACATAGAAACAGGTTCATAATAACAATATCTAATGCGATATTCTGGTACATGCATGCGGCTGTGAGTTTGAATACCACTTCTGACACCATATTGCATTAGATACCGTGCTTATGAACCTGTTTAAATGTTGGAGAAGACATAACATGACATTAAGTAGAAAATGTACAACTACAATCAGAAAAAAAATCTAAAATACAGCTACAATCTATCGTTACATTAAATAACCAACAACACTACAGTACTGCATTTGTATTGTAGTTGACAAAGTTCTAAAATATGCCTAAAATGTATATACATTTGGCTATTTAATTTTTTTTTTACTTTATCTGGTGCATGAATTACTTTTCTAACGAGTTAACCCCTTTTCCCCCCACGACACAATGATGGTATGAACAGTTTTTCTGCGAGCATGCAAATTTTACAATCGAACAAAATCAATTTTTATCCAATTACAAAATAATTTAAAATGCTAAAACACTTTTTTAACAAAAAAAATTCAAGCATTCCTCTGGCTCAAACCAAAATACAAAGTGTGACCTGCTTTTCATATTTCTACCTTCCAATGAAAATAAAAAAAAAATCTGCGTTTTTTTTTTTACGTAAATAATTGGTTTACAGTCTTCTAGATGTACAGACGAATATTCATCTCCTGAAAGTGAAATGACTTTTTAAATGTAAACCCCATCACAGTGTTTCTTCATCTTTTGATAAATAATCAATTCATCATCTCATCTCTTATTAATGGACACATCAGCACAAATGTTTGATCGATTTAATTTTTTTTCCATGGTTATTAGTTGAATGTATAGCATCTTCCATTATCATGTAAATCTGATGGTAGAATAAATAATAAGAATCAGATAGTTAGATGTTTTCTTTCCTGTTTTTATGATTCATAGATACCTACGCGTAACGCGTACAATCAGGGCCTGCTCCTCCATAAGGTCAGGGCCTAGTTCCCTTAAAATTTAGGGGCCTCTAAATTTCAGGTTCTATTATGCTAAATGCTGTAAATCCCCAAAATATCAGTAAATTAAAAAAAATTCTGATACTCCACTTTGTTTTTCGCTCAATTTTGGCTAAGAAATTGTCCTAACGCGATTGTTTTGATCGATGTTTATAAGGAAACCTATAAAATAAAGCTTGCTAAAATTTTATACATTGTTGGTCTATAGCATCATCATTACTGGAAATCGCACTCAAAAATTTTCGTAAAGGGGCCCCAAAATGGTTTGTGCCTATAGTCTGAGATTTCCTAGAGCAGGCCCTGCGTACAATGGTTCTTGCATAACTTAAGGAGTTGGGTTGGTTTATCCATCATCACCATAGAGCTACACAAAAAATATTGGAGATGGGCATCGTAATTAAAACTAGTAAAAAAAAGGTCGACACCTGCACAATTAATGCAACTTTTAGGAGAGACATGGTATGCAGCATCTGAACTTAGAAGCATATTTAATGTACACACTCTCTAAATGGGGTCTAATTCATCAATACATTTCGCTGCATACACCGTTTAAAGTTAAGCTGTTATTTTGGCTAGGCAAGCATCTTACTGAGCTCCACAACCCACCTTATACCCCGTTTCCACTAGCGAACTTAATCTAGATCAAGGGCAGAGCCTAAGTGAAACGTCATGAGCTGGGCAGTTAATCGAGTTCCGAACTCGATTAAGTTATTCCAGTTCAAGGAACTCGATCAACTATTTAATCTAGCTTAAATTTCTTTTTGTTTACATTTTCTTCAGATTCAAAACTTTCGCGAAGTTGATATTCTGATTCATTTGACACTTTTTAAACTCTCATTATATTTTTGTAAAAATTATTGCATGATCGTAGTTTTCCGATTCTCATTTATTTGAAGTCAAGGGATATTGAATTATTTTTGATTCTATATATGATTTTTGTAGCGTTCTACATTCCTTTCGTAAATTGTTAATTACTTTTTGCACTGCTGGTTAGGATGTTTATAAAAAATTAAGTGCATTTTTATTTGAATCTAACTCATTCAGGAGACTTTTTACTACAAATAAGAATCCTAGAGTCGTGGTCAGCAACATTTTACCGCAGCAGAACGGCAATAAATAATTCCAACAGGTTAACCTTATGATTATTATGTTTTGTTTCTGTTTGAATTTGATTTTCGCAGGTCATTTTTATATTTGAGAGTAAAGCTAATTAGCATTGTTTTAAATTTTCTTTAGGCTCTCGAAAAATCACGATGTCGCCAACTTGACAACGTTAAAAAGTCACCGACCACGGATCTGAGATTTTATCAACACTGAAATAAACTTTCAAGATCTAGCAATCGAAACACAGAACGAAATCACAGATTGAATCTTTGAATGGCGATTTGTAAATATAAACAAAACGCTACTCTCGATACCCCAAAAAAACCACATTTCGAAAAATTCTGGGTTCGACACTACTGGATTAAAGTTTGCTAGTGGAAATGGCACTTTTTCCGAACAGGATCAATTTAAGCTAGCTTAAGGTGATCTGGATTAAACTCGCTGGTGGAAACGGGCCTTTAGAGCAAAATATACCTAAATGAAAATAAACCCATGCTATATTCAAGTTCCCTATGGGTACATTGGTCCTTCATTTTAGTTTTAACTTTAATAGCCCTTAATCATTAACTCTGGTTCTATATTATTTATCAATTTAATTTGAAATCAATTGAATGTGGTTTAAATTCCCAGGAGAAATATATAACAGAATTTAAAGATTAAAAAGTTAAATTTCCTGCTAGGTAGCTAATATTACTGTTGAAATTTAGAGGTTACCAAATACTTTGGATTAAAATTTTCCAATTTTTTTTTTATTTTTGTACATTTGAAATTAAATTCTTTGTATATTTCCATTGATTACGGAAAATATTGAATGACAACGTTCTTCATAAAAAGTAGTGCATAGAGCTCTATACTATGTCAATTTTTAATAAATTCTCTTAAGTTCAGTACAAAATAAATGATACAAAGATAAATATATTTCTCATATTTTATTTTGTTTTCATATGCTATGAAAAAAATAAATAAAAGTACCTGTCATAAAATATTTATCTCGGTATAAAAATAATAAAATTCGATACACAGTATAATATCAAAATCTATAAATCGTGACATATTTTAAAACCCAAGATCAACATTTTGTGACATGAAGGCATGGTAAATATAACATACATCTACATTGTACTTCACATAGGTTTTTTCAAATATATATTATATAAAATATATATTAGTTATAATTAGGGTTATCATTCACACAGAATTTTGCTGTACAGTACTTTTTAATGCACATTGAAACAGGCAGGACACAACTTTAAATACTAAGAATGCTTGTTTTTATGCATATGCTGTACAAAGTATTGCATTTCAATCGCAGATAAAACAGAACGTTAAGAAATTGACAATAATATTCCAAATCTCTCCAATCCGTGCATAGTAGTCAAGATATGTAACTAAATTTAACATTTTTAATAAAGTCATTTTTATCCTCGACACTTTGCACATACTAAGTGATTAGAATTTACATTTTTAGACTGGAGAAGAGATGGAGATTTGTTTTTGTCATGATAGTACTAAATTAATATTTTAAAAATCTGCTCATACTAATTTTAATTTACATCATTATAATTAGGGTGAGCAGACTGTCAAAGTGAAAGAATAGTTAAGCATACAAGTCTCTGTCCACTACTAGAATGTTTTGCTTATGGAGTTTGGCTATATTAAAACATTTAAGCTCAACATAATTTGGAATATGACATAATTAGACAAGAACAAAACTTGTTGCATCTAAGCGCAAAATGCCTAACAAATATCACCTAGCCAACCCATAAACATCCTGCATTAGGCTATTGCTAAGTTCTTTATTGTGGTTCTGAAGATGTATTATTGTCTGCTGAAGTTCTTTGATTTTGGCCTCTGACTGCGCAATCACATCATCCAAAACCTCCTTCAGTTTGTTACTGATCCCAAACTCGGCGTCCAACAAACTTCTTAGCTCTGCACACGCCTTCTTATACCTGGTGAGAATTATGTGAATTAGTACCAGAAGTAGTTTAGGCACTTTATTATTATTTAAGCACCTTCAGACACCATATTGATTTTTACATCTAGTCCGAAAAACTTAGTACAATGGAACTTTTGGTATAGCTTTATGTTTAATATCATTTATTTTAGTTTTGGCTAAAATTTCATAAATTTAAAAATTTGTTTTATATTAAATAAATCTTGTAGAATTATATATAAAAAATTATACTTATATATTGAGTAGTTAAAAAACAACAGTTAATAACCTCACTCTTTAATTTTGAATACCTTTTTACTTCTGTCATCTAGGAGGATTATTAGAGTAACTAAAACTTCAAAGTGGAATGTAATAGATGAAAACAACACAAATTTGTCGAGAGGGAACTCTACTTTAATAAAATAAAGGGGATTATGTTACTTGCTGCCAAACCGCAACAGTATGCATTAGAGGGTTAAGTTTAATTTAGCAACAAAAACTAAAAAGTAATTTACTTTCAAAGCATTAAAATGGTAAATCATATTCATTCAACAGAACTTTGTTGTTGGTCAGTGCAATTTATAAACAGAAAGGAAAACAAAAATTAAATCATTGTAAAGTGCGTTTTTTGTTCCAATTATATTTTAATGAAAAAAATTAGTATTAATGGGTTAGTTTAGTTTGAATTATCATCGCACTACAGCTAAACAGAATACAGGGATACTGGCAACAGACGCCTTAATTTAGAACCACAGTAAAGTGATGAGACGATACTTGAATAGGCACCCAACGCAACCGTTAATGGCCACAGCATTGGGACTTTGGAGCACAATTAACGCACACCTATTTACATGGTATTCGTACAACATTTTTGGCTGCAAAGGTCATTTATATGTTTCAGTTATTTATTTGAATGTCTTAACCGACTGGGCTCCCCAGCCCCTATTATTGATTGCACATGTGGCTTTAAAATAGACAACAGCAAATAATGAAAATTAATTTAGCCACAGCCAACTTCGATAACAAGGCCAGAGAAGCTCTTCCAAAAAAGTGCATAGACAGAATTTTTGACGTCACTATTCTGAGTGCTGAAGATCAAGAAACTGGTTCGGACGTATTTGGAACCCTAAAAATGTGGTCAGCCGTGAACGAGTGGATCCGAACAGGTTTTGAGACAGGTTGTCTTCATCTTCGGAACAACTTCACTTGGAACGATTTGACATCAATTTTTTTTCTCTGAACGTGTTTGGGCAAGCTTCTTTGGCCATAGTAGTTGAGTAGGCTGTGATTTAGCGCATAAAGGGTAAATAAAGTTTGATTGCATAAAAAATATCGAAAAGAATCCCACCTCTCCTCCTGCAAGCTCAACCTCTGCTCAAAAGACGCCTCCGCTTTTCGCAGCTCCCCTCTCAGAGAAGAAATCTCCTTGGCGTTTCTCTCTGTTGTCTTTTTCAGTTCCTTCTCGAGGCCGTAACTCGCCTTCTTCAGCCTAGTAACTTCCTCGGAGAGCTGGAGGCGGTCCAGGGACGATCGGTCAAAGTCCTCCATCACTTTCTGTAGTCGCAGTTGGAGCGAGTCACGCTCCTCGTTGGCACAGTGTAGCTCTTGTTCTTTGGCGGATTTTATCTGGTTGGGTGAAAAGAAAAGTTTTATAAGGAGGTAGAAGAGTCCAAAATCAGTCTTTTTGAAACAAACAAATCTTTTTGAAAAAAATTTCATAACAAAAAGAATCCAATATAAGAATTTTAAAAAGTTGTGTAACACTAGGTGAGTTTCCATATTACCACTCAATATATAAATACATTTTAATTTAATTATATACTCTATAAGGTAACTCCAATAACTTCAAAACCATAAAAAGTTAAATGTCAGAGCTACCTTTTGTGTGTGCACAATTTTATCGAGAACTGTATTATGACGTTTGTCCGACAAGTGCTGGGAACTTGTGTACCAAATTAGAAGTCTGTAGCACTTTTTAAAGATAAGTATTCAAGTATTCCTTTGAACAAATATTTGTTGGAAAATATGTTTTTTATAAATAATATGTAAGTAGGAGTTTTCAGGATTTCAGGGGAATAAAAAAAATTGGAGGGTTATTTGGTTCTTTAGGAAGGTATAATAAAATAAATTGTATTTGAATTACTTTTCAATCAAAATATAAATGATAATAAACCAGTATTAACTATTTCATTTATAGAATAATTTGGAGAAAGTTGCTGCACTATTATTTTAAATCCTTTTAAACCATGTCTGCTCTAACACAAGAAATTATACTAAATAACAGTAACTGAATTGGGAAACTATAAAAGTTTGTTGCCACACCTCTTGCAGATCAATTTCAAGAGCTCTAGCCCGGAATTCCTGCTCGTCCCTTTCTTTTTCCGCAAGGGTCAGTCTCCGGCAGAGCTCCTCAGAAACACCTCCACCTAGGAATCGAAGCATGTTTAGGTTAGGTTAGGTTTGAATTATCGTCGCACTAGAGCTGCACGAGGGCTATTGGCGACAGGCGCCGAATTTTAGAACCACAGTCATGTGACGAGCCAATACCTGAATAGGCACCCAAAGCAACCGTTAAGGGCGACATCGTACGCAGCATTAGAACTTTGAAAGATATTTAACGTGCACTCCCTTACACGGGGTATTATTCGTCGGACATTTTTGGCTGCACGGGCCGTTTATAGGTCGGCAGCTATTTTAGCGATGCCCGAACTTGGGACCTTCCGCATGCTAAGCGAGTGCTTAACCGACTGGGCTCCCCAGCCCTTCGAAGCATGCTTAACTTAATAAGTGTGATAAACGGGGGAAATCTTAAATACAGGTTAGTGGCAACATTTTGCTTGAGCTTTCAGCTGGAATAAAGAAAAAGAGGGACGTCCACCAGAGTGAGTGACAGTCAAGCAGATGCTGACTGTTTACAAACTTTTTACGATCCTACACAATTAACCTATTTAAAAACACAGTTATTTTACTTAAGTTACATATGCTAAAGTTTAAGCTCAAAGATATTTGTTTAAATGCAAGCAATAAAAAAATATAACAAGTGAATCAATACTTAAGTTGTTTAGTGTCTCTTTCATTTTACATAAGTTATTAAAACTCAACCAACCTTCTAGCAATATAAATGTTTTTTTTTCGCAGATTAGAAGCTGCCCCAAAAGAGGAAAGTGCATAAATTTTCAATTCATTTGCAAACAATAGCTCTTTCAAAATAATGTCTACTGGTATCATTCACATTAGTTGCAATTTTTAAAGTGCTCCTGTGTAACAAAACACATATGTATAGGATTTTTCTAAGTTCCGAGAAATTGTTAGGATTATTGTAAGTGTAAGTAATAGGAATTGTGACGTAACGACATTTGTTTACTTTTGTGACATCACGATGGTAGGTTTGGTATTTACATCGTGACGTCACAAGCAGTCCCAGAGAAGTCGCCAACCACATGATCACGTTGTTGTTTGCATGGTGGGAGTCTTCTACTGTCTTGGTCTTGCTTCTTTGCCCATGGCTTTTGAAGTTCAGATGGAACTTAATTAGTTTCTTTTTTTAATTTAAAATTAAGTAACTAGGTCCCCCTCACGCTGTCTAACGCTTTCTTGTTTCGTTCTCTAAATTAAGCAAGACTGTTATTGTTTATCTTGTTTGAAATATATATACTTTTTAGAAGATTAAAGTTTATCCGTTTTAAGTCATTTGTTTGTGAATAATTCCTACTCTGCTACTTATTATTATGCTACAACTTATTCTTCCAACCACACTCTGCCATTTCATTAGCCGTGACTTGAGGCTATTAGTAAGATATGGATAAAGAGAACTTCTAAATTAAGAATAGCATTATAAAGTAAGAGTTATTACTTGCACTGCTGGAACTCTCTGAATAAAGCAGCTCTAGCTTGGACTCCAGCGCCTGTTTCTCCCTGGTGGCCCTCTCAAAGAGACTCTGCCGCTCCCCGATCTCTCGGTGAAGGGTCTCAATCTCGTCCATCAAGGCTTTCACCTGGAAGCACACAAGTTGTCATTCAGGATTATCAGCAGTGATTGTCATGTTTTCAGTTGAATTATATAGGTGTATACAGGGTGAGACAAATAAAAGCGGCCCCATTCTAGAGATGAATACATTGAAATGTTTGGCAAGAAAATCTCTTAAAGCTGCCTGAAACCTGTTTTTGCATTGGTTGGATCGGATTAGCTTCTCATTAGAGCTACTCATAGACTAGTGGCGAGTTCAGATCTTAGTTTGCATTGTATGAAGATGTCCCATAATGCCAATTTTGTGTTTTGCAATCAATTTAGAATGTTATGATTTATTAACAAAAAACAAAAAGGTCCAATTCTCTAGGATAAATAACAATCAAATTAATCCCTAGTGGGAACTTTTAGTTTGATCAGCTCTACAAACCTTGTTTAGATTTCATTTCAACTATTTTCTCAAACCATAGCGTAGTTGCCTGCAAATAAGTCGCCAAGCATTTGTTTGGGCTTAATATTGAAGCAATAAAAAGCTTCAGCGAGCAAACCTGTTTTTATATTGGTTTTTGACTTGGCAACATTTCTATCGTATTCTTATCTACACGTTGGGGCCACTTTTATTTGCCTCACCCTGTAATTTGAATATTGTCAGAATGTTAAACGGCACTAAGGGGTGTCCATAAATTATGTGATTTTCTCTAAAAGGAAAGGGATCAAGGCGAAATTCGCCCAATCTCACGATAAGGGAAGGGGGGTCTTGTCAAATCTCACGTACTTCTGCCACGCAAAAAACAGTGTAAGATTATGAGAAAATTAATTTAAAGCCAAGTACAAAAAATGCTGACTTTGATGTAGCAAAATCTAACTCAATATTTACAGGGGCTGTAGAAACAAGGATGAAACACACAGATTTGAGCATCTAGGGCAACATTTGCTTTAGCTCTGAGAACTCCAGGATATTCCAATCAGATCCTTCCTGAATTTTGCTCTGGCAACGGGGCTCTTCTTATAGGAGAGAGGGATTTATTTCTTGGGGACAGTACAATAGACCTCTGGTCGCAGTGCTTGGCTCTAACAGAGCCCCCCTCCAATGTCATAAGTCAACGCAATATTTATCAGGGGGATCCAACCGATTATTCAAACAAAATCTCACAAAGGGGAGAAAGGGGGTTCAAAAATCATCAAAACCACATCACACAATTTACTGACATCCCCTTAGGAGTTGCATGTAAGTACAACGAGTATGATCACACTTATTTCTGATAATAAATATTAGTTGTTTTGAATTGAAAACAACAATTATTATTTATAAAAAAGTAAACTCCCTGACACAACAGCCCATTACTAGGCCAAGACCTGCCGTGCCCATTTGTGACCTAGGTCTCTAGGCTTACGTCCCAGGTAGGTGGTCAGCCTCACGTGGAACTACCCAATGTTTAGTTCCCAAGCATGCTTAGTACCCAATTTATCAACTCACTCAAGGGATGATAGGATGGGTCAACCTCGCCCAATCCGGGATTTGATCCCCGGACCTGTGGCGTGGCAATGCAAAGCACTATCACTAAGCCAACATAAGTAACCAACCCACCTTCTCTGCTGCATCCTTCTGGATTTTTCTCATCTCGACCTTATGCTTCAGGCCAAGCTTTTCCGCCTCCAGACTAATGGTCGTTTTGAGGTGCTCAATGTCCTTCAAGTACTGCTCCTCCTTGTAGGACATTTCTTTTCTGCGGAGGATAGCTTCCTGGGCCGTGATCAGGCTGTTTTTGGCGTCTTTTTCTAAGGTCTTGGCTTCGGAACGGAGGTTCTTGTTTTGTTCTCTTAGGTCGGATACGAGAGAAGACAGCTCTTGGTTTTTGGTCTTTAAAGAAGTGATTTCGTCGTTGTTCTTGGTCAGGAAACTCTTGGCCTCGGAAAGCATTGTCTGTTAAAATACCAATGGAAATTGTAAATAAATTATTTTAATGATTTTCCAAGAGCTCAGAGTTCAGATTTAAATTATCTGTGATAGAAAAATTATTTATTTCTTCCATTAAGAATGTTAGTTTTTTTTTCAATTATTACATGTTTCACATGTAGGATGCTCAACCAAAAAAATATAAAGTTTTTATCTTTTTGCCAATTTTTTTAACAATTATTTTTTACAAAATAAGAAGGACCCCATTGAAAAATAGATCAACTCCTGATGAATCACTCTAAACAAAATCTTTCCACAAATAGGAATCACATAATTTCTGTTCAATATTGCAAAAATGAAATGTTTTAGACTGGTACAACTAATATTTTAAATTGAAGGAAGTATAATTAATTAAACAGTTAAGTTGTTTAATAAGAGTTTAAATGGTAAATCATAATTAAAACATTATGAGCTAAATGGTTAATAACACCATTTTTTTAAAAAATAACTATAACAATTTTTTTTTACTACAGCTTCTGTATTTGTGTTTCAGCACTTAAAACTGTTACAATATAGAAAAATAATTGGACAAAGATGGAAGAGCAAACAAGCTAAAGAAACTTAAGAAAAAAATAATTCTTAAGTACTTGTAAGTACAAGCAAACTAATATTCATTTGTAATCTGCACCAAAGGTTACGAGCCTTTTAAATTTTAAAAAAGTGCTTGCTTTCACGTGCTTGCAAGCTGAATATAGAACTTAACATACAATCAGAAATATAAGGATCCTTAAAAACCTAAATTGGCAAATATTCTTTTAAAGTCCTAAAAAGTTATATTTTAAAAAGAAAGAATTTCTAAGGTCTTACAAAATTGCTTTAACGCAAAAATCTGCACAGATTTACCCTCCATCCAATCAAGAAAAGAAAATACACACCGTCAATGATTCAACTGTCCCTTGCAGCTCTTCTTTAGCCTTCTCCAGCTCAGTTATTGTCTGCTTTGCCCTGACCTGACCCTCCAATGCAGTCTCAAGGTCACTCCTACACTTTTCAAGGTCACCAGTCTTCAATCTCAGCTCCCTTAACGCATCCGAAAGCTCTCCTCTGTAAGTTGTGACCTCAGCTGAAAGTACGTTGAGACCTTGCACGTATTCCTCTTTGATCTAGTCCAGGAATAGGGTTTAAAAATAAGGGTATTCATAAAAAGAATCAGAAAACTATTTTGGATCAGTAATTGTAATATCAATTAAACCCACTAACAATGAATAACAAGAAATATTTCCATGCAAAAATGAGCTTTCTGCTTAAGTTTATCAACATGAACAAAATCTACAACAAATGAATACAATAGTACTGGACAATTTATGTAAAACAAATTAAGTTACACGAAAAAGGAATTTAATAAATTTAACGTCATCATTTTATTTGAAGTGCCTGATATGAAAGTGCAAATTTTATTCACAAAGTTGTCTTTAATTGGTCAATAAGTTTTCATGTTAGTGGTCAGCTTGAGATTTCAGCAGGAATGCAGAAGGAAGAGGGGCATCAACCAGATTGAGTAATATGGTTGGGTGAACAGATAACCAGTTGGCCCTACAAGAATGCTGACTCTTTACGAACTAAAAACTTTTTTCTAACTTAAATAATTACCTTATTTTAAAATAATTAACTTATTTTTAAAAAAACCAAGATGTTTGTTTTACTTAGTTTTGGAATGTTAATTTTTTAATTAAATATGCTTAAGTTTAAGATTGAAGGATTGAATGGAAGATTTAGGGTACCCATAAATAACATAAGGTGGTTTTCCAACTCCTTCACCGCTAATTTTTGTAATGAATCATGATTACATTAGGTTTGAATTATCATGGCACTAGAGCTACACAAGGGCTATTGGCGACTGGGGCCCATAGCCCTTGCTACAATAGGGCTACGGGGGTCATATTTTTGAGCCACAGTCAAGTGACGAGCCGAAATCTGAATAGGCGCCCAACGCAACCATTAAGGGCAACATTGTATGCAGCGTTAGAACTTTGAAGGATATTTAACATGCACTCCCTTACACATGACATTATTTGTCGGACATTTTTGGCTGCACAGGCCGTTTATTGGTCCGCAATTATTTTGGTGGTGCCCGGACCTGAACCTGGGACCTTTTGCATGCTAGCTGAGTGCTTAACAGACTAGGCTCCCCAGCCTCTGTGATAAATCATGAAATTCGGCTCAACCCCTCCCTAAACAGTAAATTTGATTAGATTTTTTGTCATTACAGTGTCTCTAAACTCAACCAACCTTGTCCACAACCTTTTCAGCCTCGCTCCTCTCCACCTCCACGATGCTCCTTTTCCCCACCAGCTGCAGCTCCTGCTCTTCCATCTTGGCCAGGGCCAGCTGCCACATTTCCACAGCCGCATTCTTAGCCGCCACAGCCACATCAAGCCTCTTCTTGAGGTCGGCACAGCCGCTCGCAGAGGACTCCAGCTCGTAGCGGCGAGCCGTGTCTTTCAGCTCGCCGTAAAGTCTCCTGTTCTCGTCGAGGAGTTTGGAAACCTGGAGCTTCATCTGAGTCTGTTGGTTTTTGTAGGTCGATATTTCATCTTTGAGGGTTTGGTATGTGTGGAGGTATTCTTGCGTTGCTGGGTTCATGATTGGAGATAGGTTTGGTACTAAAGTTTCAGTTCCTTTTCATCCTTAAAAAAATACTGTAATAAATAAGAAAAAATACTGTAATCAATAAGAAAAAATACTGTAATAAATAAGAAAAAAATACTGCAATAAATAAGAAAAAAATACTGTAATGAATAAGAAAAAAATCCTACAAATGCATAAGAATACCAAAAGAAAATGAGTAAAAAAATAAACTAAACCAAATCCCATAATGTAGTAAACTCGATATTATGAAAAGTGCCAATATACAGATGCAATGAGGCGTTACAGATCTAATAACCAAATTAAATTATACTATCAATCATCTATTAAAACTTCAAATTTAATACTAGCAAAAAACTATAGGGGTAAGTGGTGTACCTTGGACGTATGTGTACCTCGAACCTATGCTGATTCTAGCTCGATTAGCTTAGATATTGAAGCAACACCACATGCAGTTAAAGTATTTGCTACCAGGGATCTCAGTGAAGTTCTATCTGTTTGTTTAAAAGGTCAATTTATTAAAGAGGTTTCGAAAAACTAAATTCACAGTTCAAAAGTAAATTTTTGTCAGATTCTTTAGTGTAATTTTATACTCAAACATGTAGTATTTATTCAGAAACGATGGTTATGCAATATAAAGCAAAGTTTTAGCTATAAAACAGTGTGCTTGAAATTAAGTTAAGTCTAACCTTAACTTGGTGATTAACTATTTTGTTTTTAATATCCAAGTGGTGTACCTCGAACCTAATACAAGTGGTGTACCTTGGACTGGTCCAAGGAACACTACTATAGGTCTTATGTGCTTCAGATTGATGAAAACCTTTTTTAAAATTCAAGTAAATTCTTTCCTTTGAAAAATTAAGTATTTTAAGCTATTAATATGCAACCCTGATTTGTAAAATCTAGAAAAATGGAAATTTGTAAGAAATTTTGATATGATGTGATAAAGAATTTTTTTTGTAGTTAATTATTTAGATTTATGGAAGCCTATAAAATTTTTACCATATTGATATAATATAGAAAATAATTATTGCATGCTCATCTAAAAAGATATTTTTCATAATAAATATCTAAGCAGAACATCCTTTTTACGTTTAGGCCTAGTTGAATAAACATAGGGGGAAATATTTGAGTGTTTTTCTTTCAAATTTAAGACAGAAAGATAGCCAAATGTTTTTCTATGGCATGAAATAACAGTTTAATTTTATGCTGCATTTTAAAGAATGCACCCGAGAAAGATTGCATTGCAGCTGAAAAAGCCAAAAGGGCACTAAAAAAACTAAGGCAATAAAACCCCTTACTGAGCCAATTGACCTAACATAACCAATTACTACAATCTTGGCTAGAAATAACAGTAGGTTGTAAAATGTATTTTTGAATTTTATGTGGCTAATAAATATTGGTTTTCGGACTGTAAATCGGGTCTCTATACCTATTAATAATTGGTCCAAGGTACACTACCGGTTGGACCAAGGTACACCGCCGGTGGTGTACCTTGGTCCTAATTACAATTTTCTGTATTTATTTTTTTAATAGTTGAAATCATTTAAATAGCATGTTAAAATAAATATATGTTGTATATAACAACATAAAGTATTCAGTAAAAATATTTTTATTAACTTTTTGCAAGCATTTAAGAAAATAAAAATTGAAAAGTCAAAATAGGTCCGAGGTAACCCACCTTCCCCTACTATAAAGTCTTAAAGCACATGTATTGTTCAGAAATCTAATTAATTACGGAAACCTAGTATGGAAACAAACTAAAAAAATTTAAAACTTACCAATCTGACTAAAATATAAGAAAATTCTTTTTAATTTCTCGTATTGTAAAACTGTAAATCTTGTTAGCTTCTTTGAATATACAAAAGCTTTCATTTTACATAGAAACAAATATTATACATTAAATACTTCCCTTATTTAAGGATGCATTACTTATTTGAGATACTTCTTAAAAGTGTGTAGATTAAAAAATATAATTAAAAATTCTTACTGGAGAATTTTGCATTTGCAACATGGGAATGCAAATTAACCCGAATATTGACCCATTCATAAACTAATATCATAAAAAAAAGTTAAATAAATTTCTTTAAAAAGCCAAATGCTACCTTTAATAAAATATTCAATGGTTTGATTTGTACGGTTAAAATTCGTTGATGAGGCTTTTGTAGGCAAGGAGATGTTTTTTGTCTTGAAAGCTCCATAGTTGGTAGTTCCAACATATTTTTCTAGAAATAAAAATTTGAGTTTATGTGCTTGATAAATATGTCAACACAAGAGTTTATAGGTCCAGCTTTGCACACATTTTGTGAATTTAACAAAGATATTCATATTTTATTAGTAAATTTTATTTATATTGGCACCTTTTGGCAACAAACAGCAGAGCAGATATTTTACCCAATGAGGAGATGCCCTGCTATCCTACAACTTGACAGCTAATCTTATTTTTATTTAATAGAAATACTTAACAAAATTTAATAATTTGACCACAGAAAAATTTGACAGTTTTAAATTCTGAAACCATAACAAAGAAGTGTTTTCAGTTCACTTGCTTTCGAAATTTTCCTTTCGAGCTATAAATTTCATTTTAGCTTCATGCCAGTGAAAAAAAATTTCCTATCTAAATCATGCACAAAAAAAATAGGTTTTCATACCAATCTTTTCATTTATCAGTAAAAAAATATCTGTTATAAAATAAATTACAGTAAAATAAAGTATAAAAACTATTAAATTATATTTAAACAAAATGTGCTATAAGCAAGGCCACATGAAGTTAGAAGCCGCAAAATCTTTTGTTTTTGTTTTTTTTATCAGAAAAGTTTTTTTTTTTTTTGTAAGAGATTTCCATTTCATTAAATAAATCAAAGCCCAAATGCCGTCATTGGTTCCTATCTTTGCAACCTCGAACTTTCAATTAATTTTCCTGCTTTAATTTCCTTCACTTTTTTTTTCTTCATTTGTTTGATTGTTTTGTGGAGTCATGTGAATGAAAATAACATGCTAACAAGGCATAGAAGTAATTAGCAATGTTTTGTCTACTTTCATTCCTATTTTGTAGTGAACATAGATTTCATTAAATCATTTTAAAACTTTAAATGTACTATTCAGTTTTGGAAAATTTTAGATAAAAGTAAGTCTGTATAAATTTAAACTTTCAGAAAAATGAGTTATATGTTTGAACTTTCACCTGATTATTTAAAAAATAAAATAATTTCTAAGTGAACATTTTAGACAATTGCTGTTACTCATCGAACATAATAGGTTGGAAGTGCGTTTTAAATCAAATGATATTTTTAACCAACGCAAAATTTAAGTATTCTAGATGTATTTTTGTAATTAATTCTGTAGTTTTGGTTTCATTTATCGAAGTTCCATAAGCACTGTATTTTATGAAACAAAAAAATATATATAGCCTCATGACCAAATGAAAAAGTGCTATATCATGTAATATTTTACACATTATTGTAAAATATAGTTTTTGTGTGTTTCTGTAGCATATTTATTTTCTTTTTACTGTTTTAAAAATACCTACAGAATATATTTTACTTATTTACAGATATTTTTAGATACCAAAAAAAAATCTTTTTCCTGTAAACTACATAACTTGTAATTAAAGTTTCTTTTTTATGAAAAACTAACAAAATATGAAATGTAACTCTTTATAACATATACAATATGAATGTGTATAACTCTACATTTATGTATGTACAATAAAAACTATTGTTAAATGCTTCAAAACCATCATTTAAGAGGACTCTTTGGATTCCACATCTTGAAAATCGTAATATTATTCCTATGGAAAACATTCGCAAGTCAATTACTGCCACAATTTTATTTAAAGGGTTACTAGTTTCTTGTATCATTGTAACGAACGAAAGAAACTAAAAGGATAAAACTAATTTGTTTTGTGAAAATCGCATATTTAGTATTTTAAATAATTTTTTGAAGTTAGTAAAAAATGGAGTAAGCATTAAGTTCTAATTTTTAAAAAAATATTAAAAATACTAAATATGTGATGTTCACAAAACAAATTAATTTTATCCTTTTAGTTCCTTTCGTTCTTTACAATGATACAAGAAACTAGTCACCTTTTAATAAAATTGTGGCGGCAATTGACTTGCAAATGTTTTCCATAGGAATAACATTACTATTTTCAAGATGTGGAATCCAAAGAGAGTCCTCTTGAAAGTCACCAGAGAGAGTCTAAAAGAATGGGAAAGTGTAAAAGAGTTTTTTTTGTTTTTTTTGTAATACGATTTGCACAAGACATAGAAATCATATTTGACACCCAACCTTTTCCACAGTGTAACGGAAAATAGAAATCACAACATAATATATACAGGAAGAATATATTATTAAACCTATTCATCTGTTTTTTTAGACCACTGTTGACTGGATGTTGGTAGTCAAAGGCGACTTCTTTGCCTTGTGCAAATGGTATTACAAAAATCACTCACTTGTTACAGCACATTTTTATGAACTGCTGTAGCTTAGTTTCTGAGCCTATTCGTACAAGGTTTAAAAAAACACTTTGTTTTATATTTATAAGAACTATGTAAGTGTGTATATTAAAGTTTATTAATATTTATAAGCAATTATGCCAATAGTATTTGTTAATGAGTTTTCTTTATTATTTTATATTAGAAAAACCTAGAAGCATGTGGGATTCAGTGAACTGGCTGTCGTTATCAGACCAAAATGCAGTTTATATTCAGGTACAGTTAATTTCTCTCTTTTGTTTAAAATTCTGAATTATTTATCATTGCACACTATATAGTAGTACACTGTTCCAAAGTTATTGTTTTTTAAAAAAATTCATTCGGCACACCCTGCCATATTTTAAAGATAGGTCAAACTGAGAGTCTGCCAAAAAAATTTTTAATTGAATAAGACTATCAACACAACAGCATATGAGTCTGGAAGATTTTTTTATAAATGTGGAGTATTATTTGGTGGGAAATTGATTCAAGTGTAACAAATCCTGGAGTGACAATAAGACACACTGTAATGCAAATGAAACAATTTAAACTTCTCAAATTCTGGATGTAAAAAATATTTTTTCAGCTAAATAACAGTATAATTTCATCTAAATAACATTATAATGAATCATGTTGAAAATGATTATGTTCATAACTGGCTGTCGTTGTCAGACCAAAATGCAGTTTTATTCAGGTGCAGTTAATTTCTCTATGTTCTAATATGATTTTTCAGGTCATTAGCTGGCGTGCAGGGCAATTTTAAGAATTTATTATTTTGGGACAGTCTGAAAATGCTGCTATATTGTTATTTTGTAAATTTTTGTATTGCTATAAAATTTAATTTTAAATGCTTGCAATGTCCAGGGCTGCCAGTGGCGACTTAAAAGGCTACTAAAGCTACTATTTTAAGGTCTAGGCGACTATGGCTACTATTTAAGTCCAAAAAGGGCCCAAAACGACTATTTTAAGCAAAACCTTCAACTATTTTCGGTCTCGGGCGACTTTTTTTAGATTTTTTAGTTATATAGTTTTCACATGGATGGCCCACGATGATACTACCGATGCACAAAACGTGAAGTGCAGATGATTCCTTTAGTTTTGATTCTCAAATTCAACAGCACAAAACAAAAGCAAAACCATGTGTTTTTGAAATTGCACTTGACTTATGATTTTTTTAGCAGCCTAATGTTTAGTTTAAGGAAACTAAAATTTTGATTTTGTATGCTTTGTTGAAGATTTTTTTAAAACTGCATTTGGATGGGATTTACATCTGTGTACGTTTGTTATAAATTTGCCTTGTTTTGGAATTTTTATTTTTTATTCAGTAAGTTGGCAATAAGGCCTAATACTGCATGCTGACAAAACATACCATAACTTAATTAAAAATTTAACTGCTATCAAATTTATCCAGAAATAAATGCTAATTGAAATTTTTAAATTATTAAAGTAATAGGGAGAAAGGGTGTTTCCAACACACTATGTCTAGTTTTTAAGTACTTTTTTTACTGAAAAATATATTGTTGTCAAATTAAGTTTTTGTTTAAAGTTTTTATTTTTAATAAAATACGTGCATATCTATAAAAAAAGAATTGTGTATCAAAATACGTTTTTAAAATATTAAAAAAAAAATTGGATTGTGATGATTCTAGATCGTCGTAAATAAGAATACTTATATTTACGTAAAAAAAACTTTAATTAGTTTTAATTTAGCTATCCTTGCTTGATTTTAAAAGCTGCCAGTTATTTCGGTGAAACATATTTACATGGTTTAGTATTGATCCTTATGTTTCTTGAATAACTGATAACTGTTTAAAATTTTGTCTTTTTTTATAATATATTTTAAAATAAATTTATTTTCAAGTAAATTTAATTTTACTGGCATTATCAATCCTTTTGTTTGATAGTTGGTGTTGCAATTTGTAAATTTAAGTTTTGGTTTAAAATTTTTGGAACTATTTAGCATTTTAACTTCTTCCTACTCTCTTCTGTAAAATGACAGGCTTTTTTTAGATGAATGTTGGTTTTTCCCAGATTTTTTTTAATCAAGCTAAAAGCAAATGAAAAATTATATAATTTGCTAATTAAATTCCAATATAAATAAGTAGATTTAAAATAATTTCCCTAATTTATGTTCTCTAACAATTATATATATATATATATATATATATATATATATATATATATATATATATATATATATATATATATATATATTGGTTTAATAATTTAACATAAAATTTTTCTGTTGCAATACATCCGATAATGACAAATGACAGTGAATGCACCCTCTAGAAGGGAGAGTGTAGGCTTTATAGCCCATTACCCAGCTCGCCAGAAGAGACAGTCACAAGAGACACACAAAGAAGGAAGACACAAACACATAGACAAATAATAACATTTATTGACAAGCGCAAACATCCATGCCTTTACCGGGATTCAAACCCGAGCCTAGCAGCTCCAAAGGCTAGTACACTTAACCACTGTGCCGATGGGCCGGCAATACATCTGATAAACTATTGGCAGTTTTTTTTTTTTTTTTTAATTTTTGCATCAAAGCATATTAAACTAATATATTTCTTTTTGGAAAATTTATGTAATTGCAGATAACATTCAATGCAAATATTTTTTTAAAAATTACTTGCATTATCTAACAATTAAAAGTTGTTAATTTAGTTAGGTAAAAGAGGATACTATTTTGGCTACTATTTTTTAACATCTGAGGCTACTAAAGCGACTATTTTCAAAGCTTTCTGGCACTGGCAGCCCTGAATGTCAAATGAGGTGCTAATAATTTTTATGATGTTGCTTAACCAAAAACACTGTATTCACTTATTTTAAACTCTGCTATATTCTCCATAAGCTCTACTTTGACATGTCGTGCAATGATGCTTGATTTGAAGCAGTGCTGCTAGGGACGGATTTAACCCTTTAACCTCGAAACCGGCCCAGGACGGCTCTACCAGCAAACATCGGGAAGGCCGTTTTCGGCCGTTTCGTTTCACAAATAGGGGTGTTGGGTATGTTAAAACTTGAGCGTGCTGTGGAAAAAAAAGTATCCGCTAGTGATCATTTCGGTCGTTAGTCATCCTATATAATCGGACCTTATTGACTTTGTATAAAAATAACATTCTGAGTTAATTGCATGACATAAAATTTGCATAAGGGTCCGTCTTCATATTAAAAATGTTACTAACTTTAAAATTTCCAATGGCAACACCACTTTTTGAGTCCATATTTCTAATCTTTGACGTATTTTAATACGAAATGCCAAATTTTGTTAGTTTTTAAGCATTATTAGGGGAGTTAGAGACGTGCAAAGTTTAGGTGCCATAATGTTAAATGAATTGCACATAAAAAACTATCCCGATCTATAAATAATTAAGATAATGAAACAAATTTTTTACTGAAAAGGAATTATAACAACCCAAACAAAATGCATTCAATATTGGGGTATTTAAAACAATTTTTATATTTTAAAATAATTATTATTTTAATTTTTAAAAAAATTATGAATAGAAACCCCTTAATATTTTTACAGAAATATATTTAAGACAGGAAGTTTAAGCGAAATCCCAATTTTTAATTTCTTTTATTCATAATTTGCTGAGTAAATCACAAAATACTTTTTAATTGCGCTTCAGGGGACTGTGTATAAGATTATATATGAACTTGATAAACAAATACGGCCTTGGAAAGGAAGATAAACATCATTAAACCAACAACCTTGAGATGGTCCCCCATAGGACATCAAGTGATTCGATGGAATAACTCGTTAAATATTCATCCAAATGTAACAAAAACTAAGATTTAGGGGTTTTCTAGGATGCTTAACATTTCTAAATAATCAAATATGGGTGTAACTATTGGAAATTTCAAAGTTGTTAACATTTTTAATATGAAGACCACCCCTTATGAAAATTTTGTTTCATGCAATTTACTTAGAATGTTATTTATTCACAAAGTCAAAAAGGTCCGATTCCATAGGATGACTAACGGCCGAAATAATCACTTGGGTATTTTTTGATACAGGACGATTCCATTTCGCTTTTTTCCTGCCTAGAAAAACTCGTATTTCGGGGATGAGAAATTCTCCTACCTTGTGAGGTTAAAGGGTTAAAGATTTGCCTCCTGTAGGCTACGATTCATGATCAATTTGCCGCCTCTGTCACAATATTCTCACCCTTTGATAAAAAATAACCGGTTAGCTGCAAAATAGGGTGGTATGTACCTGTTTATAAGATATACGTATATTAGAATCATCATCTATATACCTTTACATGCACCTTCGAAAGCAAAATATTAAGGGAATTTTTTTAAAACTGTTTTGCTATTTTTCTTTCAACTTTGAAATCCGGGAGGAGGGGATGTAATTACCTTCCCAGCGATCGTTTTTGCAACGAAATATTAGTCGATATATATATTTTACGGTTTATGCATTAATGTAAATTAATTGTTTTCTTTCATAAAAATATTCGTATCTTTATAATATTTTTTAAAATTGAATTTTTATTGAATTCTGCTTCAAATGGTTGTGAAATTTGCCGCTCTAGGCTACAGCCTATTTAGAAATCCGTCCCTGAGTGCTGCCACATCTATGACACTAGAACCTTCATTCATAGTAATCTTTTGACCCCCCTTCCAGGGCGGCGTGTGCTTCACCTTCCTCGTGGCAACCCTAGCCATTGCCTACCGCGTCTTCCGCCGCGTGCACCAGCGCTACGAGCTGCCCGCCCGTGACATCAGCAAGGGCCATCGCTGGTGCCCCATTGACGGCTTCCCCACCCGAGCCCACTGCAGCATGTGCCACGCGCTCATCGTGGAGGGGTACTTCTGCGACTCGTGTGGCGTCTGTGCGGACCGCCCTTGCTATAAAAAAGCGGACAAGGGGCTCAAGTGCAAGGCCCTGTCCACCAGCGATGCGGTGCTGCAGCATCATTGGGTCAAAGGTGAGTTGGTGATGTAAGAGTGGCCAGATATTTCTAACGTCGATGCTGTGTAGTGTTATAGAAGCATTTAAAAGGTTAATTTCACAGCATTTTGAGTTTATAGTAATATTGTAGTTGGGACTCTGTAGCACTGATACTTGAAATGAAAGATTCTTTTATTTACGGCTCCTCCGGGGTTATGTTGGGGTTGCTAGCATCAGTGCCCTTTGCTGGTGTCTAGGGGGTTTAGAGTTGGGGTTACATGGGTTAAGTTAATCCTACAATGTTATAGTTGCAGTCTTTTAATCGACTTAAATCGCGGACAAGGGGCTCAAGTGCAAGGCCCTGTCCACCAGTGATGCTGTGTTGCAGCATCATTGGGTCAAAGGTTAGTTGATCATGGTCAGAGTGACCAGATATTTCTACCATTGATGCTGTATAGTCAGGGCCGGATTTAATGATTTGCCCCCTGTAGGCTACGATCAATTTACCGCCAAATATAGTTTTCTCGACTATTTTTCTTCTTTTTTTACATATATTCGAATAATCCATGTACACTCTACATCAAAAGCAAAATAATAGGCGATTTTTTTTTTAACTGTTCTACTATTTTTCTTTCAACTTCCAAATCCGAGGGATAATCTGCAATTGTCCTTACAGCTACCATGTTAACTACTAAATACAATATTGGGTACTATATATACATTTACGATTTACGCATTAATGTAAATTATTTGTTTTATTTTATTAAAAATATTATCTTTATAATATTTTTTTATGCCAAATGTCGCTTTTATTGGATGTTGAATTTGCCGCCTCCAAAAATTTGCCGCTTTAGGCTACAGCCTACTTAGCCTATTTAGAAATCCGGCCCTGTGTATAGTGTTATAAGAAGCAAAGAAAAAGTTAATTCCACGACATTTTCAGTTTATAGTATTATTATAGTTGCAGTCTTTTATACGACTTAATCATCTGTCGTTTCAGTTTTGTAATCCACTCAAATCTTGTAATCTGTTACAAACTATTTAGACCAGGGGTTCCCAACCTTTTTGCACCTGCATATCACTTTTTTTTTTTAGAAATTTCGGCGTGCCACTAGATCTAAATATTTTATTAAACGTATAATATTTACTCTTCTAAAAGTGTTCAAAGGTTTTTTGAGTAAAATTCCTAAGAAAATTTCGTAATTAATGGTTATATATTTGTTGACTTATAACATGCTTATAATAAATGAGAAATAAAAAGATTAAAATAGTATTCATTTACAGTTTTGTTTATTACCTATAGATCTAAAAACATATAAATAAAAATTGTACAAGCTCGACAAAATCCAAAAGTTAAAAATTTCTCTTTATAATAATGAGTAATATGTTTGTGTGCTCACTGCACATACACAGGGATGCAGAATATGTCCGATCCGGCAATCCTAGATCGGGGGAAATTTTAGCCATGTGGGGAAATTTTGTGGAAAATATTCAACTGTTTTGATTTTAACAATGTATTACAAAATTCCCTGGAAAGTCGTTCGTTTTTTGTTTTAACACCTACCGTTAATTTACTTTTTTGTTCTAACAAACCAAAATAGCAAAACGCTTTTGTCTCCTAAATTCAGCATGCATCGGGCGTTGATCGCATTCTTACGACATTCCGCTCCCCCCACCCCACCCTTTTTTTTAACGAGTTTTACTTTTTCTTCTCACTGTTCCATTTTTACGGTGCACTTAATTATGCCAAACTAAACTTAAATTTCAATAAACTACAGGTTAAAATAACATATTTAAATTATGAAGATAAAAATTTCAGTCAAAATGGAAAGATTAGGTTACACTATGATTGTCTTCAAATCTCGGACAGCTAGTGCAATTTCCCATTTGAAGAGGAGTCCAATAATGATTTCCTGATTTGCTTAATTTGCTGCCTAGTAATTATTTCAAAATCAACCGATGACGTCAAATTGCATCAGAATGATTGACAGTTCTCTGGCTCTGCGTTATTGCAAGAGTATCTCTTAGTTTTGTAGCTCCGGTTCAGGCTTAGTCAGACGACCAAGATATTTTTTCTGATCAAGTGCCGTACTCACAGCGTCCTTGAGTGGTGATCACAAAAACAGCTTGAATGTTAAAATACTTTTTGTTTTACATTTGGACCTTTTTTTTCTACTTCAGAATTTACTGGGGTTTCTGATTTTTTTTTTTTTAAATGGAGTATCAGATATTTAGATTTTATGTTGGCAGTAAATTTCTAGTCCTTGGAATTTTTTCTGGAAATGTTCTTGAAATTTGTTTTCTTAACAAATACGACCAAAAGTTGAGGATTTCAATTCCAAAAAGACAGTCAAGATTTTTTTTTTCAAAACCTGATGCCTAAATTTCCAGCCTTATAAAACTGCCAAATGAATGACCACAAAACAAACAAGTTCATAGATAAATCTGATGAATATGACCCCCTCCCCAAGCATAATGAAAAAAGAAAATGTACTTATTTTCAAGTGTATATAAATATATTAAAAGTACATTTAGTAGTTTAGTATTATATAATTATTAAAATTTATATTGTCGTGAAAGCTTTTTTGGTAATGGTAAAATTTTGGGGGAAATTTTCAAACGGATTGGGGGAAATGTTTGGAGTAAAAACATTTTCTGCACCCCTGCACATACATACCGAAGTTCTTAATATAGCATCATATGTTGCTCACATCACTCATGTGTACAACCTGTGGTACGCGTACCACCAGTTGGGAACCCCTGATGTAGACGATTAAGAACAAATAGAAATCTGAACTGCATATCTAATAACTTTTTAGAATACAGTATAATAAGCTCTTTTCTGTCATTTGTGAGTGGCACTGATGCTGATTGATTAAAGGTATAAAACATCATAGTTCACTAGCTTTATGCTGATTGGGCTAAGACTTTTCAACATAAGAAATGTCCTGATTATGGTTCGAATGGGGAAAAATGTCAATCATTGCACAAAATACCGGATATTTTGCTGTACAAATCCAAAGAATGGAACGATTTGCAGGGAATAAATGGTGTATATAGAGAGAGACAATAAAAAGGTTTTTATCAATTCTAAATAATATTTTTATTTTATTTGTGTAACCAGTAACTTTTTGTTTGACAAGAGAATCAATATTTTGCAGAAATAATTGAACTTTTCTCTGAAACTTATAACAGCCTGTTCATTTTTAGATTTTGGGCATTTTAACTGGGCCCTAATGTGCACAATCTTTTAAATACCTGGGACTTTTACATCACAACTACACTCCTTTTATCTTGTGGTTGTTTAATAGTCACAAATTTAATTTTCAGTCCCCTCAATCATAACAAAATCTCATTCATAACCCTTTTCTATCTCCCAACAGGCAACCTGCCCGCCATCCTTCCCTGCCAAGTGTGTTCCGAACTGGTGTCTGACGAGTCCGACCTCCGCTGCTGTTGGTGCCAGCGCGTTACACACTCAGGATGTGTCCGACGCCTCAACACAGTGTGCGACTTTGGGCACCTGAGTGCGTTTGTGGTGCCCCCACAGTGCGTGACCCTCAAGAAGGTGGGGATCAAGGGGAGGCGCCACCTGGTGGTGGATAGGGTAAGCTACTATATTCTTAACTTTACACCTTCACTCATGAAAAAATATCTTTCTCATACATTCTTTATATAGATGAACTAAGGGAACTAGGCTTTCCTAAAAAGTAATCTTTTCGAACCTTTGAAGTATGTTTGATACAAACGTTGATTGACAAAGTTTATACAGAAATTTCAAGCAATTATATTATATTTACAAATATGTTTTGAAAAAAATAGGATTTAACATTTGCTGAGGGTCAAGTCAATTTATTGAAGTTTTAAGTTGAAACCAAACGTTTGAGTTGTTGCCAAGTGTGCAGTGAACTGGTGTCTGACGAGTCAGACCTTCGCTGCTGCTGGTGCCAGCGTGTCACCCACTCAGGGTGCGTCCGACGCCTCAACACAGTGTGCGACTTTGGGCACCTGAGTGCGTTTGTGGTGCCCCCACAGTGTGTGACCCTCAAGAAGGTGGGGATCAAGGGGAGGCGCCACCTGGTGTTGGATAGGGTAAGCTACTATATTCTTAACTTTACGCCTTTACTCATGAAAGAATATCTTTCTCGTGCATTCTTTATATAGGTGAACTAAGGGCTAACTAGGGGAACTAGGCTTTCCTAAAAAGTAATCTTTATTAACCTTTTTTTTTTTTTAAAGTATGTTTGATACAAACGTTGATTTACGGTGTTTATACATAAATTTCAAGCAACTATATATTTACAAATATATTTTGCACGTAACTTTAAAAAAAAATAGAGTTTAACATTTGCTGAGGGTCAAGTCAATTTATTGAAGTTTTTAGTTAAAACCAAACGTTTGAGTTGTTGCCAAGTGTGCTCTGAACTGGTGACCAAGTAAATTCTTCAAATTTTTTCAAATAAATCTATTAAAATTATGTTATGCATTTAATTCTAAAAAAAATAATATATTTGTGAGGGGAACATCTATTTCATGAATTTTCAGGTCTTAAACCCTAAAAAATACCACCTTTTTTGGGGCTATCAATGCAAAAACAAGAAGGTTTAAAAGAACTGAAATAGCCTACTTTCCTGTTACTTAAATACTTACTAAAATTCTTATCATGGAAAAACTTGGTTCGTTACAGTAAGTGACATCAACAACCGTTTCTACATTAAATTTATATACATTAGAATAAATTTCACTAAACACAGCATCCAGCTATAATTTCAACTTCTAAAGCAATTATTTTCATTAATTTTCTATCGCCAATAAAATAAATATTACTTATTGTCCGCATGATTATTTGCAGCTAAAAATAAATATTTAATTATTCGCAGAACAAAGACCATAAAACTACTTCAAAATTCACTTAAAATAAGGAATGTAAATTAACAAGTAGGTTTGTAACAGAATCTGTCACTTAACCCGCTTCCACAGGTAAAAAGGCGAAAAACACAGCATTTATTCTATATTAAACATTTAACGGCTATAAATTCGGCTAGTTTCATTTATCTTATTTCTAATTATTACTTAAATCGTTTGCAAAAATTTATATTTCAAGGAATAAATATGTAATAGTTTTTGCTTTTAAATAGAAGGAAAACGTTGCATACCACTTTACAAAGACACTCGAAGTTAAATATATTTGACGTCATTTCAAATTGATAGATGTCGCAAAAATGAATTTATTTTGATTTATTGTCTGAAAGAATTAAAGTTTCTCGCGCGATTGTTGCGATGGCAATGGTAATTTAATTCTAATAAAAATTGCTTCCTATGCTTTTTAAATGAGCATTTAACTTTGCTGTTTTTTAAATAATTGAAGTACTTAGAATTCGAATTCTTTTCTGAAATTTTCAATGTATTCTCATTTCGATGCGCTGAATTTTTTGACGTATCTCACTTGTCCGTAGCATTTGTAGTTAAATTCAGCGATGTAAATGACTTGAAATTGAATTTTAATGCTTGTTCAATGGGAAATTCGTCGACAAATAGTAGATTTATGTCCGTCCGATCGTACAGACAGATGGACAAAAAGTATGAAAGTTGGGTCTCTGAGGTCATAGCATTCTAACAAAAAAAAGAATTTATAAGATCGGATGGATAGAACCGATTTTGGAAGGGGGGTACGGACGGACATCGACCGCATGTCAATACCTACTTTTTTATATATATTTTTTTAATTCTTTGAATTAAAAAAAAAGAAAAGTAGGCTAACAAGCTGTATCTATTTTTTGTAATGAATAGTTCATTCTTGCAATGTTGTTAATGCAAATTGTTTTAAAATTTATTGCTGAAAACTAAGCTTTTTGCAAGAGTTCTGACATTGCATTAACCCTGACACAAATGATTTTTTTTTTTAGAAATAAACAACTGATGCCTGTTATCCAAGGCTTAAAATGGATTTTCGGATCATTTTCTATTGAACCGTTTCAGTGATTCTAGTCTGGTAATGTTCAGTGATTAATATAATATAGATTGAGAATCCGAGGCCCAGTGGCTTAGTGGCAGTGCTTCGCATTGCCACGCCACAGGTCCGGGGATCGAATCCCGGACTGGGTGAGGTTGACCCATCCTTTCATCCCTTGAGTGTTTCGATAAAATGGGTACCAAGCATGCTTGGGAACTAAACACTGGGGGTTCTGTGTGAGGCTGACCACCTTATTGGGACATATGCCTAGCATCCCAGAGCCCTAGGTCACGAAAGCTGAAATGGGCATGGCAGGCCTTGGCTCAGTAATGGGCTGTTGCGACGGGGAGTTTAGTTTTTTTTTTAGGTTGAGAATCCAATCCCTGCCCTGATCCCCTACCTGAAATTAACAAACAAACAGACACAAACAAACAGACACTTTATTAATTTAGAACAAACATTACAAGAAAAGAAAAATTCGTCACAAGGGGGTAAACAAGAACCCTGTATGTGTGACCAAAATAATCAATTATAATAAATAAGACATTAGTTAATAGCAAAAAAAACCCCACAAAAATTAGATTTAAATACATAAAAATATACACAAAAGAAAAAAAACAAAATGTGACAATGTGGTTGTTTTTTTTCAAAACAAATGTCTAAAAATTCTGGACAGCGGAGGAAATATATAAACAAAAAACATTTCGCTTCTATTGAATTAAAGATCATTGTAATTATTATCTTGCAGGTGAGGCCACCCTCCTGTGAGGGTTGGGCGCCCCTCATCGTCATTGGCAACCAGAAGAGCGGCAACAACGAGGGGGAGGCAGCGCTCAGGGCATTCCGGGGTTGTCTCAACCCAGCACAGGTGGGTCAAGTGTCTGCTGGGTAGTTCCATGCAAAACTATCCTGTCTGTAGTGTAAGTTAGGTTAGTTTTGAATTATTGTCGCACTAGAGCTACACGAGGGCTATTGGCGACGAGCGTCGTATTTTAGAACCACAGTCAGGTGACGAGACAACACCTGAATAGGCACCCAACGCAACCGTTAAGGGCGACATCGTATGCGGCGTTAGGACTTTGAAGAATATTTAACGTGCACTCCCTTACACAGGGTATTATTCGTCAGACATTTTTGGCTGCACTGGCCGTTTATATGACGGCAGCTATTTTTGCGATGCACGGCCCCGAACCTGGGACCTTCAGCATGCTAAGCGAGTGCATAACCGACTGGGCTCCCCAGCCCCTCTGTAGTGTAAGTCGCATTTGTCAACAGTGATTATCACTACAACATTAAACATTAAATGAAAAGAAATTGCGGAATTGTTAATCTACCGTTATTATAGCTAGATAATGTAATGTACTTTATTTAATTTGGTTTATTTTTCAAGTTTAAAAAGCTTTTAATCTCCTCTTAAATCACGACTTACACTACAGTTACATGGAATTAGCCTGCTGTTTGTGCCGGTTCACTAAGATAAAATGTCAAAGAAGCTTGTTCATTAAAGGAAAGTCAAATACCTACAATACTCCTTTTTACTTTGTATATATTGGGAGGGCATTCCGGGGTTGTCTCCGGGGCACAGGTGTGTCAAGTGTCTTCTATTTTGGTTGTTTCACCAAGATAATAAAAGGATGAGATTTCAAATATTTTGAAATATACTAATTTAATTAGTTTTTAACTTTTGGGAGAACAATTGTAACAGGGTGGTAACAGAACCTAGAAATCAGGGAATTCTCATGGAATAATTTTGCAAAATATCAGGGATTTTTTTCCAATTTGGACAAATTGAATAGCAGGTTTAGGTTCTTGGGATTACTACTAACGGACACTTGATAAAAAAAACTGATTGATCCGATTAGCCTGAAGAACCAATCTTCTTGGACCAAGGATCAATCTCTCGAGAATCATGTTATAACATGATTCTCTGATCACATGATTCCTCTTAATTCAGATTTTCTGAAATGTAGAAAAGTTATGTATGCTAACCCATAATCCAGGAAAATCTTAATTCCTTCGATGTCTGGATTAAATTTTCTGTACTTCATTCTAGTTAGGCAATTGTAAAATCAGGGAATTTTTTGGGAAAGCATCAGTGAAATCATGGAAATATCAGGGAACTTTTTTTTCTAGGATTTTGTAACCACCCTGTGCAACTTATTTTTTGTTTTCTTCCCCCCAGGTGATTGACCTGGCCGAGATCAAGCCAGAGGAAGGTTTGCAGTGGTGTAAACTGATCACCGAGCATGCTTGTCGCATTTTGGTAGCGGGAGGCGACGGGACCGTAGGCTGGGTCCTCAATGCCATCGACAACCTGCACATTGAAGTGGGTATTTCTTCAAGGGGAATTTTTTACGCACATATGAAATAATCATTTAGCCATTACTTCATTGTTTATTGATTAACCCTTTCAGTCCCAGTGATGCTATTTGGCATCATCACTTTCAATATTTTTTTTCTAAATGTTTATGCCCCGTTATGACATCCAAACACACATCATTCAATTTTCACACTTTTTTCTATTAGACATTATTTTACATTAATCTCAATAGAAATCAGAACTACTATTTTTTTTTATTCAGAAAATAGCTAACAAGCATTTTACCTGATTTTTGAAAAGTTCACTTCAGTTCCTCATATTTAAAACACAATTTAAACTATTTCGGTTAAAATAATTATAATTTTTTTTTTTTTGATAATATGGTCAGATACCTAAAAATGCTTAACTCAAAGGGTTTTTAGGGAATATATATTTTTTTTATTTTGTTGTTTTCCACAGTTAAAAAAATTTGGCATTATTTCAAAAACCAAATAAAAATTTTTAATTAATTCTTGTGGAAATCTTATATTTGACCTAAAATAAGCTTATTTTGTGAATATCAGATGTTTCTGTTGTGTAGTAAATATTTGGGACTGAAAGGGTTAGGAGGACATTACGTTATTTTATTGTTAGTGGTCGTTTATTCATTTAAAAAATCATTATGATGGTAATCAAATAAATTGAACAAAAAAAGTTTCACATTTATTTAACATAAATAATGGACGTTTGATCTTTATTGGATCTATTATAGTTCTCCTCTTTTTGTTACATACACTACGCAGCAGTGGTATCACAGCAAAGGGATCCTTGTTAATTTTTATGAAACAAGTGATTTTTGTTTAGCTTTTTACAAAGTGGTGCTGTGTATTATATTAATAACAGAATTAATAGATTTTGTATTGATTCCTGTTACATCATGATATATGCATGAACTATTGAAAAATGTATTCGTAAGCATATTTGTAATTAATAAGGCTTTAAAGGTAAACAATCCTTCATTTTGTTTTAAGTACAATATGTTTATAACGTAAACAAATTTAATCTGTTATAATGTCTACATCCTATTTTGTTTTCAAGTCGCAAAAAGCTTTCAATAAGTTGATGAAATAAGACTGGCATATAAACTGACAAACTTTGTAATTAATAGAACACATAAATTGTTTTGTGAAAAAAAAAATTTCGTAATTTTTTTAATGATTAAATTTTTATTTTTGTTAGGTTTTTCTTAATTAATTTTTTTTAAATATACTAAGAATTTTCAGTGCATTCATTGAAAGAATTTATTTCCTTAATATTTTCAGCCCTTGCCCCAAATCTGCATCCTGCCCCTTGGAACAGGCAACGATTTGTCCCGTGTTCTCGGCTGGGGCTATTGCTATTCCGGAGACATCGACGTGAACCGGTTCTTGGACCAAATATCTTCCGCCACCGTTTCCAGACTAGATAGGTGAAACAACTCGTGTATATTCGATTCATTTTCTCTTATGTAAGGAGATTTAAATTTATTGAAAGTGTAAAATTGTATAGGTTTTGACCTTAGTATTTAAATTTAAAAATAAAGGTTAATCTTAATTACTAACACTAATGATTGTTTGAAATTTTTTGTGAAAAAAAGTTTTTTGTGTTATTCTAAATATTTTTATTTGTAGCTTTAATTTACCTGTTGATTATATTTTTAATAGCTGCTGCTAAATGACGTCCTTTGAGGATTATTTTAAATTTTTCATTTTGTTTTAGGTGGAAGATAAAAATGACCCCAACTAGACACATACCGATTACACACACCACCAAAGTAAGAGGAGGGTTTTTTTTCCTTAAATTTAAATAACAATTTGAAGGGAAAAGATTCCCCACCCCCCTAAAAAAATTAGTTTGACTTAATTCATCAAATAACTGTCTTTAAACATAGGTAATAAAAAAAATTTAAACTTTTTCTCCCCAATTATAGTTACCAAGAACAAAAATATTACCTTTCATTTCACAGCTCTCTTTTTTGCATCATTAATTTCAGCAATGCCTTTGAAAAAGAGAGCTGGAGAGTTTAAAGTTTTTGATTTAAAAGAATAAACTTTTATGTATTTCTTTCTTTTAATGTAGGTTTTTAATTGTGGTAAAGTCCTAAAAATACCATTATAGTTGAAAATATCCAAAATAACTTTTTGGTATACATACTTTTATGAAATCCAAATTTAACATTTGAATGGATATTTTGTATATGTTTAATGATTTGCATGCTAATTTTATGTTTCAGGAATACTTTATGAATAATTATGCCTCTGTTGGTGTGGACGCTTTGGTTGCTCTCAACTTCCACAAAACAAGAGAGTCCAAGTTCTATCTCTTTGGGAGCAGATTAATAAATAGGGTAAGACATTTATAAGAGTAACAGTTTCTAATCCATGCAAAAAGGGACCAGAGGTCCGGTTTTCACTTTGCTGTCCTGCCGAAACATTCTGCTTTTTTTGTTACAATCCCCCCAAAAAAAGAGAAACTATAAATTTAATATAGACTTTGCAAAAAAAAATTGAATAAGAATGATACTAATTACTAATGGATAAGGATAATGCTAACTACAGTAGAACTCCAATTATTAGAAACAACTGGATTTTGTAAACTCACCCACCTCTCAATAAACTCCCTTTCAGAAGAGGTCGGCATTTTAAAGGAAGACCCATTGGTTTATTTTACTTGTACTTTTGTCAAGCTCATAGACTTACTGAATCTTTTTTTAGAATTTCGATACCTGCAAAGAGTATTGCTTTGTAATTTAAATATTTCTGGTTTTCTAATCATCTGGTTTTTACCTGGCTTGTGTCATGTGACATAAATCATTCTTGTTTTTATTCCTGGATTTCAGTGGTGGTTTCTGATTTAAAAAAAAAAAAAAAGTGGAAGCTTTTATAAAGGCTATGTCCTATTTTGTTTTATTTTAAAAGCAAATATGATTCTTCAATTGCAATTTAACATTTATTAATGAACAGGGTTGTCACAGACCTTAAAAACTTTGAAAAGTGCTTAAAAAAAATGCAACAATTTTTAAGGTCTTGAAAAACATTATTAACCTTAATAGGTTCTTAATCTTTTTGTTTAGAGATAACTTGGTTGAGCTTCTTTAATTGTGTCAACAAATATAAACAGAAGTTTTCAAATGTTGTCTTCTAAAGCTGTTGCAAATGTTAATTTTGGCTTCATTAAAAACACTTTTTCAATGTGAATCAGTTCCTATTTTAATTTTTTATAAATTATTTATGTATTTATATTCCAAGAAGGCAAAGCAAGATATTTTAGATGGATTTTTTAATAGCTATTTTGTAATAATTATTTTATAACACATATTTAAGTTCATTTGAGACTTAAAAATCTCGTATTCATTTTTTAAAACTTTCATGAGATTTAGGAGTTGCATGTTCGAATATACAGTCCTTAAAAATGGAGAAATATGTCCTTCAAAATTTCTTAGATAGTCCTTAATTTTTTTTTTACTATAAAGTGTAGCAACCCTGCGTTAAGTTCCGCCTACTACATCGATTAACCAATCGACACAATGTGCGAGTAGATCTGTAATCAAACCATAGAGATCTTAATAAAAGTATTAGAGTGGAGGTCACGTGACCTATCTATGCTAACGACGGGACGAGCATGGGGGCCGCAATCTTAGAGTTCGAGACCAACTTTTTTAAGTGGAAAGTGCTTAGAAAAAATAAATTTAATTCTAAAATATTTAAAAAAAAATACCATAAAAATACAAGCTGCATTTTGGAATATTTTTAGTGACTTTAAAAGAACTTGAAACGCTTTTCTAGTATATTTATAATATTTATTTTGTAATTTTAGAATTAAGTATTATTTTTTGCCTAGTATTCTTTTTCCTTCTGTGATGGCGACACTGGCAACTTGCAGCCATCGCCGGTCACATTAAGAAGAAGAATACGCGAAAAATAAAATTTAATTCTAAAATTACAAAATAAATATTATAAAAATACCAGAAAAGCGTTTCAAGTTCTTTTAAAGTCACTAAAAATATTCCAAAATGCAGCTTGTATTTTTATGGTATTTTTTTAATATTTTAGTTGGTCTCGAACTCTAAGATGGCGTCCCCCATGCTCGTCCCGTCGTTAGCATAGATAGGTCACGTGACCTCCACTCTAATACTTTTATTAAGATCTCTATGAATTACCCTAATCCCTTGACTACTTCCTTCCCTAGTTCCTGTACCTGCTGTACGGTGCCAAGGACATCCTGGACCGGGGCTGCGAGAACCTGCACGAGAAGCTGGAGCTGTACCTGGACGGGGAGAGGCTGGAGCTGCCAGCGCTCGAGGCCCTCGTGTTCCTCAACATCCCCAGCTGGGGGGGAGGGGTCACCCCCTGGAACATGGGCACCCCGGAGAGGAAGTTCTCCCCACAGAGGTGGGTGCAGTGTTGGGCATGCAATTTGATCAATTGTAAGAGTAATTGCAATTGAATTAATTGCAATTAAATTAATTGCAATTGAATTTTCAATTGCACTTTGCAATTGATTTTTTAATTGCGATTAAATTAATTGCAATTAAATTTTCAATTGCACCTTGCAATTAAAAGTTTAATTGCAATTAAATTAATTGCAATTAAATTTTTAAGTTAAAAATAACAATTAACTTTACATTAAAACGGAATGAGTTGATTCGTTGGTTTGGTGCAGTTGCGTTGTTAAGTTGGTTGGTATGGTTGGTTATTTTAGTTGGTTTGGTTGGTTGTTTGGTTTGGTTGGTTAGTTGGTTGAATTGTTTTGGTTTATCAATTGGTTGGTTGGATTGTTTGGTTTTGTTGGTGGGTTGGTTGGCTTCCTTAGCTTGGTCTTTTGGTTGGTTGGTCGGTATGTCGGTCATAAAATCAGTCTTGGTCGGTGGGGTTGTCGATCTTAGTCAGGATCTTAGTCAGATTGCCGGTCGGTCGATTTGTCGGACTTGTACGTTCGTAGGGTTGTCAATCAGAAGTCGGATTGTCGGTCTGTTGTGAAGGATGTCGGTCTGTCGGGAAGTATCTCAGTCATTGTCAGGTAGTCGGTCTTGGTAGATCGGTCGGTTGGGATGTCAGTCTGTCGGTCGGGTTGTTGATTCCAGTCGGTAGTCGGGAATTCAGATTGTTGGTCGGGAAGCCTGATTGTCGGTCAGTTTGTCGGCTTGGTCGGTCTCGGCTTGTCGATCTGCCGGGCGGTATGTCAGACAGGATGTCGGTCTTGGTAGGTAGGTCGGTTGGGATGTCGGTCGGGTGGTCGATTATAGTCGGTAGTCAAGATGTCAGTCAGTCGGATTGTTGGTCGGGCAGCCTGATTGTCGGAAATTAACAATTCGGGTTTTCCGGGCAGAATGAAAACTGCAATTAACAATTAATTAATTGTTAATTGCAGTTGTCCACAATTGATTAATTGTTAATTGCAGTTTTACGCAATTAACAATTGATCAATTGTTAATTGCAGTTGTCCACAATTGACAATTGATTAATTGTTAATTGCAGTTTTTGGCAATTACAATTGGTTAATTGTAGTTTTTGGCAATTACAATTGATTAATTGTTAATTGCAGTTTCCGCAATTAACAATTGATTAATTGTTTTTGCAATTAAAATTTGCCCAACACTGGGTGGATGGGGGAATGCCTTTTGTGGAGCATGTCCCACGCTTGTGTACATGAAAACAAGTAATAATTTTTATTTTGTTGAATTACTTTTTCCTAACCAACAGCAAAACTTCTCCTTTTCTGTAGATATGACGATGGCATGTTGGAGGTAATGGGTGTCTACTCTTCATTCCACATAGCCCAACTACAGATAGGAATGTCTGAACCCATGCGACTCGGGCAAGCTAAGTCCATAAGGGTAAGTTCCCAAATTTTATTTTATTTCTTTGTAACTATAGTTTTGGCTTAAGTTATGTTCTTTTTATTTCCTTCTTGTCAACTTAATACAAGTTTTTAATATTTACAACCAAAAAAAATTATTTTGTTTTCATTTTAGCTGGCTGTTGTCCTTCCTACAACAATGCAAGCTTCGTACACTCTTTCTTCCCCTTCATGTGGTTTTCCAGGAAATTGCTTGAGCATCGCTGATTTGCATTTATCTCCACTCGGGTTTGGGCATAGATATCATAGCGAAAGTATTGCATTGGCAGATCACGTGACATCCAATGCTAATGATGGAATGCGCATGGGAGTCTGGAATGTGAGGGCAAAGGGGCCAGTGTTGCCATCACATTAAGGAGAAAAATACCATCTAATTACAAAAAAAATATCATAAAAATACTAGCTGCATTTTGGAATCTTTTTAGTGACTTTAAAAAAAACGTAAAACACTTTTCTAGCATTTTTATGGTATTTTTTGTAATTTTAGAATTAAATTATATTTTTCTCCTCAATATGATGGCAACACTGGCCCCTTTGCCCTCAAATCCTGGTCCTCCATGTGCGTCCCAACGTTAGCATTGGAGGTCATGTGCTCTGCCAATCTAATACTTTAACTATGATATCCATGGGTTTTGGGGTAGTAAGCAATTACGACCAGCTCACAGCAGAGCTTCAAACGAGGTAGGTTTAGAACAACAACACTAGCACCCTTTCCTGGAGAACAACATGAGGGGGTGGGGGAAGAAAGTGTTTTCGGAGCTTACGTTGTGATCAGAAGGAGTGTAAATTGGCAGGAAATTGTTTGGAGCAGGAATTATTTGCTGCAAAAATCATAGCCCTATTGCAGTTCGACATTTTCGAATTCGTTTTTGCTTTCCTGTTATTTGAATAAAGAGTATGTTTCATGTTGTGAGTAGCAATAGTTCCATCCGTACTGTTTTTATTTTTGGTCCTTCTGGAAATACATTGGTTTCAAACAATACAATATTTTTTACCTTACTGAAAAACAAATGTTGTGTACATTTCTCTCAGAAGAACTAAATCGTTTCTTTGTTTGTGAATAACGTTAAATGGATTATTTTCTCCACATAAGACAAGATATCATCTAAACCGAAGTTTCCCAACAACATTGACATTTTGGTCAGGCTTTGCCTACGTGACATTTAATCAAATTAAAATTGATAAAAGTTAAATAAATGGAAGTAATAAAAAGAAGTTTTACAAAAAGAACTCAACAAATGGAAAAAACCACTCATTTTGAGAGTGAAATCGAGACAACCCATGAAATTGCAGAAAGTACAAAAATGAAGACATTGGAATTACATCATCTGCAACAACCTCATTAAGCTGTACTAAAACAAACAGTCCGAGGCCGAGTGGTAGTGCTTCGCATTGCCACGCCACAGGTCTGAAATCGAATCCCGGACTGGGCGTGGTTGACCCATCCTTTCATCCCTTGAGTGGGTCGATAAAATGGGTACCGAGCATGCTTTTGAACTAAACACTGGGGGTTCTGCGTGAGGCTGACCACCTTACCCGGACATATGCCTAGCACCCCAGAGCCCTAGGTCACGAAAGCTGAAATGGGCACGGCAGACCTTGGCCCAGTAATGGGCTGTTGGGCCGAGGAATTTAGTTTTAGTTATAACAAACAGTCCAGCCATTTATCTTTTTGCCTCCCTTCCAGATACGTCTACTGGAGCGCGTACCTGTGCAAGTGGACGGAGAACCCTGGGAGCAAACTCCGTCCGAAATCACCATCACCCACAGCTCGCAGGCGACGGTCCTGTGCAACACCCAGTAAGGAAACAAGACTCATCCCAGTTTCTTTTTTTTATATACATAACAGGGATGTGTACATACTTTTGAGACTATTTTTCAGTTAGTGAAAATATTTATTCAATATTTGGACTACACCAAAGCCGAGCTTAAGTTTGCAGCAGAGAAATGTACTAGGCGGAGGGATCTGCATAAACAACCCTGCTGGCGCCAAAATTTCGCCTGCTCCTTCGACCCTGATATTCGTGCGCCCTGTTACATCAAAATCGAAAGAAAAAATAATTAAAATAACACTCTAACTGAAGCTAAACTAATAAAAATAATAAATGTATGTCTTGAAGTAACAAATAAATTTGTTTATTGAATGTGAAATACCTTTTTGTATTCCATTCTCGCACTCAAAAATGAGAACTATTTACCCTTTTTCTCGTAGAACATTTGTATACTGCAAACTTTAGGTCGGTTTTGGTGTAATAATATTGCTTCCAACATGTTTTTTAATACATCAGATAGCAACTTTACATGCTGAAGTGAAGTATCTGACTACAATGCCACCAATGCTTTTAGGTTGGTTTTCTGTTAGTCTAATAATACTACTTGAATTTGTTTTTGTTATATCAAATGGCACTCGTCACTTTACTGTGGTTGTAAATTACAACGCCCGTTGCCAATAGCCCACTAGCTCTAGTGCAATAATTCAAAGTAACTACAATTTTTAGAGTGAAATATTCAAGTAAAGTTAAAATTTAACTTCTATACATTCATTCAACTTTTATACTTGACCTGTTAGGTAAATATATTTTAAACATTGCATGTTGGGCTTGTAATAAATAAAATAAATTATTGTATTTTGTTAAGTTATGCAAGCAAGAAATAAGTCGTACTAAAGAACCTTTTTTTCAATATTTGAATGTTATTTAAATAACATCTTAAAACAATACAAACAACTTCAACTATGTCATTTCTTATTCTATGGTGGTAATTCTGTTGAGATTACAAAGGAGATTTTAGTTTTAAAAAAAAAACATAACTTGTTATTCGTTTTTTGTGATACTTTAATAAATACATCCTTGTATTTTTACTTTTTTTTCATTGTTTATTTAAGATTGGGATTTATTAGTTGTAAATATTTTACTTGGATATTTGCTCATTTTGCAGAAATCGGAAAATTATTTATTAAATTTTGCATTAATGCTTGATGTTATGATTTGTGTTGTGTTGTAGAAAGAAAATAGTGGTTCCATCTGACCACACTAAAGCAAAGGGTGATTTTTTTTAGATTCCATAGTTAACCCAAACGTTCATTACTATATTTCCTTTTAACGAAAAATTATTTTGTTTCAGAGTTATATATTATTCAGGACAATTAGTTAAATTTATTATTTAAAAAAAATTTCTTAAAAATTTAATTTTTGACATGAAATTGTGATCTTAATTTTTTATTAATTTATTCTTTAAAACTCTCTATTAAACTAACCCTCAGTTACTAAATTTAAGCACCATATCAGTTCACATATGTTTAAAATTAGAAACATTTTAATACAGTGAAATTAACAAACTAAAAACCAAATGAACATAGACAAAATGTTACAAAATTTTAAAAATATATAGTAATTTTATTCTTCTATATATACCCTATGTAACTTTTTAAAAAAAAATTTACTACAAAAATCAATTGCTACTTTTTCGAATAAAATATTTCCTTTGAGATATGTTAGCAAAGGATTATTGTACATAAAGATAGTTAAGGTCTAATAATTTTTATGAACAATAATCGAAGGATTGTTAAAAAAAGCAAACTCCAAAATGTTGGTGAAGATAAAAACACGGTGTGGTAAAACAGTTTAAGTGTGATATTTATTATTGATACATTTAAGCACCTTTTGTAAAGAATGACTTTTTGTTTTACTAAATCAGTCATGAATTAATATATTCCTAACCCTCTTAGGTGTAAAAAAATAATACCCGATATGTAATTGACAAAATCTTTAAAAGATTTATAATGAAAATTTCAATCCTATGGATCTACTTAGTAACTATAGGTAATTTGTATATTTTTAAAAGAATTTTGATGGCCCTAAATATGTTAATGCTATACTAATTAGTGGTGAAAGTTTTTAAATCATGACAGCAGTAAAATTTACCGTTTTTCTATAAATGAAAGTACTGTTACAATGTTGTGTTTAATACTAAGATAATTCTTTCTTTTTCTTTTAATATTATTGTGATAAATTTAAGTTTATAATGCAAGTGTATTTGTCTTTCCTACTAATACTAGTATTTTAATATAATATTTTGTGGTAAAAGTATGTACCGGTTTGAAGAATATGCATTTTGATATATATTCATGTTCTTTTACAATGTAACACTCGTTTTTGTGTTATAAGTTTCACAAGACTTTTATAACTACTTAATTTATTTGTGAAAGCAAGTTATATGTAAACATAAGTTTAAAGGTATAATTGTGTAGATTGTAATACTATGTCACTACTTCTCATCAAACCATTGTAGCGAAATACAAAATATTGCTGAGTTGTGTTGAAGTATCATCATCTCAAGTACAAAATTGGGGCTTCAAATTGTGCACACATAGTTATGAATACAAGGTCTGGCTGTTGATTTCCAGGACTTATAGATGGAATAACTCAAAAGAAAATAATCTCAAAATCTTCATGTTATCCTTGCAAAATATACTTTTAAATATTGAATTATTTTGAAAACAAGGTTCATTGCAATCCGAATTTTTACAAATTATAAAGCATGAAAAAAACTTATGCTCTGGTAAAATACCCTCACTGCTTAGACAATGTATATAATTGTAAATATATTGTAAAACTTATTTGTAATGTTTATGTTTCAGTGTGTAAAGTTTACAGGAGTTATTCTGTGTGACACTGCCATGAAAACATAACCATTTAAATTTGCTTTAATGCAAGGTCAAGTGCAAGATGTATAGTCTGCCTGCCACTTCTTAGCATCGAAAATATTTTGATTGTGGAACAGTACACTTTGACAAAAGGCAAGGAAGATTTTATTTTTGGCAAGATTTATAAAATTTGGCGACTTTTTTCTTTTACTGGCGCACATTTATTTAAGGTTTAGGCAACTGATATAATAACGCAACTGAAGGGCAGTTCGAACTTGCATGGGTTCACTATTATTGCAGAGTTATATTTTAACTTACAGCAATCCCCAAAGTTATACTGAATGTTTTAAATAATACATACTACAAATGCAAATCTATTGACAAGTCAAGATAGAGAAAAGAAATGCACGTGCATCGATGACGGCCATCGGCAGTTAACTATAATCCTCCTTTCACCAATAACCCATGTGTAGTTTTAGTGTGACACATTATTTTCAGCCAAAGTAACAATCCCCTATGCTCGCCAAACAGCATGGGACTGGCAACCCTGCCTCCTCTAGGTTTACTACATTTTTTCAAAATCTTCTGCAATCAAAATATTTAAGAAGGTAAGAAGTGACTGGCAAACTGTAACAATTGTGAAAATAAGTGTAGTTACTAATTGTTTCTAATTGTTTTGGCTTTTGGTTAACATGTGATAGACATTTGTTATTTTTTTTTCTGTATTTTGTAGGAAATTTTATTTTGAGGCTGTTTTACAAACCACAGTTTACATACTGTATGTGGTTAACTTGTATTATTTTCCAGAACGCTACGCTTTTTGTAGTAATGTGCAAGGTGTGTATATTAAAAAACAACTTTTCATATCAATAGTTTCTTTCAATGTCTGTGATTCAATTTTCTTTCACATTCAAAGAACCTATAAAATGTTGCCCTTAAAAAATACTTAGCTTTTATTTAAATAGTTTTTTCTTCAATAGCTATTATGAAATTTTATTTTAATTATAAAAATAAATTTAAAAAAAAAACAGTAAATGCATAGATTGCTCATAAAATTTAAATTATTGAATATGTTTGAAGACATTAGCTTTACTATCTAAGAAAAGTGACAAAATAATTTTCCCCTAAAAATAGGACCTTACTTACAACATTTCTTTAGACTCCAGTCTTATAATCATAATCTAGCTTTTGTAATCTTACTTGTTTATCTCAAACTAGGAAAAAAAATATTGAAAAAAATGACTTTGCTCCATATCTTTGTGACTTTATGCGACATACTATCAAATCATAATATTTAGAACAAATTTAAAGGCTCGGTGGTAGTGCTTCGCATTACCACGCCACAGGTCCGGGGATCGAATCCCGGATTGGGCGAGGTTGACCCATCCTTTAAGTGGGTCGATAAAATGGGGACCAAGCATATGCGGAAACTAAACACCGGGGGTACCGCGTAAGTTTGGCCACCTCACCGGGACATATTCCTAGCACCCCAGAGCACTAAGTCACGACAGCTGAAATGCACACGGCAGGCCTTGGTCCACTAATGGGCTGTTGCGCCGAGTTTTTATAACACATTTAATTAACAAAAAAACAGCTTGATTATTATAATTTACGAATCAAACATCTTGAAACAGTAATCAGATGTGACAATACTGTAAAATAATGTTCACTGACTCATTGTATTTATTTTTTAGAAACTTGATAATTCAAACAGAGCCTAACTTATAAAGAGTGGAATTTTATTTATGTAAGATGTCAGTCTGCAAAAAAAAAAAATCACTACCAATTAAATGTTATCTTATGAGTTTATAGAGATGATTAAATGTTACTATTTTCTGAATGCGCTTCTATTCTAACTGAGTGGTGTTTTAATTGGTAGTCTGATTACGTTTTGTTGCTTATCGCCGGTCTTATTGTTGCATCCGGTGGTTCTTGGATAACTTTTTGTTAATTTTCACCCGATCTTTCAAATTAGTAAATTATTATCATAAATGTGACAGAAATTTTTTAATAATTTCTATAATTTAATTTATCATAACGTTTGAAACGATCATTTTTGAAAAAATCAATTTTTAACACCCCAACTTGAGCCTCAATTTTTTTTTTTTTTTTTTGCTAATAAATAATTATTTTCATTTCATAAAATATTTCTAAAAATATCTTTTGGGGAAAGGCTGTTATAAATGTTTTCAATAATATCTATGACGCCCGTCTCCAATAGCCCCGTGTAGTTGTAGTGCGTTGATAATTCCATCTAACTCTTGTCGGTCTCGTCCCTTGACTATGGTTCAAAATTAAGTGGCCATGTGTTTTATAGCTGATGTGTAGCTGTAACGGGACGTTAATACAACCTAATTAGTAATTATTTATTTCTACAGTAAATAAATGTATTCTTTTTTGTTAAGTACATTACAACTAAAATATCAGAGATAACACTAACGATTAGCAACCATTCGCTTAACTAGAACGCCGGCCACGTGCGCCCTTCTAATGTTTGTCAACACATGGCCCGGGCTGTAGGGCGCCCTGTGGTCAGTGTCTTGATCTACCGATCGGAAGGTCCCGCGATCGAGTCCTGGTCGCTGAAAACCCACCGAGTATATGCGGAGTACGTGCTCGTAAAATCTGTTGGGTCCGAAAGTCCTGTGGTCGGTCATTGCGCAGTTCACCATGGGTACAGGTTCCTGGAGAAAATTTCAATCCCCTTCAGGGACATGTCTAAATTGTTTAGGTGGCGACAGATGGCAACATCTGTCATATGTGCTTGTGTGTGTCTTGTGTTGTCCTACTTGACGATGGTTTATAAGCGGGTCTTTGCGACCAAGCACACAAGCCTGAAAATATATGTCAACCAACCAACCAATCAGAGATAACACTAACGATTAGCAACCATTCGCTTAAGAGGATTTATCAGCCAACTTTATTTTGATTCTGACTCACCAGGTGGCATTACAAATTTTCGCCAAATGATACGTCTGGCGATTTAAAAAAGGGGATACGTTTCTCTTTCTGGGGAGTGGTGCACGGAGAGATTTTATCACAAGATAAGGAGCATTTGATTGTAATCAGGGGTAGACTAACGAATACTGGTTCCGGTACACGTACACTTTTGATAGCCGGGACGATTTCTGGAAATTTATTATTTGTGTTGCTTGGTTATTTCTCTTTCATTTAATTTTTTTTATTTGTTTAAGGAAGGGGTCATAGGAGTCTTAAAAATGTGCAAAGACGGTACTACAAAACGTAGTTTGATCTTTCATGTCATTTTTGAACTACTCAATGTATAAGTATAATTTTTTTATATGTAATTCTACAAGATTTATTTATTATAAAACAAGTTTTAAAATTTATGAAACTTTAGCCAAAACTAAAATAAATGATATTAAACATGAAGCTATTTGAACACATTGTGATTAGGCTTGCGTGGCAAATTGTGAGGTCAAAATTGAAAAAATGACCAAGAAAATGACTTTATATTGTACAAATATGTACAAACTAGGACTTATACCTAAATTCTCAGCTCAATTTTAATAAGAAATTATTTTTTTAAAAATTTAAAATCAAAATTTTTTAATTTTTATTAATTTTTTTAGAAAAAAGTTCTTAAAATAATTTCTAATTAAAATTGAGCTGAGAATTTAGGTATAAGTCCTAGTTTGTACATATTTGTGCAATATAAAGTCATTTTCTTGGTCATTTTTTCAATTTTGACCTCACAATTTGCCGCGCAAGCCTAATCCCAATGTGTTCCAATGGTTTTATGTTTGTTATCATTTATTTTAGTTTTGGCTGAAGTTTCATAAATTTTAAAAAGTGTTTTAAAATAAGTAAATCTTATAGAATTACATATAAAAACTTATACTTTTATATTGAGTAGTTGAAAAATTACATGAAAGATCAAACTATGCTTTGGAGTACCTTTTTTCCACAATTTTTAAGACTCCTATGATCCCTTAAATCTAGTTCCGTACTTTAATTGCTGGCGTAGCAATCTTTATGTTTGTTAAAACTAATGGCATACTAATGCAAAAGTAGAAACCCCAATGTATAATGGCCTCAATGTCGTATTAGCAGTTTTAAAGGCAATAATAAGGTCAGCAAGATACAAACAAACGCGGGTTTATGGTCTCCAAAAACATGTGCAAGAACCTTTTGTATTGCTAGTGACAGTTTGTCAATTTGTTCATTCGGTTGCTCTTGTAAATTAGACACTGAGTCTCTTTATAACAAGCCTTACTCCCGCCACTAATCTGTACATTCGTTCTGAAAGAAGCTTTCTACATTGCACACCTTTGGAGCCGGGAAATCTGGACGTGTTTTTTGCAAACTTTTCAATTCCTCTAAAATAGCGTCGGACTGCTTGATTGGCACATTAAACTTTCAGTACTCTGCCACTATACGACACATGTTCTTGAATATTGCTCGAGAAGTTCTAAAAGAATTAAAAAGCCTACATGTGCAGTTACTTAAATACTAGAATGAAATTCTCGTCAAAAGGCAAGGGTATTATAATAACATTAACTGCCACTTATAACCACTTCCCCACAAGATTTATAACTTTAGAACAAATATAGACTAACCCAGCATTCAGTTACAATTTGAATCTTCAACTCTAAAAATTGGCTACTATAATTACTATTTTCCTTCCGCTAATTAAATAAATAATCTTTATTGTTTACTAAATTTATTTGCAGTTTGAAGAATAATTATGTAAAATTGAATGAGTCAAGTCCTGTAGCATCCTTTCCGTGATCTTTGGCAATGCTTTGAAAATCTCACCTTAAATTACACGAGATTCTTATAATTAAATAACAATCAATAACTATAATATTTGAAAAAACCTGATACTTCCAGAACATTTAGCGATGATAAACATGAAAAAACTCCAAATTGCACTGATAATTAAAGGAATGTAATTGTAAATTAATACCAATTAGCTCTTTAAGCAAAAAAAAGTAACTGTGAACCACTTTCTTAGTAAACAAATATAATAAACATTAAAAAAATCACATTGCGGTACATTTTTTATAACGCCATTCCAAATCGATTTACAAAGAAAAAAATTAATAATCCGTAACATTTCAATTAAGGTTTTTCGTGATATTGCTGATGAGGCAACAGTAATTTAAATGACTAAAAATTAAATTCCAATGCTACTTTAATGGGTCGTTCGTCGACATGACACGATGACAGATGTCCGTATGGACGTACAAACAGAAGAACAAAAAGTATGAAAGTTAGGTCCCTGCTGTCCTACCTTTCGATGACAAAAATGATTCTTAAGATCTGATCGATAGAACAGATTTCGTCACCGAAGTAAGGACAGACAGACGGGACACTTTGGGAAGACTACCATGTCAATACCTTCTTTTCTATTAAAAAATGTTTCGAATTTAAAAAAAGATTATAAAATATTCTAAAAATAACTTCAGGGCTTCATCTTCATTGACTATACATCCCAGGACCCCTCCCTAAAGATCTTTAAATAAACGTTTATTTTTCTCCCTTCAATAAACCCACAGACTACGGCCGTCATTTTAGAAATGGTAAACCAAAGGTCACCAAGTGATTCGATTGAATAACTCGTCAAATATTCAGCCAAATGTAACAAAAACTAAGATTTAAGGGTTTATGAGGATTCTTAATATTTCTAAATTATTAAAATTGGGTGCTGCCATTGGAAATTTGAAAGTTAATAACATTTTTAATATGAAGACGGCCCTTTATGCATTTTTTTTGTCCTGCAATTAACTCATGATGTTATATAAACACAAGGTCAAAAAGGTCCGATTCTATAGGATGACTAGCGTTCGAAATAATCACTAGTGGGTACTTTTTCCACAGCTGTACCTATCAAAATCGCTTATAGTATCCAACCTACACTACAACTAAAGTAATCAAGTTTAAAAGTCGCGCGCGAAATTCTTTGACTGGATTTATAACGAGCTCCGCCCACTTTTCCATGTGGTTTAGGTTTACAGTTTGAACTATTTAGATATTGGCGTTTTTTTTCATTCTACGATTTGGCGACATTTATTTTTGTGTGTCATCAAATTTTAAAATCATAGATTCTCGTTTGTTATGAACGTTTTTGTCATAAAAAGTACTTGAAATGTAAAAGCATCATTTAAATTATGTATTAACATACAAAGATAATGCATGAGTGAATTATTTACATTAATAAAAAATCTTTTTAATCAATTAAGCCAAGTTGTCCTACAGATGTCGCCACGATTCTCAAAATGAAGCTTTTAAAAAAAATTAATAATTAAAAAACTGATTGATATGATTCCTTCAAATCTTTTTTAAATTGTCTTTCATCCCTATTTGCGTATCTGGTGCAAACAGATCATACGTTTAAAAAATACTTCACAAGAAACTGTGATTTGAAAAATAAAGCATTACGTGTATAGGACTGACAGTCCCTCTTAACTAGAACGCGTAAGGAATAACCCGACCATCCGGCCACGTGCGCCCTTCTAATGTTTGTCAACACATGGCCCGGGCTGTAGGGCGCCCTGTGGTCAGTGTCTTGATCTACGGATCGGAAGGTCCCGCGATCGAGTCCTGGTCGCTGAAAACCCACCGAGTATATGCGGAGTACGTGCTCGTTAAATCTGTTGGGTCCGAAAGTCCTGTGGGCGGTCATTGCGCAGTTTCGAACGGGTACAGGTTCCTGGGGACTATATCCCTCCCCTTCAGTGACATGTCTAAATTGTTTGGGTGACGCGCGATCGATGGCAGTTATATGTCACATATATGTGAGTGTGTTACAGTGGCGGATCTAGGATTTTTCTGAGGGAGGGGCGCACCCAAAAACTTGCCTGAAAACCCTATCACAAAAGCTGGGACGCAACTAAAACAAATTTCTAGGGAAAGGGAGGGGGGTTCAATTTCATTTATTTTTTAATAATTTTTTTATTAAAATTATTTTTTATTAACATTATTTAATTTTTGATTTACATTACTTTTTAATTTAATTCTTAATGATAAATACATATTTTTACTATTTTTTTTACTAAATACTATTTGTGAACTAACATTAGTTTTTACTTTTCCTAACTAACGTTTATATTGTTAAATAGATTATTCATGAATAACTAAAAAAATAAGTGCAATAAATAGGGAAAATTCAATTAAGGGAATGTTTTCGATGATAAAACGCTCTTGTTTTCATTTTTCTATGTACTGCGATTGCATTGGTTTCACTCTAAAAATGACCGAAATAGATGAAGTAGATGATATTCTATGCAAGCTTTCTTTAACAAATGTTTTGAACAAGCAACTACAGCACAGCAAGAAGTTGGCATTAAGTAGCTAACATATAAACAAGGAAAACAATGATTGTATATCTTGAAAATGGCATAGTTATTCGAAGTAACTAATTATTAAATTAAATACGACATGTGAAAGCTTACCAATAAAATAATCAAATGATTTAATTTTTTAAGCTTCACCGAAGCTAATTAATATTTTTAGTTAATTTTAGGACGTCGTACAGGCGTGAATCGCCGATGTGAAACAATTTTCAAATTGTATGCAAGTATATACTTATATAAAGTTATATAAAAATAGCAACTTAATTTTATCTTAAGGTGTTAAAGTTCCTTAATATCCCAAAAATAACTGCCGGACTATTGCCCGTGCAGCCAAAAAATGCTCGATGATTAATAATCTGTGTAGAGGGAGTGTGGAGATTTAATTTTGTCTAAATGTTTCTTTTTTATTTTGTTTTCAATAATAAAAAAAAAACGGTCAACAGGTCTTGAGGAGGGGGCGCGCGCCCCCCGCGCCCCCTGGCTAGATCCGCCACTGGTGTGTTATGTGACTCTTACTTGACGAAGGTTTATAAGCTCTCTGAGCAAGCATACAAGCCTGAAAATATATGTATACCAACCTACCAATTAACACATGGCCCGATCAGATTATTTTGCTTCGTATAATGAATTGTTTACTATGAGATCATTATTAAATTTTTATAAACCACATTTTATTTACATTGTTTTTCTGGGGACTGTCAGTCCCATAGAGATAATGCATTAGTTTTGAAATCACAATTTTTGCAAAAGAATTGTTTTACCAAATTATCCCATTTTCACCAGGCATGGAAATCATCATAACATCAATTTAAAACAAAATTAAAAAGAAAATAATATCCTTTTATTTAGTTATAAATAGATAAAGTTTTGAAATAGTGTCGCCACCTGCTGTATTTTTTGGCATTTTATGACTGCAAAAATATATAATTAAATAACTAGATAGCATTTTCGTTTCAAATTTGTTTCCTTTTGATGTTGATTCCCATACCTGGGGGAAAAGTTCTAACAGGGCAAAACAATAATTCTGCGGAACTTGTGTTCCCAAAACTAATGCATTGGCTCTACGGGACTGACAGTCCCTCTTTAAAAAATAAAACGGAGACTGCTTGAAGAATTTTTATAGCCAGATAGTTGAATAACAAACTGTACTACTGCAAAATGCAATACGTGTCTGGTGCCTGGTCACCGTTTATCAACACAGTCTTAACTTACAAGTCGGGGAGTTTGTTCTGTAGAATGATAGAATTATTGAGTGATGGCGAGAAGATTAATCTGCCGCGAAAGATATGGAGAGGAGCGATAATTGAAGAGCTTAGTGGAAGAACGTGCTAAGTGACATTTTTGAAAAAATGGAGATTTTTGTGTCAACGAACATGTAACATGTTCATTGACACAAAAATCGGCACCCCTTGAACTTCTTTATATATAACGATAACAAGTTTCCCCTTTTTCATGAACTTTAAGTTTAGTACATTTTTACGCTTCAAACGTTAAACAAACATTATTACCTTGTAACATATAAAAATGTTGTAAATTTGTTGTTCTCTCACTTAGCCAAATATGATCAGTTATAACTTATTTGTGCCATGGGTCTAAAATGCAGCATAAAGATCCAACTTCTCTTTATATAAATTGATATTTTTGCCTATTATGATATTCATTAATATGTTTAAGAAAAGAGAAAAATAAGCGGGGCATGCATACTTTTTCCCTCTCTACCTCTACCTACTGTTTAGAACACCATCATATTACCAATTTGTAACTCCAAATCAAGAAGAGCTTTATTTTTTAACGTTCGATGCAATTGAATCGGTGAGTGCAGATACAACGTCTGTCACAAATTTCAAATTTTTCAGGAGGGAGGAAAAACGTAATAACTCCTCCTCTATTTCTGCACTCAACACTAGAAATAAACGTCCCGTATTTACGGAACTACTCAACAGACCAACGTAGTTTTTGCACCCAACACGCATCTTGCCTTTCTATGCTTATTGTCATTGAAAACTAGTTTTCGGAAATTTTTGACTGAAGTGGCTTCTGCACTCACCGATTCAATTGTTCCATAACTTAATTCTCCGCTCCAATTACTTCCTGGTGCAAATCTTTCCAATTTATGGCCAAAACTAATTGTCGCGTTTCCTGCCAATATCAATAACTGCAACTTTCTCTCTTGTTATGTCATGGAAGCCGTTCTCTTCCCCCCGTGCATCATTAAGCCTACTTTAGCGGTCATTCCCATTGCCATTGTTCTAGAGCGGGAGGCCCCATTGTCTCACGGTGGACCGCCCGATTGTCACTTTTGGCGGATTTTTGCCAATTTGGCCACGATAACTTGCCTGGCCAGATTTGTTCCAGTGATCTTTTCGAATAAGAAATCGCACGTGCAGCCAAAAATGTCCGGCGAATAACCCCGTGTAAGGGAATGCACGTTAAATATCCTTCTAAGTCCTAACGCTGCGTACGATGTCACCCTTAATGGTGCGTTGGGTGCCTATTCAGGTGTCGGTTCGTCACTTGACTGTGGTTCTAAAATACGACACCAGTCGCCAATATAACTTGTGTAGCTTTAGTACGATGATAATTCTAAACCTAACCAATCAAATAAGAAATCCTCATTTAACAAAGGCAGGAGGGATGTAGTTAGCTTTCGTTCGCACAAGGCTTTGATCCTCCGAGATGGTGGAAGTCTGATTTCTGCTCCGAGATGGCGCTTCCTTCAACATCTGCAACTTTTACTCTTGTTCTATTGTGGAAGTCTTCGTGCTTTTCCCCCTGCATCATTGTCTACTTTTTTATAGTTAGGCACGTTGTTAGAGGAGAGGTGCATCGTATTCATTGATCTCTGGCGTGAATCAGGGTTGCCGTGAAAGATACACAAAGCCCGGATTCTTTGCACCAGTTTAGGCGATTTCTCGCTATCATCCCCAAAGAGGCTATTAAGGAAAGCCTTCTACGAAGTAAAGAGGCTCTTCTCCTGCACCCGTAATAGCGCGTAGACTAATAGCGTTATAGTCCAAAAAACTCGACCATCCGGGCCCCAGTTTTTATACGATTTCACTTTTTGGCTCGTTGAAGCAGTTGGCAACCCTGTGCAGCATTATTAATGGATGCTTCATTAGAATCCTCTCGTTGTGTGAGTGCATAGACTTCAATTAAACGACATGATTTAATATTCATTTCAATTCATTGTATCTCATTCTCCATAAGTGGATCGCGAAATTGAATTAACTTGATGAGGAATCATTATTTTGAGATTAAAAGAATTATAGATTAGCATTTAAGTTATTATAATTAGTGGTGTTGTATGTCAGATGATGTAACTATCCCGTTTTCATTTTTGACTTAAGCGATTTCACTATTTGTTTCGATTTCACTCTCAAAATAAGCGGAGTTTTTTTGTCTGCTATTTTATATTTCTATTTTAGAATGTTCTTTTCTTGTATGCAGTTCTTTAGGACCAACTTGTTTTTATTCTTACTATTTATATCGGTTTTAACCCTTTCAGTCCCAATGACAATTCGGCATCATCATTTTAGAAAAAAAAAAATTCTGATTGTCTATAGCCATTTATAATATCAAACATCGCATCATTCAATTTTTAAAACTTGTTTCTAGAAGAAATAATTTTTTATTAATCCCAATATATGTCAGTCCTATATATTTTTTTAAAATTATGATCAGAAACATGATGATGCCAAAGGGCATCACTAGGACTGAAAGGGTTAATTCGATAAAATGTCAAAAATACCAAACACTTCCAAATAATAATTCTATAATTTCTGAGTTATAAAAGTAATAAGAAAGTAAGCTAGTTGGGTAGTTTCAGAACTTTCTTTTTAATAATGACAAAAAAGTCCCTTAAAGTAATATCGAAATATCATGAGTAGAAAAAAAAGTACAAAATTGTATTTTATTGGTGATTTCAATAAACCTGTATTCTGCCTGGAAAAATAAAGGAATCATTTTATATCTACACTCAGCTGATAAATTTTCGTTCCTAAAAAATATCCTTTTGAGAAACTTATCTCGCTAATTAAACACGAGATATATACTGTGGAAGTTTGTTTTTCTTGTCTCTTTATCAATATTTGCGAGATTTTGGTTTTTTGAAAGACGACATTATCAGTTTTCTTCTTTTGTGTCGTTTCCCAGCTGCAAACAAAAATTGTACTTCATTCTTTTCCAATAAGATATTTTTTGTGCTTTATGCATCCACAATAGTCCAGCAGTTCTTCAACTTTTCCATCAGCTGATATTCTATTTTTAATGGGAAATGAGTTATCTTAGAACTCTAATTTTTGGTCCTTCTTGAAATAAAATTGTTTGGGGCAATATAATTTACGAGGCGTAATTGGATGTGTTGGCCGTAATTAGCCTTTATTGGCTGGCCTCGTAATTTAGAACCTTGGTCAAGAGACGAGTTTCTTTTTTATGATTCCATACTTTTTCGGAAAAAAAACATTGTCTCTTGACCAGGGTTCTAAATTACAAGACGTAATTATATGACGTAATATATATTTTATAAAATGTTCTATGTTCGTGAACCACGTTCGATTACTGTCACACAAATTCGCTTCATTTCTCCGCATAAAACAGAAGGTTAAACTAAAGAATCGTGGCCGGTAATTTTACGCCAAATCTGGTAACCCCGAAATTATGGCAACCTTTGGCGAAATTTGCAATTGCATTGACAATTTCGAATTGTTAATCTATTTAAATCTAAAATGCATCTAAAAAATTCTGAAGTTTTCTTAAACTAATCTTTTATTAATTATATGTTTTATGATTTAAATAATTTTTAATTTTTTTGAGTGAATTCTTCGGCATTTTAACTCTAAACTTTTTTTTTATAAATCTGTCTGCAATTTAATGAATTTTTCCGTTGTTTTAAGTAGGCCGTTTTGAAATTAGATAGTATTTTTGGTCATTTTGAAATGGCAACCATCTCTGCAAGTGCCGGGGTGTCATTTCGAATCTGTGACACTTTCAAAATTCCTCCTAATCCTGCCACGATTATTTAGTTTAACCAAACAGAACATCAACTCAACCGAATTTTTCCAACAACGATGACGGTTTGGTAATGGTTTGCATACACTCTTAAAACAAACACTCCGAATCTAACTCAGTCTGAGTGGATTTCACTCCTCCAGACTGGAAAATGCACTTCTCCTTTTGGAGCGGATCCTTTGTGTGTTAAACCTCCGACAGGATCACTCCAAACGAGTGATTTTAACTCAGTCTGAGTAAATATGCATCCCTTTAGGGTGTCGAAAATGCACTTCTCCAACTGGAGTGGATTTCACTCTTTTGTTTTAAGAGTGTACTTAACATTCAATCGAATTTAAACCGAAAAAGATTAATAAATATAGAAGGAATATAAACAAGTTGCGTTTTAAGAGCTGTAAAGCAGAACACTGCAGACGAAAACAATGGGCATTGAGAAGGAAACAATGAAATCGCAAGAATGGAAACTGGGGAGCTGGCTACGTCATCTGAAACAACCCAATATATAACTAAAAGAAACCTCAACTCAATTTGTCCGGGTCTTGCTCCTCGGTTTTACAGAGGAAAAAAAAAATAGTTGTGACCATAGATGCGTGATTTGTTACAAATTACCCGGGCGCAAGCTCCATTCCATTGGCATAAGACATGCGTTGCAACATAGTTACCAGACGGTTGGGTGAATTTCACGCATTGTTGGCGGTTCGAATCCCATTGGACAAGGAATACCATTTTGTGATGACAAAATGTTGATATTTACGTGTTTTGTGGAGCTGAACATGTAATGGTTGCACTAGAGCAGCTGAAAGGTAGGTAAGATGATGCGGCTCTCTATTTCTATCCTCCGTGAGGAGAGAAGAGTGGATTTTCTCTATAGGTATAATGCATTACAATCTAAAATTTATGCGCATTGCAATTTGTTATTAAAACTAGACTTGTGTAAAACTACACGACTATCCACTACCATTCAACAAATCAATACGAATATTCCAAGGAAATAATATACATTTTAACAAAAATTTATGTAGAAAGGTTTTCAATATGCATTTGCACCTAAGCCCGAAGCTCATTCAATACTATATTATAAGGAGCTTGGGTAAAATTACCGATTATTTATAAATACTTTTTTATTATTATTTTTGTTGTACCAACCAATTTTTCTTTCCAAACAGTGAAAGATTAAAGATAAATAATTTACCCAGTGTTCGTATTGTAATGAGAATTCTCGATTTGTTTAGAATTTGTCGATCATTGACATCCGACATCGCAAATCGTCTGCTGCTTCCCAAATTTAAAAATCAAGTGAATCGAAGCGAAGTAAATAATTCCGAAAGTTGGGATGGAGCTTAGAGTTAAGAAAAAGATGCGGAGATGTTTGGCGAGAAACAAAGAGGAGCCATCGAAAATTCGATAAGCAACCCTAGTAAGCCCAAACAAAAGCACACTCAATATTATACAAAAACCGACCTTAAGTTTGCAGCAGAGAAACGTACTATACCAAAACCGAGCTTAAGTTTGCAGCAGAGAAATGTACTAGGCGGAGGAAACTGCGTAAACAACGCTGCTGGCGCCGAAATTTCGCCTGCTTCTATTGGCCGCTCCTTTGAACCTGATATTCGAGAGCCTTGTTACGTCAAAATCGAAGGAAAAATAATTTAAATAACACTTTACATAAAGCTAAACTAATAAAAATAATAAATTTATGTCTTGAAATAACAAATAAATTTGTTTATTGAATGGGAAATACCTTTTTGTATTCGATTCTAGCACTCGAAAATGAAAACTATTTACCCTTTTTCTCGTAAAGCATTTGTATACTGCAAACTTAAGGTCTGTTTTGGTTTAGTTCATACTTAAAAGGTGAAAATAAAAAAAAAATTTAAAAATGACTGTTTGCGCAGTTGTAGCACGAGATTTTAATCTGCACGAGATGGTAACTAGTGATTCCCTTCACAGGTAAGAAAAGGACTTCGTAGTGATAGTTTATATATTAGAGTCAAAAATCGGGAACTCGAAATGTAGTTGTAGGGATCGCTACCCGCGAGCCCTCTGTGAAAGTGAACTGAACTGTAATGAGGAGAGAGACTCGACGAAGAAGCGTCGCGTCGTTGGTGTGAGATGTTCGAACGAAGAATGGGGCCATTGAGCTCACTGTACATAAATGAATCTTTTTATTGTTAATTAAAGATGATGTTTTAAACAGCTGCAAGTCCTTAATTGTTAAATAGTCATGCTACCAAACGAAGTAACAGAAGAGGCCACGATTTAGGCCTTTTTAGAATATGCCCGGCCACGCGACCGCTGCCATCAGCCCCCTATAACTGGCGGCAGCGTCGTGATTCGAACTCAATGCCGAGTGACTTGTAAGCTGAGTGCCTTGACACTGATGTGGTACAGCCTTCGCTAGAGTACCAGTGAAATTGGTTCGGCTGGAACCTGCAGTTTCGGGCCTGATGTGGGACGCCCGGTACGTTTAGCTACGAGACTGATGGTGCATCCTTAGATGTCCTATGGAGGGGTGGTGTAGCTCCAAGGTGGTGCTTCCTGCACCAGAGATGACCCATGGTACGCTGATGGTACCAGGTGACTGTGCGACTGGAACGTGGTGCGTTCAAGAATCAGCGCGAATGGCGTGTTTTGATCAGGTCAGTGGGTGCCAAGATTGTTTTTATTTCAATTAAAACAGGATCCACCAATTAGTTAACTATTTAACTGTATTTCTATTATGATATGTGTCGCATAGTGTTTTTGGATTATCAAGCATAAAGTAAATTTTTGTCAAAACAAAAGTAATATTTTCGTGTTATGCAAGTTAACACGTCTAGTGAATGGTTTTTGTTCTGGTTTCGAATAACCAGAATGTGTGTAAATAAATTGCTTTTTTGGCGTTATGCCAAAAGCGGTTAAATATTTAGGGGTAATTAATTCTGTTAATTACTGGTCATATTTGTAATTAAAAAAATGGTTATTGGTTGTACGATCGTACTAGTATTTTTTAATTGCAATAAGAAAAGTGTCTATAATTCTTTTCTAGTTTAATTATCAATAATTGGTTGAAATAATTATTGTGTGAAATTGTTTGTGCTAGAACATATTATTCTTTTGCATTTTTTTTTAAAGTTGTGCAATATATTTGTATTTTATATATGAGTTTCTATATAAGCGTATGGCAAATATATTGTTCTTATTTCATGAAAAATAAGGTAAATTTTATGGTAATTAAATTTAAGGATTTTGGAATTCTTCCAAGAAAATGCAAAGCAAAATGTTTTATCAGAACAAGTGTGTAATGCTATAGTAAAATAGTCCCATGTATTTTGCTTCTGGAAAAAATCGTTCGATTTATTGCGAAGTATAATTATTGTAGATGTGTTTTAAAATTCTCGTTGTGTGCTAAAAGAAATCGGTCGATTAATAGCAAAATAGAATTTAAAATAGTTAGAAAAGTTGTATTGTTTCAATGAATATTTTCTTTTCTGTGGTTTATCTACAAGTACGAATAGAATATGATACTGGAGTTTAGAAATACAGCAGTAATAACTCTGTGTTTGATGTCATTTCGCATTTTGCTTCTGAAAAAATAAATAGTAAAATAAAGGAAACCCTTTTTTTTTTGTTAACTTGTTTATGATGACAGGTGGTTTTGAAAAAGGCAAAACTTTTGCCTTATTATAAAAGCAGTTCTTTTTGAATCGTAGATACTCGATGATAATGTTTTCTTTTATCATGTTGCTTTTATAATGGATAACAGGTTATGAATAACTAAAGTTTTAGTTGTTGTTCTTTTATGTCGCGTTTTTTCTTGTTTGTTCTTTTTGCAAATGATATATTTTTCGAGTTCTTTATAGTGGTTTTGGGTAAAAATGTGTTGTAATCTAACTTAGAAATAACTTTTGATATATTTTATTATTTTATGGCTTTGAAATTATTATCGATAATGTTTTCTGAAGATAAATTTGGTTGTAAATTTATTGTTATTCCTTTTACGTTAAGAGTTGTGGAAATTATAATTAGTGGTGTACCTAATTATGCTAATTGTGAATGTCATGCCTAATTGATATTAATAATATTCTCAAGTAATATTTTTAATGAAACACTTGGTTAGGGTTTGGTAATCTTCGCAGTGAAGAACAGGTTGAATATTGTTTTCAAAAATTCATTTCTAACCAGTGTTGGCACTCATTGCTCATATTTTTTTTGGTGTTTGGCAAAATTCTTAAAAATGGCATACATAGATAAATTCCCATATGAAGTTGTGCTCTACGTTGCAACCGAAATGTGTGTCGATGTGACAACTCACGTAACGATTGGTGAACTGAAGGAAGCCATAATTAATAGTGAATATTACGAAGAAGAATTCGTGGAATCATTTTTAGAAACTACTATGGAAGATATGGAAAAGGAGGCCGAGAAACAACGGTGTGAAAGGGAACGCCAGGAGGTTCTAATGCGAATGGAAAAAGAACACAAGGAGCGGCAAATGAAAGAAGTGCAAAAGAAGCACGAAGAAATCAGGTTATTTTACTTGGGTATTGAAAAATACGAAGAACTTTATGGTCCAGTTTCAAAGGACAGAAACCTACATCGGAGGTTGAGTGAACCTTGTAGCAACATTGAAGTTCACTCGGAAAAAATCAGAGATGTCGGTGGGAGACGGTCAAGTCAGCCAAGGAGTCAGATTCTCAAATGTTGGTCGTACAACCAGAATACTCACGTGAGACGAGATTGCCCAAACAAAATCAAGGCTAGCCACAACGTCAAGGAAAATTCCAGTGTCAAGGTAGAAGCCAGGTCTGGCAGTATGACATTGGTGGACGGGTCGGCTTGCAAGGATGCAAGTTTGAAGATAAACTTGGAAGGTTTGGGCAGAAATTCTGAGAATCTTGATATGAAAATGGCTGATGAGGATGATATTCTTCCGGGGTGGCTCTTTGTGAACGGTGGAGACGATGGCACCCAACAAAGGTTGAAAGTCGTGCAACCGGTTCAAGATGAGCAGTCGACATCGCCTGATGACGATCCACCACCAAGGTTGATCGGGGATAATGTGTACGGCCCAGTACACGGCGAACAGCACCCTGCTGTTTGGCCACTTGATGAAAAAGTGGGAAAAGTTCAAGAAAAAGATAGTTTCTTGAATGGCGTGGACAACCTAGTCTACAGTAAACAGCGCCATGCTGTTTGGCCTCTTGACGAAAGAGGAAGTAAAAATCGGGAAGAAGACGATTTCTTCAAAGATGTGGACATCACAGTCCATAGTGAACAGCATCCTGCTGTTGATCCTCAGAAAGAAGAGGATAACTGCTCCGAAAAGGTGGGTGGCCTGATCCACCAGGAACAGCAACCTGCTGTTTGGTCTCTTGATGGAGGAAGAGCAAGTCTTCAAGAAGGGAATAGTTTCTTGGAAGGTGGACACTCCAAAGTGGACACCCCAGTCCACGGCGAACAGCAACCTGCTGCTGATCCTCAGACAGAAGAGGATGTTTGCTTTGATAAAAATGTGAAACAATCATGTGAACTCGAACTGTCCGAACAGTTGAACTTAAACACTATAAATTCCAGTATTTCGATTTCCAAAGAGAGTTTTTGGAAGGTTTTATTTGAGGATATTGTGGCTGATATTTCCTCAAGGATTTTGAGTGAATCTGTTTTCACTGCGAGGATGACCAAGGGATCATTTGGCTTAAAGATATTAAATTGGCCAAAATGGATCAAAGTTGGTATAGGATAAATTTGTATGTATATATTTCAGGATCTACTTGTTTCTTAATGTCTCTTATTACAATTGTATCTTATATAATACTTATATAATAATTACAATATTTTTAGTGGTGGATCCTATATTTTACGTTTATCCTAGGTTACTTGGCATCCGCTCTCAAGTTAATTTTTTTTTTTGAGGACTAATCTAATTTAGTTGGACTCAAGATATTTTTTAGTGTTTTAGATCTTAGGACACTGAACTGTTGTAAGAGAAAAAGGTCAGTGTTCCGCCTCGTCCGTCTTCAGACTGATTTTTCTCTTAGGAGGGGCGTGTAGGGATCGCTACCCGCGAGCCCTCTGTGAAAGTGAACTGAACTGTAATGAGGAGAGAGACTCGACGAAGAAGCGTCGCGTCGTTGGTGTGAGATGTTCGAACGAAGAATGGGGCCATTGAGCTCACTGTACATAAATGAATCTTTTTATTGTTAATTAAAGATGATGTTTTAAACAGCTGCAAGTCCTTAATTGTTAAATAGTCATGCTACCAAACGAAGTAACAGAAGAGGCCACGATTTAGGCCTTTTTAGAATATGCCCGGCCACGCGAACGCACCTTGCCAGCCCCCCTATAGTAGTAAACCTGTACAAATTCCACTGTAAAATGGCTAGTAGCCCTCGTGTTGCTCTAGTGCGACGATAATTCAAACCTAATCTAATTCACTGTAAAATAGCTCCAAATACAAATACAAAAATTTTCGATCAACAACAGGCCAGAGGTCCAGGTCCAAAATATGCATATTTCCTCACCAGTTTCTAATAGAATAGCTATCGAAACGAAATTCTTCTCAAAATCTTCCACTCTCTTCGAATACACAACGTATTCTGGTAAAGCATTCCACTCATTGACGACTCTATTGTAAAAATAATGTTTTTGGACCTCCCTTCTAAAGCATGATTTATTCAATTTCTGACCATGCCCTCTGGTCCGGCTATTTAAGGTAAAACCTAAGCCCTCCACGTCTCCCTGTTTTATGAACTTGAATAACTGAATTAAATCACCCCTTGTTCTCCTATTTCCCGGGGAATACATATTTAAGGATCTTAATCTGTTACCTTGTTACCATAATCGATACCGCTGCATCGACCAAATACTTTTTCGATACCACCAAATACTTTTCCGAGAGTTTTTGTTTTGGCTAACTTCAAAGCGATCATCGGCTTCACTTGGCGAAGCGGTTTTTGTATTGTTTTAATCTCGTCAGCATCTCCATCTTCTTCTTAGCTCCATGGGATGGAGCAGCTGATTCGGAAGGATGAACATTTACATGCCTTAACAATGATTAAGTGTCTATTTTTTTATTTATGCAGTGAATCGAACACGAACCCACTTGTCCAGATTGTTTTATTTTTGTCTTTTTTCTGAATCTTTTTTAATCGATTCAATTGATATCGTTCTGTACCTCAATGGGACGAGAAAAATCGCAATCGCACAATTCGAAATGCCTCCGGGACTTCAGTCCATTTTAAGCGAGTTGAAGATAGTCCACCGCAACTTTGTAGAAATTCCATTTTTTTCCCCTACACGGATACTTGATATTAATATTTTCTCATAATATGAGTTCATGGTTCTTGTTGCTGTTCATTAGAAAATAGGACCCGGTTAGGCCCACCGTTTTCAAAGACAGTCAATCAACAGAATTTGCTTATTTTTGGTTTTCACATTGGTAATGTCGATATGTAATTTGTTTGATAAATGAAGTAAAAACGAGACCTTTATCAAAGTTGCCGCCCCTCCCCTCCACCAAAGTAGAATTATCTTGCAGTAGATAGATAAATTTCATTGAATATATATAATAAACTAATTTTAAATAATTAGAGTGGATAATTTAATATTTAAATATTTATAATTGATAATAAAAGAATTCTAATTTATTTTAATTGATAATTAATTAGGTAGCTAATTAAAAGGTTTAAAAATGGTCTAGCTCCCCCCTCCCCCCCCCCCCCCTCATAAAAAAAGATTTTTGGATCCTCCGCTGGCACACCCCGATGGGAACATTATTGCAGATTGATGAACAGAAAAATCAATTATTTATTAGAATCAGATCCGCGTTCGCCTTTGCAACGAGAATACCCGAATTTTTTTTCCTTTACACCCTCTAAAATATTCTCCCTAGAAAGAAATTTTATTTCTGCAACAGCTTAATATATCTATACTTTGGGGCATTCCATTGACAGCAATTGCCCAAACAGTTTCTTTTCGGATGGGGCCTTGCGAAGGGACACTCGCCGAAAAGATCCCTTACTCCCTCCCCCTCCCGAATTCCATCATCCACCACTCAATCAAATGGGAAGAAGAAGAAAAAAATCAATTCCCCGTAGTCTTTTAATAAGAAAAGAAAAATGGCGGAAAAGAATGTGGAACGAGGTGTGTCGCTTGGGCAAAGGAGATCACCTTCCCTCTCGAGTTGGGATACTAAGTCAGGGTTACAGGATGCAATTTCCAAAAAAAAAATAGCCCAGTTGCGGCTGGCTGAAAATCGGAGCCTGATTTCCGGCAGAGGTTTTTTTTTCAGGCTGCAACATTGGCGGTCAAGCCTTTGCAGACTCGTCAAAATCTGCAGAACAGAGAGCCATTTTTTTTTGTGGCACCATCTAGGCGACTCTGACGCTACCCATTTTGACGAGCAGATTACAATGAATCTGAGCTCTCTGTGGATGTAAAATTGTGCCGAGAGAACCCAAGCCAAATGGGCCCTCCAGGGATATGTAGCGGCTTCGATAACCCATTGTTTGCCAAAAGGATCCTTAAGGCAGAGATGATTTATCTCGGCTTATATACTACCATTAGCGTTGTAATCTATAATAGTGGTAGGCACATGGGAGGTAAATCAGCGCCATCTAGTTGTTGATGGAATTTTGAGGTTGTGTGTGGGGTAACCGCCACAGATCTTTTACATGCCATATAATCATATGACAAATTTCCGGCAAAGTTGGGTTACTTATAGTTTATTCAAATGGGGCACGTGCGGCGTGCCCAGGGTACCCACTGTTCAAGGAGCCCTCCAAATTTGCCTGGAAAAAAATATTATGGAAATAATGTGGTCAAAATTAGTTGCAATAAAAAGTTACATATATTTCAACTGAACCAAGTGCCTTTAACTTTTGAAAAGCGAGCTGCTACAATTTTAATCGGATAAACAAAAAAAGTACAAAATGCTAAAAAATATATATATATATACATATATTATGTTGAATCAAAAATAAAAACCAAAATGCTGTTCAAAATTATGCTTGCCAAAGCAGTTTTGACTAATGATTACAATTTATATAAATCACGCGTATCCAAAAATCGGCAAATGCAAGCCAAGTGTGGCAATCCTGAGCAATCCCTTCTGCAACACAATGCCCTATTGGATTTCTGACACTAATGACAGCCCTTTTGCAAAAAAATATACAGTCTATTTATTTGAAGAGTGAAAGTCGAGCTGGGAGCGACGTCAAGAATTTTTAATCGCATTTTCCACGCTACGTTTATTATCCCGGTGCCGCTGGCAACAGCCTTATCCATGACGTCATCCCAAAGAAGAATCTGAACATCGCATTAGCCGATCCAGCGGCATAGTGGTTAAGGCATTGGCCTCTGGAGCTGCTGGTTCCGGGTTCGAATCCCGTTCAGGCATGGATGTTTGTGTTTGTCGAGTATATGCGGAGTACGTGCTCGTAAAATCTGTTGGGTCCGAAAGTCCTGTGGGCGGTCATTGCGCAGTTTCCCATGGGTACAGGTCCCTGGAGAAAATTTCCCTCCCCTTCAGGGACATGTCTAAATTGCGGAGGTGGCAACATCTGTCATATGTGTTTGTGCGTGTTTTGTGTTGTCCTACTTGACGATGGTTTATAAGCGGGTCCTTGCGACCAAGCACACAAGCCTGAAAATATATGTCTACCAACCAACCAACCAACATCGCATTATAGTATGCAAAATTATTCGACTACTTTAATGCAAATTATCATATTCGTACTTTTTTTTGTGGTTTTGGATGTAGTATCTCCAAATTAGGGCGAAAAAGCGGAGAATAATTTTTTCTTTTATTATTTCTTATTTCTGTTACATGAAATAAACGGAAGAACAGTTTTCATGAACCATTCCAGTTTGAAATTCTTACAATATCAATTACATGGGCGTACCCACCATAGGGCAGAGGGGGGCAGCTGCCCCACTCTAGAAAGGGTGAAGTGGGCCCCGGTCTTATGGGGGCCCCTGTATATAATATATGTAAAAGGAGATGCATTAAAAAAAATCGATGTTGTGTTCCCAGTCGGGCCCAGGGGCCCACTTTGCGCCTGGAGGCCCTTTTATATAATCTGATATAAAAGGGGCCCACGAATGATGTTCGAATTGAGGCCCATATTTTTGCGATTGGTCCTGAGTTGGCCTCTGGGGGCCCAATACTTTACGCAAAAAGAGTCTACATAATTTTAAAATATGGTCCTTTGTTAGTAATTGGGCCCACTGAAGCCCCCAATTGATGTATATTCTATGTATAAAAGGGGTTTAAGCACTTTTTTTTCAAATTGGGCCCAATATAATATCAATTGGGCCCACTGCCTTTCTGGGCCCCCTAATCCTATCAAGACTTCTTTTGCATGTGAAGTCTTTCCTGAATTTGGGGCCCCCCCATACATCGTTTAGTTTAAAACATGGACAACTAATGGGCCAAGAGACTTGTAATGGGCTACCAACTTGCGTAAAATTAAAGGTTACATTTACCATACATTAAACAAGAAAACGTAATTGTTATTTCAAATTACTATATACCCTTGTAATCCAATACCCTTCTTATCCAGTATGGCAAAGCAGCAGGTGATATTTGGTGATAGGGCCCTGGGGGGAGTTGGAGCTTATATATATATACATAAAAGGGGCTCCGAATTTTGTTTTAAACCAAGCCAAATTTTCTGACAAAATTTAGCAGTCTTAGAAAATGAAAGAAACCTAATGAAAGAAAAGTATAGGGCCTTTTTTAATGGCACAAAAAATAATAGAGGGCCTCTTTGAGAGAACGCATAGACTGGTTGCATCAATCGTAAAAAACTGGAAAAACAAATTTAGTGCCTAAAACTATTCTTTTATTTGTCGTTTTAAACTATTGTATAGTAAAAATCAAAGTAATTTACAAGAAAATGATAAAAGAGATAAATTATATTATTTCAGTATTGCATCAAAGGAAAATTCCCTAAAGGGGCCCATCCAACTAAGAAAATGGGGGGCCCATAACATTACCTGCCCCCCTCTAAATCAGATCCTGGGTACGCCCTTGATCAATTATGAAATTTAACATAAAATGGTACTATTTTATGTCTAGAAAGGAGGTGGGGCAGTAAAGAAGAATGCAACTGTTTTAGTATAAATATCAATTTAATAAAGTAAAGTGAAGCTGATGACGAATTACATCACACAGACACTCACCTTCTTATGGGTACTCAAAGCCTTGTGCCAACGGAAACTACTGCAACCCTCTTGCCTTCTAGGCTACGGCCTGGAGGCACAAGACAACAACAACAACAACCAATTATTTCCCTTCTGTATTCCTTTCACTTTATATCATATTAAAAAGGAATAGGTCTCCAAGCCAAAATCTCTCTACGTTAAAAATCTTCTAAGTTAAACGTTTGTATTGAATTTTTTAACGAACGTTTTTTTTTTTTTTTTTAATAAATGTAGCTACTTTCAGGTCTCTATAATCCCGCTTTATGAAATGGGTTCGAATATTTTAAAATTTTCAATAAAACATTTTGCGACAAAATATTCTAACTAAGTTCAAAAAGTGGAGTTCGGTACGCCAGTTATACTATTTATCATCTGGAAACCCGTTTGTAGGCGTAAATACACTCTTAAAACAAAAGAGTGAAATCCACTCCAGTTGGAGAAGTGCATTTTCGACACTGGAAAGGAGTGGATATTAACTCAGACTGAGTTAAAATCACTCGTTTGGAGTGATCCTGTTGAAGGTTTAACACACAAAGGATCCACTCCTTTCGGAGAAGTGCATTTTCAAGACTGGAGGAGTAAAAATTACTCAGATTGAGTTAAATTCACTCGTTTGTTTTAAGAGTGTACATATATATTCCATCTTGTGTGCTTGATCAGAGAGCCGCTTTATAAGCCTTCGTCAAGTAAGGCAGACACAAAAAGAATGTTTACTGCCACAGAGAAAGGAAGTACACCCAGGGCGAAAGCGGGAATCGAGCCCGCACCTGTTACAGCGCACAGACTGTTGGCGTAATGGTCCAAACCACTCGGCCATCCGAGCCCCAACCCTTTTGTAAAAATATTTATTACAGTCGGAGAAATGTGTCTTACAAAATTATTTTTTCTTTTGGATTAACACAGAGGAAATACTTAAGTTTGGAGACCCGGCTACCACTCCCATTCAACCTTTACTGATATAATGTTTCGTAGTGTTTATTCCAAGAACGCAAACATTTATTTTTCCCTAAACAAATCCGTTAGGTCAGCGATAGCTGTAAAAAAAGTAAAGTGGGTAAATCGTGATTTGTCAAGAGCAAGAGCGGAAAAACAAATGATGTCGGTTTTCTTTTAAAAACCAAAAATCAACGCTAGAAAACGAACAATGAAGGTTTGTAATTACAAGGCCATCGGTTGATCTGCTCTTATAGAGCAATTGAGGACTTTTTTACGAAAAAAAACACCTTTGTTCTGTATCGTCATTTCCGAAATTAACTGAAGTGAATTGACATAATTTCTCCCAAGAATAACCCTTATTTAAAATATGTCCTCATCAACATCTAATTTAAAGCATGACCTCTTCATTTAAGTGTTTGAGATTTAAGTTGCAACAAAGTAATAAGACATTAAAACTTTGATTAACCGCATAAAGAGGAAGAGCAGTAGTGTATCGTAAAGTTATTTTTGGATATTAGTCAATTATGATTCAACAACACGGATTTGAAATAAATATTATTTTATGAAATGCTATATGCACTAAATCAATTAGTAATCAATCAATAATGATTATTTGTAGCATACTATCTATTTTTTAAAATAAAATATTGATTTTAAATCTTTTTCATTTTTTTTTCAATTACCTAATCTAAGGTAATGCAAGAATTGTGACGTTTTGGAGGGAGATGATTCTAACAAAGCAGTTTTGAACATTGGTAACGTTCGTCTGTTTGAAACCCACTCTACATCTCGAACTAAAAGAGCTAGGGACTTCAAATTCAGTATACGAGACACAAAACAGTTCTATGGCGGCTACTTTTACCCATGAGCAAATTTTTAAAATCCGAAGAATTGCGTATGGGCAAAAGGTAGCTGTCATAGAACTGTTGTGGTTTTAAAGGTATTGCCGAAATGCAAAAAAATATATACAGACTTCAACTTCTTTATTTTAAAAGTTATTGAAATGACATTAAAAGGGAATTACAATTAAATTTGCGTTCAGTTTGAGTGGAAACTAAAAGTTGTGTAGTGTTATACACCCCTAATTTTGGATGAAAAATATAAACGTTGTATACAGTGCCCTCTAGCGTACCTGCCCTTACCTGCCAATTTTCTCCAGACAACCTGCACCCATGGTAAGCTGCTCAATGACCGACCACAGGACTTTAGGACCCACAGATTTAAAGAGCACGTTCTCCGCATGGAGGTCACTCTTAAAACAAAAGAGTGAAATCCACTCCAGTTGGAGAAGTGCATTTTCGACACCGTAAAGGCATGCATATTTTCTCAGACTGAGTTAAAATCACTCGTTTGGAGTGATCCTGTCGGAGGTTTAACACACAAAGGATCCACTCCAAAAGGAGAAGTGCATTTTCCAGTCTGGAGGAGTGAAATCCACTCAGACTGAGTTAAATTAGGAGTGTATTGCTTTAAGAGTGCAGGATAACACAAATATCCATGCCTTTCCCTGGTTTCGAGCCCGGTGTAACAACATACAAGACTCCAGAATACTCCAGGAACACTCGAACACAAAAAAATAATCCCATTTAGTAGCGAAGACAGTTTTATTTAGAAGATTCGAAATTCGTTTTATTAACACTTTATTTATTTATTAAAAACACTTTAGAAATGTTAGTAAAATAATCGGAGTTCGTTCATTTTCGATGACTTCTCGTCCATTTAGGACCACACCTAAATTTACGTCTTTCCCGTTCAGTGTCTAAAAAAGTTCTCCTCTACTCTTCTTATTCCGTGCTGCGGGACTGCTTCCAAGTTGGCCGGTAGAGGGCCAAGGACCAATACGTTGACGCTACAGGCTCCTCCTCCCCTGGGGAAACTTTCGAAGAATGAGAAAGTTTATGATTAGTGTTCATACAAGAGTTATACAACTGTTCCAGGAACCTAGGCAAGTGCCAAGCAAAAATTATCAATTCCCAGTGTCGAGAAAAACCAAATGTTAAAAACATATGAAAAGAAATAAATGCAAGTATGAAAAGAAAGAAAGAAATTGGGCACATACACACATTTTTTTTTTTTTAGTGAGTGTGAATCCGACTCAAACCATCTGCATTTTGATGCAGCTTTCCTTTTCGATGAATAACTTTAAAATTAAAAGGTTGTAATATTAGTGACCATCGCATCAAACGTGCGTTAGAACTGGCATGAGAATTCAGCCACACCAAAGGATTATGATCAGTCACAATTTGAAAGAAATTTCCATCGAGATAACACTTAAGTTTCGAAACTGCAAAGATGATGGCGGCACACTCTTTCTCACTAACACTATATCGTTTTTCAACACTGGTAAACTTCTTGCTTAGGTATATAATAGGATGTTCTTCAGTTTCATTGTCTGCCAACTGGGACAAAACTACCCCCATTCCTCGATCTGACGCATCAGTTTCAACTATGAACGGCTTCTGATAGTCTGGTGAGTACAGCACAGGATAGCTGCAAAGACAGTTCTTTAGCTTGTCAAATGCTTCCTCACATTCTTTAGTCCATGTTATGGAACCTTTTCTAGCTCTCCCTTTTAAAGAATCAGTTAAAGGGGCAGCAATCGATGAAAACATTGGAATGTATCGGCTGTAGTAACCGGCTAACCCTAAAAAGGCACGAACTTCAGTTTTACTTTTAGGTGGGCTAAAGTTCTTGATCGCCTCAATTTTTAGTTCAGCTGGCTTCCTAAGACCTTGTCCAACAACATGTCCAAGATACTGCACTCGCGCTTGGGCAAATTTACACTTTGACGGCTTGATGGTTAGTCCAGCCTTTTCTATTCTTTTCAGAACTATATCGACTTGTTTTAAATGTTCAGCGAAACTGTTCGAAAAAATCGCTATGTCATCGAGATACGGAACTGCGTACTCTTCACATCCCTCTAGAAGTTGATATACCATCTTGCTAAATTCGTAAGGAGCATTCTTTAGACCAAATGGCATCCTTAAGGGTTTATAAGTGCCAAAGTTAGTCACAAATGCTGCCAGTCTTTGGGCTCGCTCAGTAAGAGGAATTTGCCAATAGCCTTTAGACAAATCCAGAACTGTTATGTACTGAGCAGAAGACACGATTTCAATTCTTTCTTCTATATTTGGAAGGGGAAAGAACTTTGTTTTAGTGATCTTGTTCAAGTTCCTGTAATCAATGCAAGGTCTCGGATCCTTACCAGGAGCTTCTACCAGAATCATTGGCGAAGTACAATCTGAAAAACCAATTTCTATGATTTTCAAATCCAGCATTTTCTGTATTTCGGTTTTCAGAATTGCATTTTGTCTTGGCGATGTTCGATAAGGCTTCGAAAGAATGGACTGTTCTTCGCTAAGTTCAATGTCGTGCATGACGAGTTCGGTTTTTCCTGGGATGTTTGAAAAACACTTCATATATTTCCAAACTAGGTTCTTCATTTGAGAGATTTGGGCCTCATTCATATTTGAACTTTCGCCGTTATCTTGAAACATCTCTTCAAGGTCCAATATATTCGGGTTAGAGTCCACACAAGGTATTTCCATTTGTTCCTCGTCATTTTCTCCATCAAGATCACTTATCAAATAATTCACTTCTTCTGGTCGTTTATAGTATGGCTTCAGCATATTCACATGGTACACCTTAGAAGTTGCTTTCTCACCTGGCAACTGCACAACGTAATTGGTTTCAGAGAGTTTTCTTAGAATTGTTCCAGGACCTGTCCAATGTGGGCTTAACTTGTTGCTCTTAAATGTAGCAAAAATCAGCACTAGGTCTCCTATTCGAAATTCTCTTTTTACTGCTCTCTTGTCGTACCAAGTTTTATTCTTTTGCTGACATTCTTCCATCTTTGAGATTGCTAGTTCTTGACAGCGCTTCATTCGGTTAATCAAGGAGAAGACGTATTCAGTTACGGGCTCACCTTCTGTTTCTTCCACGTCCAACCATTTTTCATACAACAGAGTAAGAGGTGTTCGAAGATTCTTGCCATGCACCAGTTCAGCAGGAGTAAATCCAGTGCTTTCATGGGTAACAGTTCTTAGGGCAAACAGAGCTGGATATATAGCTTGCTCCCAATCACTCCCAGACTCCAAGCACAACACCTTTAAGACTCTTTTAACTGTCCGATGAAATCTTTCGATTGGATTACTTTGTGGATGATAGACAGAGCTGTGAACTACCTTTATCCCGAACTTCTCAAGAAAAGTAGTACTGAGTGCGCTGGTAAAAGAGCTTCCTTGATCTAACTGCAAAACCTTTGGAAATCCCATTCTACTAAAGATTTGCATTAAAGCATCAACAACAGTCACAGATGTTATATCTTCTACTGGGACGGCATCTGGATATTTAGATGATAGGCACATCGCAGTCAACAGGTATCTTTTTCCACTTGGAGTGACTGGCAAAGGTCCACAAGCATCGACATTTATCTTGGAAAAGACTTCTTGAATCACCGGAACTATCTTCATAGGAGCCTTCTTTTTGTCCAGAGGTTTTCCAACGCGTTGACATCTGTCGCAGCTTCGAACGTAGTCTTCGATTTCTTTATAACACTGGGGCCAAAAGAAGTGTCTGGAAAAGATGTCTTTCGTCTTTGTCACTCCCAAATGTCCCGATGTTCCCTCATGACAAAAGGCTTTCAAGTCATTTCGATACTTTTTAGGCACAACCAGTAACAGTCTCTCCACTCCTGTCTTGTCCATCTTTCTCTTCACGAGTATTCCATTTTCTAGTTTTTCTAATCCACCAGCAGATTCACTTGGATTTTCTTGCACTTTTTCCAAAAGTGATTTTAGCTCGGGGCATTCTTTTTGTTGATCTGAGAAAGTTTTAGAATCCACTTTCAACAACGCCAAGCCCTCATAGTTATCTTCTTTAGGTGGAAATGAAAACAGATCATCTTCTTCAATTGTTATTTCATCATTCTCATTTTCCTCTTCCTCCACAACTTCTTCAACTAGGTCTTCGACAGCTTGCTCTTGTTCTGCTTTGCGTCTTCGAGCTCTTGTTTCTATAGCATTGATCTGGTGAGGAACATCTTCATTTTTCATTGTATCTAATAAGGCTGCTGTTTGATTACCCAGCAAGTATCTTCCTTTGTCTAGTTGACATGGCACGACAGCTGCCTTTGTGATTACATGTCCGAATTTTCCTTTCAACTCCACTTCTGCCAACGGCAAGCATACTGGGAATTCGTCCAACGGTTGTTGTACCCAAATGTTCTCTCCAGTTAACATTTTAGGAGTGATTCTGTTGCGGCACACAACGTCGATGCTGGTTCCAGTATCTCGCAAAATAGGCATAGTGAAACCATTTACTTCAGCCATGAACGTATAGGGGGACATAACGTCTTCGTCTCCTTTCTTTATAAGACGGTTGATGTCTGAAGTTCCACCAGTCTTCTTCATCAAGGGACAGTCAGGTCTTAGATGTTCAGTGGAATTACAGCGAAAACATCTTGGTTTTCTGCGTTTTTCGAAGCCTTCATTAGTTTTACTTCTTTCATTTTCATTCTTATCAACCCGTGGTTCGTTTAACGGGGCCTTTGTTTCGGATTGATTTTTTCCTTTCCATGGTTTGAACGTTTTTTCTTTTGTTGGAAATGTCTTTTTCATGATCATCCTTATGTTTTCATACTCATCCAGTTTTTCTGCGACCCTCTCTGGATTTTTCATCTGGGTCCACTCATCTATAAAATGATTTTTAATTTCCAAACTGGTTTTCCTTTTTATTTGTTCAGATAAAATCAAATTACACAAATCTTCAAAGGTCCTCACTTCCAACCCTCCTATCCATTCGTAGAAATAGTTTTTCAGCTCAAACAAAAAGTCTTTCCAAGTTCCCTCTGGTCCTTTATGGTGGTTATAAAAAAGTTGACGGAACTTTTCTGGGCTGAGTTTGTATCGGTTCAGAAGCACCTTCTTAATAGCCTCGTAATCTTCGTATGTTTCTTCCGATTCCCGAGCGATGAGCTGGGCCATTTCAATTGGCAAGAGTCCCGTTAGGTGAGACACCCATTGCTCTTCTGGAAGTCCGATCCTCTTGGCTGTTCTTTCGAAAAGGACTAAATACAAACTGATATCAGATTTGGAGTCATATTTTGTTATCAAATTGTGTATGTCTTCTCTATGTCTTGGAGCCACACTTGTTCCATTTTTCTCCAATCTTAATTTTTCGAGAAGAAACTTATTTTCCGACTCTTGCTTTTCTAGAAATAAACGATGCTCTTCTAGTTGCTTCCTTTCTTCGACAGCAGTTTGAAGAAATGATTCTACGAATTCTTGTTCGTAATGTGTACTAGCTTTAATGGCTTCTTTCAAAGTTAAAACTGTCGAATTCGCATCTATGTCAATGTTCATTTCCGTAGCGAGGTTTAATAAGTCCCCTTTTCGACACTTTCCCCAAATAGCCATTTTTATAAAAAAATATCTAACTACTTTTACCGACAAGATATTAAAAAGTTTCTTTAATTGTCTGAGACGAATCCACACTCGTAATAGACTTCATATACAATAAACCTTTTTTTATAACATATCTTAAAATTCACAACTAAAAGTATTATTTTCATAACCATAAACCTTTATAAATTATACAATATCTCTTTTTTTTAAAGATAAATAGCAAGGTTTAATCTCATTTTCTATAAGCAATAAGAACGTATTATTTTAACGTATTAACGTTAAGAACGCAAGAAATACATTCGAAAAGAAATGTCTCAATGCATTTACACAAAAATAAGGCAAAAAGAAATAAATTGCAATAATTTTTTCTAAGAAAAATATTTTCACCTATATTAATATATTTTTAATGCAAGGAAATATCAAAATCACTTATAACAAATATCCCCAAAATAAGCATTAAAAAAGAAATAAAATGTGACCACGAAATTATTTTCCAATAAAATATAAAAGAAACAGAATATGGTAAATAAACTTCTTATTCAACAGATGTATTTTTTTCTTTTTACTTAAAAAAAACATCAAGAATATATCCAGTCTTTTATTTCGACCAGAGAAAATAATCTCAAAATCCACCTGTCTATAACTAAATAAAAAAAAAACAATCGATATTCTTTCTCAGTCAACAGGACGTCAAACCATCCGCCATGTTTGTCCACGAACACATTTTCTCAAAACGAAAACTCGATTGACAAAATAATTTTTAAACATGTAATTGGGTTCATACAATAATTCTTAACGAATAAACACTCAAATATATCATCAAAGAATTTATACAGTGCTGTCATTCAAATATTTATACATGAATACACTAAAATTCCTATATATTTTTTATTCGTTAACAAGAAACTTGATAGACACAAGATTTTTTTTTTAACTGTATAATTATCTTATACCATTCAAATATATGTAAAAATATTTTTTTCAAGAATTTTAACAGTGCTACCATTCAAAGACGTTTGAATACACTAAATTCTTAAATATTTATTCACTCTTGATATCAAAATATATACTACTTCGCAACAAATATCTATTACGCTCAAAATAACACTAAATTCCAACAATAAGCTACTTAATGCTTAATATTTAACTAAGTTATAAATATTTTTCAAGCAAATAACATAAGTATTTCCGCTTCACAATTGTATCCAGGAATAACTTGTTACCAATAATGGCGCTTTCAATAGAATTTTATAGCTTTTAAAGCACGTTACGAACATTGATATCATACAAAAATAGTTATTTTAGAGTAATTAATACAAAACTTTCTGTTTATCATTTCAAAAACAACTCAAAACTTAATTTCCAAGGAATTAACTACACCTTATTAAGTTTTTTTACGAGTTAAAGGGTTTTTATTTTTGAAAAACCAAACTAATTTTATAAACAGAATTTTGTATTGACATTTTAGTTTATGTAACTATTTTTTCTCGACACCGGCAAAAGACAAAATTTGCAAAAGGCACTCACCCCAAGAAGTGACGAGATGATGTTGTCGTCGAAAATCCCACTGTAAGCCACCATTTTTAGGTCTTGTAACAACATACAAGACTCCAGAATACTCCAGGAACACTCGAACACAAAAAAATAATCCCATTTAGTAGCGAAGACAGTTTTATTTAGAAGATTCGAAATTCGTTTTATTAACACTTTATTTATTTATTAAAAACACTTTAGAAATGTTAGTAAAATAATCGGAGTTCGTTCATTTTCGATGACTTCTCGTCCATTTAGGACCACACCTAAATTTACGTCTTTCCCGTTCAGTGTCTAAAAAAGTTCTCCTCTACTCTTCTTATTCCGTGCTGCGGGACTGCTTCCAAGTTGGCCGGTAGAGGGCCAAGGACCAATACGTTGACGCTACACCGGGCCCACTCGCTTGAAATGCGAGGGTTATGTCGAATTTATTAATTTGAAATTTTCGAAGTACCTACTCCAGATGAGATCATTTTGACCTAACACCTTTTCACACGAATAATCTTAAATGAAGAGTACACTGGAAGAAAACCACTTGATTTTTTAGGAGTCTTACCTTATGTGTCTGCTTGGCGGATATTAACGACAGGAAACCGGTTTTTCTGTCGGTTCTTCTATATTTGCGGTACAAACGTGTGACTCGTATCTACTGATCTCTGGCGTGAATCAGGGTTCCCGCGAACAAAAAACAAAGCAGGTAACCGGTTGCTTTACTCTTATTTAGGTCATTTCTCGCTATCATTGCCAAAGAGGCCTATTGAGGAAAGCCTTTTACGGAATAAAGTGGCTTTTCCCTTGTACTCTTCAAATTTGATTGGTCAGTGGAGGACAGCTGAACATTCCCCGCTTTTTTTTTTTTTTTTTTTTTTTTTTTTGGATCATTCCGTCACACTCTGTCGTCGACTTAAGACGACCAATCTGTCAACTGTCAAATAAAAAAGACTTACTCCAAAGTTTACCTCTCGACTTATTTTACCTGTATACACGCCGTTGCACGGGAGTAATCTTAATGACGGTAATTTGTATGTTTACGTAAACTATTATTTTATGCCAATCAGTCTCCATCACCATTGGTCAGCTTCCCATCAGTATGTTATAATCATCCCTACCCCATCCCCATGTAGTCCAGTAAAATAAAACATTTTGGTATACAAAAGGTCAAGTAGTTCTGATTTTTGGATATGTTATATGTAATGGAGGTCTAATTAAAAATCCAAGTTTGTGACCTTGAGGCGCCGCCGCTCGCTGCGCCCCAAGGTCAAACGTCGGTCATTTTTTAGTTTTTGCAGATTTTCTCCTTAAATGATTGGTTTTACAACAAAGTGATGAATACAACAATTAAAGAGGGATAAATATGCTACAATTTGAGTGCATGTTGGTGTTTTTAAGCCTAATAGTTCCTGAGATACAGCTCCTCAAAGTTAGTGTAAATTGCGAAAAAATTGTGATTTTCAAAATTTAACAATGTTTTTCTGCAAAAGATGTATTTAATAGCAAGGTTATTACAGTTTAATTGATTTGTTCACGTTACCATAGGGTAATTTAAGGTTTCGGAGTTTTTTCATGTTTGTGTATCATTTTTAAGATCAAGGAAAGCCTAGCCACAGCGCGCCCCAAATGGAAAATTTAGATATATCGCGCCCTAACATTCAGTAAACCTGTTGTAAAAAATGGACTTACATTACGGGGTCGGATAGTTTTAAATTTTGGACGTGTTTTATATTTTGGAAATCTAATTAAAAATCCAAGTTTGTGACCTTGGGGTGCCTCCGCTGGCTGCTAGTCAAAAATCGGACATTTCACAGTTTTTTCAGATTTACTCCCTGAAGGTTTGGTTTTACAACAATGAATAAGACTATTAAAGAGGGATAAATATGCTACAGTTACAGGATAAATATAACAGTAGTAAAAATAACAGTAACAGGATAAATATGCTACTTGGGGCGCCGCCGTTGGGTGAGCCCCAAGGTCAAGCTAATTGTTTAAACTGCTGTTTCACTTGCAAAAATGCAGCACTGTTTTATGCCTTACGATTGTATTTTCAGGTACAAAACTGTTGGGGCATGAAAAAATCCTCTCGAATGCGGTTGGCATAAAGCTAGGTTACTATGATAGCAACCTCGGTTTTATTTCATGATTATTAGAATTAAAATGACAAAATTCAAGTTACATAGAATATCAATTTATCCCAGGTTACTAATTTTTTTAATGAATCAAATATATGGCGTTTGCTAGTTCTACAACAAGACAATGATTTACAGAGATTTCTGCAGAGAAATATGAAAGGGGTTTTCTAGTTAGGTAGATGCACATAATTGTGTTTAATGCTCCTGGTTTAAGATCAGTGCATAATGTGTTTTGTACATAGTTGTTAATTCCTTCGTTTTTACAAGTCCCAAGGCACATGCACTGAACATACTCTTTTTTGTTAACCGATTACACGAGCATGCACATTTGGTCTCATTAAGGAATCAAAGGATTTCTAGATTAAAAAGTCATTTTCGAAGATAGGATAGAACTAGACTCTTGTAAGATAGCAAAAATTTAAAAAGTATCACAAACTTAAACGGCAAAATGACTGTCCACGAGAACAAGGGATCGAGTAATTAGTTGTTCTCGGAGAGATCTCTATGTAGGTAATAACTGTTTATCTTTTTTTTTTTTTTTTTTGTAGAACCAACCTTTCCGAGAGTAAATCGAGAAAAACTAAATAATTAAGTTTTTTTTTTCGTTTTTCTGATTTGGCGTAGCCTGCGACAGTGCCCCTAGGTCAAAAACTTTAATTCTTAATTAGACTTCCAATATATAAAACATGTTCAAAAATTAAAACTACCCGACCCCTATAAGGTTACGTCATACCAATATGACACTCCCTTTTTCTAAAACAGGTTTAGTGAACGTTGGGGCGCGATTTATACAAATTTTCCATTTGGGGCGAGTGGCGGTGGCAAGCCTTGTCTTGATCTTGAAAATGGAACACAAACACAAAAGGCAAACGATACCCTGAAAAAACCTTATGGTAACATTTACAAATAAATTAAAAGGTAATAACCTTGCGATTAAATAAATCTTTTGGAGAAAAAAAATTGCAAAATTTTGAAAATCACAAATTTTTCACAATTTACACTAACTTTGAGGAGCTGTATCTCAGGAACTATTTGGCACAAAAACACCATCATGCACTCAAACTGTAGCATATTTATCCCTCTTTAATTGTTTTATTCATTATTGTGTTGTATAACCTAACCTTCAGGGGGAAAATCTGAAAAAACTATGAAATGTCCGACTTTTGACCTTGGGGCCCAGCGGCGGCGCCCCAAGTTCGCAAACTTGGATTCTTAATTAGACTTCCAAAATATAAAACACATCCAAAAATTAAAACTATCCGACCTCGTAAAGTAACTCCCTTTTTTTACAACAGGTTTACTGAATGTTAGGGCGCGATATATCTAAATTTTCCATTTGGGGCGCGCTGTGGCTAGGCTTTCCTTGATCTTAAAAATGATACACAAACATGAAAAAACTTCGAAACCTTAAATTACCCTATGGTAACGTGAACAAATCAATTAAACTGTAATAACCTTGCTATTAAATAAATCTTTTGCAGAAAAACATTGTTAAATTTTGAAAATCACAATTTTTTCGCAATTTACACTAACTTTGAGGAGCTGTATCTCAGGAACTATTAGGCTTAAAAACACCAACATGCACTCAAATTGTAGCATATTTATCCCTTTTTAATTGTTGTATTCATCACTTTGTTGTAAAACCAATCATTTAAGGAGAAAATCTGCAAAAACTAAAAAATGACCGACGTTTGACCTTGGGGCGCAGCGAGCGGCGGCGCCCCAAGGTCACAAACTTGGATTCTTAATAAGACCTCCATTACATATAACATATCCAAAAATCAGAACTACTTGACCTTTTGTTAGGTAACCCCCCTTTTTCACGACAGATTTACTGGACTAATGATGATGTATGCATCAAAATGTATGTCAGATTTAAAAAAAAAAAAATTATGTCCTATTCGTTCTATTAGGTTTTCTACTTTACATGCCCCTTTCTTACGTATGTTTCAGTACTTCAAATTGAAATTCTACTACGTTCTGTTGTTATCAAATTCACAATTCGAGTTAAAGGACACTCAAGAAAGAGATAAAAAAAATAAGGAACAAGTATTTTATTTGATTGTCAAGAGTGTTTTTTATCTCCATTTTAAGTACGCATAAACTGATAACAGTGATTCAAAAATTTCTTGTTGGTAAGATAAGTATCTTTTTATAGTTCATCATAAAAAAAAGTTGTATTTTGTGCTGTTATAGTTTTTACTATAAAAACCTACTTTTTTTATGCCTGGAATGCATTTTAATAAGATAAGAAGAAAAGAGGAGATCAATATTTATCCGGGAATTTTAATAGAATTCTTTTTTAAAAAAATATGTTAAAATATAGATAACTAGTTACAAAAATTGACAAAGCTTGCTTGAGCAGTCGGAGCACATTTTTTTTAATGTTTAGGACTTATTACCTCCACATCCATTAAAATTCATGCGCCCTCCATCAAATATTAAACAAATGTTGTTGTTTTTTGAAGTTCCGTGCAAAGAAACACACTGAAGACATGATATATGATATGAAAATGTACTCTTATTATTGAACTTTTGAAGAAAAAAACACAATTATTTCTTAATCAGTTGTACGTTATCCAAGTACAGATGCAAAATAGAGCAAACATATATAGTATGTCTATTTACTATGCGGTCCTCGAAAGGACTTTATGCTTTCTTTCCCCATCCCTTCGCTTGGTTTTCTAGGAAACGGAGGGGAGCATCGCTTTTCTAAACCTAACGCATTTGAGGTTCTGTTGTGAGGTTAAAAATCCGAACAGTTCAAATCCAAGTAGGGTGGGGGGAAAACACGCTCACGCCGTTTCAAAGAAAACCACATATAGGGATGGGAAAGGAAAATGCTTTCGAGGCTCGCATTCTGGATAGACCTACTATAGTAAGGTTTAATTGGACAATCCTAGTATAGTAAGAAAATTTAATCTTATTATTTTTAAGAAAAAAACTATTTAAAAGACAACTAGTACTTGTACTAGTTAGTACTTGTTAATCGGTTGGTAAGTTACCAAAGTATGATTCTCTTTCGTTTTTAGTCACGTGGTGTGGTTTCTTTTGCATCCGTTTTCTGTGAGGTTTGAATGGGGTCTACGCTTCTACTCTTATCTCAGTATCCAAACGACAAGACATATAATCTCTATACGTAAACTACACAAATAACAGATAACTAGTTCCTTCAATATGATAATCAGTTGGTTTATCCATCTAAATCTATTTGCCATTTACGTGGATATCGTATCATTATAAAATATAAATACTATAGTATCATTTCGAAAAAGAAACAAATTCGTGAATACAAAATCAAAGAAGCTAGTTTCCTGAAATAGGTATTTTGTAATTAATCTGCTATATTATCTATTTTTATCCATTATCAAGCTAATCGAAACAGGGACTATGTTGGCAATGTGACTGATGCATTTGTACTATGGCTGATTTTAATGGATTTTGGGGGTGATTTTGTAGCTTATATTTTAGAATATTTTATTTTGGCCTAGTCCCAGTTAAGGGTGAAACTCCTTATCTTATTTTTACATCTTGCACTCTTTGATTTACTTGATATACGTCACAATGGAGCTCCAAATTAAGTCCTGCGTGCAAGCTCGTGTGTCGGGCTCATCCCATACAAATTTAAAAAAAAAAATGAAATCAGAGCAAAAAACTGACGCTTTTCACTAGTATCATAGTTCAAAAGCCGTAGTTTTCGGGTTTTATAATTCTCAATTACAGCGTCCTTAAGTGATCAAAATTGCAGTATTAAGTTACTAGATTTTAAAAATTTATACAACCATCATAATGAAATTTTTCCCTTATAAAACCAATACTACTAATTTACCAATTTATTTCCAAGAACTAGTTCCAAATAGCAATTTGTTTTTCGTTCAATTTAGTCAACTTTTTACTTGCTGAATGATGCTTACGAACCCTTATCATCTGACTCATAGGGCAGAAAAAGGATATATTCTTAGAAGGCGAGACTCATAAATAGATAGGCTATACGTAATCTAATTGTCTATTTACCGGATCCATAAGGAGATGAGGCACAGCCAATTACGCTTCGTAATATAGAACTTTGGTCAAGTGACGAGGTCGACACCTGATCAGGCATTTAAGGTAAACCAGTAGTTCACGTTGAAGATGAGTTGAGTTAACATCGCACAAGAGCAACCGGAAGGCTATTGGCGACGTTTTTTCGAACCACAGTCAAGTGACGAGCCGACACCCGAGTAGGCACCCAACGCAACTTTTTGGAGCGACATCGTACACTTCGTCGGAACTTGGGAGACATTATCTCAGAATTTATTATTTCAATAGTATAAATTAGATTAAATCAAGTTTAATCAGAAAACAAAAAACCTCACGGTTTGTTTATAGTTACTAGTGACGTCAGCTAAACCGTGTTTGTGATCACGTGAAAAAAAAATGCTTTTTTTTTAAATTATTTTTTTAATGATTTAAGATTTATTTCGCAAAAAATATTTATGCATTTGTTATTTTTGACTTTCAACTATAATTTTAAATAATAATGGAAGGTATTTTAGGGATACAGTCAAGTACCCAAAGCCGACACTCCGACCTTTGCGGAAAGCGAGATGTCCAGAGAGCTCTTTTTGGTCTTAAAGTTGAGCAGGTCGTGGCACAATTTACCAAAAAAAAACCTTTCCATATTTTAGTCTGATGACCAGGGCCTGATTTCCGGCAGGGCAAACGGGGGAATTACCCAGGGCCCCCATTTAAAGGGGCCCCCAAATTTTCTTCATGAACATTTATGCTCAATACAACTGCCCAAAACTTTTTAATCTAAAGTAAACAAAAAAATTAAATTAATGAACAAAAGTTCATTGTGAAATTTTGTTTATACTCCTAATTAATCAATTCATAAAAATAGTTATTTTGGGGGATTAAGCATGCGTTAAAAATTAATTACTTCGGCTTTTTTGTTGGTAAATACTGTAAGATAAGAAAATACACTCAAATATTTTATTGAGGCATGTTTTGGGGCCCCCAAACTTGCTCGTGCCCTGGGCCCCTAAAGTTGAAGTCGGGCCCTGCTGATGACAATCCTTATATATATAGCAGCTACGCGACCAGACCCCACATAATCACCTTCTAAAATAGAATTTTCAACAATAGAATTTCCACCTTCGACCACAAGCTTTCCGAAGCATTCTTTAACATACACCAGCTCGACCGCTTGTTGTTCTTTTACTTGTTCCATACCTGCTTTGAATAAACGTTCGAAACCGAAGAGACAACTCGGCTTAGCTTCTTTTTTTTTTATTACTTTTATTCTATTCGGGTTCGTTGTCCGGCGGATTGTCTTCCCACGAAAGACGTTCCATCCATGGAGGTAGGAATGAGGAGTTGGATGATGCCAGGTCAGAATCCAATGCAAAACTGGTCTACCATGTGAAGTCTACAATCGCTCCCGCAATAGACCCAAACGGGCGCTTGGCGAATTATATGGCAGTATTTTTTTTCAGGTACAGTGAGACGTCAATTATCCGAAGCAATTGGGACCAAACCACATTTGGATTACATTAAATTCGGAATGGTTGATTGAAAACATGAAATATTTTAGTCAATGGGCTTGTTTCAACACTTTGTCAAAGAAAACAGAACTACCATTGAAATCGCAATTGATGTCATAAATAACCAATGGGTTTGTTACTATAAGAATTAAAAAAAAATAATAAACCACGTGACTCAGAATGAAACAGTCATGCTTGGCAACTTTGCACCAACTGGTGATAGAAAATGAGGTTCGGTGGCCGAGTGGTAGTGCTTCGCATTGCCACGCCACAAGTCCGGGGATCGAATCCCGGACTGGGCGAGGTTGACTCAGCCTTTCATCCCTTGAGTGTGTCGAAATGGGTGCCAAGCATGCTTGGGAACTAAGCACTGGGGGTTCCGCGTGAGGCTGACCACCTTACCGGGACATATGCCTAGCACCTCAGAGCCCGTCACGAAAGCTGAAATGGGCACGGCAGGCCTTGGCCCAGTAATGGGCTGTAGCGCCGGGGAGTTTAGTTTAGTTTAGGTGAAAGAAAATTGCCATTGAAAATATAGTAGATATTCTTTTTGGGTTTAATAGAACAAACTTTGTCTATTATTATATAAAATTAAATTATTGTGATATATTTTGATGAAATGCCTTAAAAGGGGTGGGGAGAGAAGAAAAAATATCACAGTTTAAGGCGTTTTGTAAAGATTCTTTCGGCAAATGCTTTAAAATCACGTGAAGTTCAATTAGATAACTTGTTTTTGTTTTTCCCTGTGGAATAGGGTAACTGAGCCTCTACATCAATTGCCTTCTTTCAAGTGAAGTGGATCATTCCTGCTTTTTTCCTGGATTTCATTGGTGGTTTCGTTGATTGGTATGGCAAGGTACACTCCGTCCACAACATTGATTAACTAATCGGAATTGAGACCTTAATTTTAATCCTGTAAAAACTGTTGTCACTCAAGACGTGAAATATAATTTTCCAACAGGGCTCCTTATTGGCACTTTAAATATCCTTCAAAGTTCTAACGCTGCGTAGGATTTTGCTCTTAACGGTTGCGTTGGGTGCCTATTCAGGTGTCGGTTCGTCACTTGACTGTGGTTCTAAAATACAAGCCCGTCGCCAATAGCCCTCGTGTAGCTTTAGTGCGACGATGATACAAAACCAAACCTAACCTAACCGCGGCGGGGCATTGTTGCTACAAAGCTTCGTTGCTTGGTTGCCCCGTCGTGGGTAGTCAATTAATATAACAAGCTACAGTGTCTGCAATAAAATAAATAAATGATATTTTAAATCTTACTTATGAAGGAAAAGATTTGAATCATATATTAAATTCAGTTGGGCCTATCACATGAATTTGGCGACTTGTAGAAAGAAAGCTTCATTTTTTTGCGCCAATCTAATTCTCCCTTCATGCGTTGAATTGGACAAAACAAAGAACAAAAAAGAACAGATTCGCGGTACAAAGAGAGGATTGAGAACGTTCCCATCCGTGTTTTTTTTAGGTCTAAGTATAAAATGTCCATCGGTCTTCTACTCGTCCAAGTGTTGCAAAGTTGCTTCAGATTCGCAAGGTAAACAATCGATTTATAAGCGCTTTAAATCCTTCCTATCTGGTATCAGACATAGAAAATGTGCATAAGGGATTCACTATTAAGGGGCATTATGTATAATTAGTTATTTAAAGAAAGCAGTTATTTCCGCCTTTAATCGAGTGAAATAACTTTTAGAATTATAGATAAACAATTCATCAATTCATGGTTCATCAATGCTGATTAGTTTCGAATTGAATAACGATTCTAAAGAAACCTACTGGCAAAGCCCTTGGAATGCGTGAACCATTGAGTTTCTTCTAGATCGGCCACTCAATCTGCTGCCTAGCGAACCAAAAGTGTGGTTGCGAACTAATACATTATTAAAGGTTGATGGGCATATTTGAATTTAATCTATGGTGTGAATCACAGCTGATTGACGATTGACGCAACATTTTGTGTCGCCAGGCAGTGCTCGAAATTAAATTCTGGAAAATGTGGTTTCTGTACATTGGCCCGTTTTTCAGATTATTATAGATGAGTCTACAGCAAGAGCTAAAAGAGCTACGGACTTCAAAATTTGATACACAAGTTTCTAGTACCGATAGGATACGCCATAATAAGATTTTCGAGAAAATCGGTCATGCGCAAATTGTTATTATGTGCAAAGGGAACTTTTAAAATTTTAAGATTTTGCTAAAAAAACGAAAAGAGATACAGACTTTAAATTTGGTACACTTAACACGAGTATCCCAGTACGTGTTGGACCTCATAATCAGATTTTTAAGATTTTTAAAAATAGTTTATAAGTCATTGAAATTATATCTTTTAGGGTACAGAAATATATACCTTGAAATGTATTGATTTAGTAATTGAAAGTCCTGTAGTGTCTAGATATTTATACTACAACTAGCATGTTGAAAAAGCCCTACGGTACGTGTTATTTTCCATGTACAAGTTTCAAGGCACTACTGAAGTGACCGAATTCCGATTTCAAGTCCGAATGCTTAACCTCAATGGAGGAGAAATGGGCGACCATAATGGTCTTTGGAAACGCCACCTCAGCTACTTTATCGCATCGGAAATGATTCTTTCTTTTGTGGCAAGAAAGGAACAATGTGTCATTTGGAAAGTGTGAAACACAAACTACAGAAGTTCACCTTTTCGGAGCGATTTGGTGCAAAACCTTATGGTTGATTGTATTGAGGCCATATTGTGACTCATTATTTCGATTTATGGTCGTGGGTTCGAAGTTCTAAAATACTGGTTCCCATAGTGGCTGATGATGTGTTCTTAAAATGATATGGTAGTTCAAAGAAATACTTTTTTTATTACGGAAATGATATCACACACGCGTTAATTTTGTTTTGTTCCGCTACTGAATGTTCTCTGGATCTTTTTGAATTACTGACGACTGAACGGTTATGAAGTTTCTGACGTTCCTGGTATTTCTTTTTGAACCCCATTTTTAAAATTTCACCTGAATCTTTTTGGCTTACCCTACATAATTTTAGAAATTCAATTCAGCAAAAGGTTTCTAGTTTTTATTTGCTGTACATATTTCGTACCAAAAAACGTAAAACGAGATCGAATAGACATACTTTTTTTTTAAAAAAAAAAGTGTACATGTGCTGCAAACTATTTTACAACACAAACAATCGAAGCCAGCCAATATAACGTAAAACTGGTATAGCTAATAGAGTCCCGTGTTGTGAGCCTGTGCTACAAATTATTTTACAACACAATATTGAATTTTCTTCTTTAATTTTGCTTTTGCACTTGTAGCGATCCGTGCTGACCCCTTAAAATATTAACCACTTCTTTTTTCAATACACCTTGCCTTGACACATGCTTTTTGTCCTCTCGTTATCTCATTCAACCCTTGGCGATCTTCCTCGATGGCCTAATGGGCTCCAAGAGTTTACCCACAACAGATGATGAGAGCTTCAACTTCAACCCATTTTTTTCCTTCCACTTTTACAATGCTTCCATTCTGCTGTGCCTCTTCCATCATGAGTGTCCTGGTAATTTATGGTTCCCGTTCTTCTTCCTGGGTTTTGTCAGCAGACCGTCTTTGTTTCTTGAAGGGAAGTAAAGTCAATCATCTCCTATTATAAAAAAAAAAAAAAATCGCGCTTTGTTCTTTTTTGTGGGGACCACAGAGGTTCTTAGTTTTTGGAAGTATTTTTACTGCTGTTTTTAGAGTGATTACAAAATGAAGGTTTGGGGGTAAATGATAATTGAAAATTGGTGATGTTTCGTGTTCTTTAGTTGGTTATAAAACAAGAAGATCAATAATTCAAAGACAAAGGGTTTTAATGACGGACTGTGATTCTTTATGTGCAATTAAAAAAGGTACAATTCATAAACTATTAAAACAGATAAAACCAGTTTTTTTATTAACACATGGAAGGGTCACTAGGTGACAAGTTACATCAAATGTGCGTCGATCTTTCATAATAACAGACACAAAAAATTATCTGATGAAATAGAAGTTAAGTTTAGTTGTTTAATTTCACAATTCCTACTAGCTCTACCAGTATTTATACCAATACCAGCACAACATGTGCGAAACTGTCACCAAACAAATAACAATAATATGATATTCGATTTGCATGTATCTGGTATACTATGAACAATTACACTCTTCAAAGTCTGAAAAAAATTCTTCCATTTTTTTAAAAATCAATAAAGTAGGACATCAGAAATAGATATCTTCCCTTTCATCGGTCTTTCCGTAAGCTTTGCCCATTTGTCCTTTATAAGACGGTCTGCTGTTGGTGTTCAGGGGCGTCTGGCTACTACGCCCCTGAGGATGGAGTATCAGGGGCGTGTCAGTGGCACCCATAACGGCCTTGCGGTTAGTTTGGTCAGCAGTCACACCGTTATTTTTTTCCATCGTTATTACGACGAGTAGGATCGGATGAGCAACGATTGGATTACCTGAAACCGACGTCAATTCAATTTATTTAAAATTAAATTCATTTTTAAAATTAATACATACAAAAAAAAATTATTTAAGGGGGTTCGGTATGTTGTATATCGGTAATGTTAAATTGGCCAATGGCAATGTACCTTTTCACAATAACTACTGATCAGATCATCTTAAAATTTTCTGTGTGTGTTATACCAACCTTATATATTAATCTGGGGCTAAAAGTTTTTATTAAATAACTGTTAGATTTTTTTTTTAATAAAATAAGTTTTAAAGTACCCAAAAAATCATGAAAATTTTCACTTTTTTGACGCATAACTTCTTTTTCACCTTAGTTTTATTAAAATTTATAACCTCATATTAATCTATACTATGTATTACACCATATAAAAAAAGTTTACGAGAAAACATAGCATAGTTTTTGAGAAAAGGTACATCGAATTTCAAAAAATCAAGTTCTGAGAAAATGCGTTTAAAATTTTTATTGTTAACCCATTTCCTTACGGAGCCATAACATTAAAATGGCCTTAAATGTCAAAAATATTTTTCCAATCGTCTTGATACTTTGTGACATTATTAATAAAGGTTGTAATAGTATTTTAAGCCAATAATTTTTTGTTTTGATTTTTTCACCGATTTTGGGGTACTGAACCCCCTTAAACAAGATTAAAAAACAAATTCTGTGGTATAAACGGAAAATGTCCAAGGTAAAATGCGCCTCATATTTTCCCCTTAAAAATTTAAATTATGAGGAGCAAAAATATTTTTAATTTGCCAAAATATTTTTTAAAAAAACTTACTTTTTCCAAAGGGTTATTAAAAACAATAACACTTCAAAAAAAAAAAAAGAATCACTGAAAAATAGTTCAACCAACGTGCACACAAATTATTTACTCATGACGCCGGACATAAAGATTCTTTTTGTTTTTACGTCGGACACAAGAGTTAATATTATTTTTAAGTTTAAATATTTTTCAAGGGAAGTGGATGTTTTATATTTTCAGATTTAACATAGAATTCTATACAATTAAATAGCGAACTGCCTTTATATACTGCAGATATTTGTTTCAATTAATTACATATTCATGGTTTTTTTTTTACTTTCCTTGAATGCACCCCCCCCCCCTCCTTTAATTTTCTCGCTTATTATTACAACTTTAACTTGGATACATAGATATAATGGTTTTAAAGATTTTGTCTGTTTAAATTTTTTTCATACACAAAAAAGGGTAATTTTCTGCTTTAAAAATTGTAACGTACTCCGAAATGCAAAAAGTTTAAGTTCATTGCCTTTTTTTTTATCGAAATATATAATTTCTGAAGGAAACATTTGAAACAATATAGAAATTAAACTCAGAAAACCACAACTTCTAAATAAAAAAAAACAAGTAGATTTAACCACGTCAACTCGTCATTGGAGTTTTTTAAAATAAGCTCAGCTCCGCGCCGCCGTGCGTCACAAAAAATGTCATATTTTTACATAAGTTCCACGATTTTGTTGATAAACGTCGCAAAACTTCTACCCCAACGCTCGTCGCGCATGTGTCCCTACGCCACCGGGAAATAGTGCGGCCATAAAAATCATTAAATAGCTTCTTTCATTAAAAACAAACATAACTTTTAATTTTGAATCGATCAAAAGAGCATTTTTCAATGTTTTAGGCGCAGATGTTGATTAAAAAAGCAGTTTTTGAAGGAAACCGGCATTTTGAATCGGTCGAGTGACGAAGTAAACAGTTGGAGTTTTTCTAGTTTGGCGTGGCGCTCCGTGAAAAGTAGTCATCGCTCGGTTTGTGGATTGTGTTCCAATCGTGCATTTAGCTTGGTGCCGCTCCTTTTAATTTGGATTATCATTTCTGGATTTTTATTTGATTCCTCTCAACACATGTACTCATAGACGAACCGGTAAGTGTTTTCATTTCATACTTTCTTAAAAAAAATCCACACCGATGTCGACGTCCTAAGCGTTTGTCGGTGCAAAAAGTTTGGTCAAGGTGTGTTTGGTACCTGCCGGATTTTTAGGCCTAAAAGTTTGAGTGACAGGCGGCAAAAATAGACCCTGTTTTGTGTCGAATCTTTTGAAGTGCTTTGTCATCCATTAAATGCTTGACATAACAGTCTGATTTTTAAGTAATACCTTTGCATTAGTTGAAGCTTTGTCAACAAGTTCGTTTAATTGCATGGCCAAAGTTTTTCCACCTGTCAGTTACCAGGGTTACCAAAACAAAAAGGGGGTGGGGGAGAATTTGAAACGTGGTGTTTATTAGTACCGATGTTTTTAAGGTAATTAATCCATTCAAACCTACTTTACAAGCGATTTATCACAATTTTTATAGTTATCCACGGTTTTGTTTTAATATTACAATGGTGGAAATTAAAAATGCCATTGGTTTTTTAGATTTTTAAAAGATCAAATTTTGAATTTACATTTAATGTTTAATCTAAAATAACAAATGCTTAGCCTTAAATAACATTCTGTTTTTGTTTTTAAAGTATACTTTTTTTTTATAAATTTATAAATTAAGGCAATTTGGGTTGTTATAGCCTTAACTTATTAAAATTATATACTTAATTTTTACTTTTTTCTCTATTCTGCGATCGTTAAAAATAGTATATCAGTGTCTAAATTTGTTAAGTAATTTTAAACATTTAGACTTTCTTCTGAAAAAGGTATTGGTAAGATAGTTGTGTCAATTTGTTTTGATTTTGTTTATGTTCCTTTTTGCTTCAATTTTTACATTTCCCAAGCTTGTGCAATGCCTATAAGCGGTCAATTTTATAGTTAATTGTAAACTGCCTTGGTTTGTAGAACAAAATGTTTGTCTAAAACACCCTTGACCAGTTGCTAAGTTCAGAATTTTATTTCTCAACACATAACACTGCCAATTGTTTAAAACCGCATATATTCATATAGAAATATGCTAAATATTTTAAGCCTGTTAAGTAAAGATGACAAACTGTTGGAGCTGTTGTCCTACACAAACCCATTGCAAAATAAATGAAAAATTGACCCTAAAGGCCAATAAAACTAACGCAAATTTTTAAACATTTAATTAATCTGTTTTCCTAACATCGAAGGTCCTTTTTTCAAGAGATATTTGTCCTTTTAAGGATTCTTGGAAAAACTGTTTAGCTCCAAGTTAAAAATGCATCCTTCAGTGGCGTTTTGAATTTGTTAAAATTTACTTAATTATAATCTTTAATTTTCAAAAGTTAACTATATATTTTAAATGAAATTTAATATTTTTTCAGACTTGGTTTAAGACCAATTAACCTCTTGGTTAAATTCTCTCCAAGGAGATGCCTCTCCTTATAATTTTTGCACTGTGATATGTTACCACTTCGCATAGATTGAGTCAATCAATGCTAATTTTACAATATTAGACTTTTAACTACGGACCATCTAATGAACTCAGCACAAGCATAATGAAGGTTTTTAATTTGTAAAGAGTCATTATGCTACCAATTAAATTTGGACCAAATTGCTTTATCCTGTGGTGAATCTCATTTAATTTCTGTAAAACTTTCTTGTTTCGGCACCCCATTTTGGAAAGCAAAACGTTTGCTCGTGGTACTTCTCTTTACCCCTGAATCCTTCAAAATTACGAATTAAAACTAAAGATCTGTCACTCAAATTTCTCGCCCTATAGTACAAATTCCTTAATTTAATCCCTGCGCAATAAAGGCGGGACAAATTCATTCCCAGTAAGAGTCGAACCGAACAACGCATCACTTTTGCTCCGGCTATCAGGCCAAGACAACCTGTGACGTTCTCATCCATACTTGCTTGTTACTTATTTTTTTATGTAGTTTTGTGCTGCGATTGTCAAATTAAATGTCTTAAAATAAATTTATTTAAATTTCAAAGACCCTATAAAGAAATTTTCTGAAAAAACTTCCAATATTTAGCTCCTAAATTCTTTAATTTATTACCAGATCATATCCAGAATTCAAACAGTCTGAGAATCTTTAAGAAAAATTTTAAAATCTGTAATGAATATTAATATCGCTGATTTCGAAAATTTCTTTTAGTCACTGCTGAAATTTGTACATTTTTTCTTTTCGAGAGCTGGTTGTCCAGATTTTCCTCTTTGTATTTATGTACTGTATAACTTATTTTTTTTCTTTTGTCTCCCTTTGCACAATTTTTGTTTTAGTATATTTCCTACCTCTGTAAGGGCCTTAGCTGCCCATCAAGGTGTTTTTTTATTTTGTAAAACTTTTTCATTGTAACAATAAATTATTATTGTTATAAAATAAACTTCTGAGTGGTCCCGCCTTTATTGTCCAGGGATTGGATAAAGGAATATGTTAGAATTTATACTATTGGGTGAGAAATTTGAGTGACAGATCTTTCACCACAACCAAAAAAGTCAGCTTTTATATATTTAAACAACCATACCTGCCACAGCTCTTAGTTATCACTTTACCATAAACAAAGTTAAGGGAAATGAAAAATATGAGAACGCTTTTCAAATACTATACAAAAACTGACCTTAGGTTTACAGCAGAGAAATGTACTACGGGGAGGAAACTGCGTAAACAACGCTGCTGGCGCCAAAATTATGCCTGCTCTGATTGGTTGCTCCTTTGACCCTGATATTCGTGCGCCCTGTTACGTCAAAATTGAAGGGAAAAATATTTAAAATTACACTCTAACTGAAGCTAAACTAATAAAAATAATAAATATGTCTTGAAATAACAAATAAGTTTGTTTTTTGAATGTGAAATACCTTTTTGTATTCGATTCTCGCACTCAAAGATGAGAAATATTTACCCCTTTTCTCCTAGAACATTTGTATACTGCAAACTTAATATCAGTTTTACTGTAGCCAACATAATAAAGAAGTTTCTCTTTTCTATTTGGTACAAAGCTTATTCTGTTGCCTATTAGTTTGAATTTGCAAATTCGCTAAAAATGAAATTCTATTTAACTTCTAGTATCAAAACGTACCCCCCCCCCTCATTCTTGATTCTAAATATAGCATCATTTTTAATAAACTTGGCATGAATTTGTAATTGGTCTGATATGTAATTAATGGATTATTATAAGCATGACTAAAAAGTTATTTTTTTACTTGGCTTTAATTTTAATGTCGAATGTAATCTTGATGCTGCAGATTTTGTTTACCTTTTGTTATAAGACCTTTCTAATTTAATACTTGCCCAAATTGGAGTCGATATAAAATGTTAACTAGGCGCACAAAAAGATAAAAACATTTAGTTGGAAGATTGTGACTATTTGAAAGTAGTGTATGATTTAGCTAACCTATTCAAACATTGGCTAGCAGGGTGGGAAAATATATCAACTATGGAATTTTAAAATTTAAATCGTATTATTTATGTTAACTATATTTTCAAATAGTATGTATTTAATAATTATATGTAAAATAGTTTAAATCAATAGCTCATATGATAAATATTAAATTCAGGCTAATTAAAATATTTTGTGAAAATAAAGTACAGTTTTTAGATAGATTGATTTGCAAATAATTTTTAATTTTTCCTGCAAGGTTCTTTTTTTAGGTACATATTCTATGCTAATATTTCCACTTAGTTTTTCAAGGATAAAAGAAGGCTCTCAGTTGAGGCAATCAATAATTAGCTGTACAATTTTGAGTTATAAATTTTATTAAAGCTCTTGCACTTATTGGAATGAATGTTTACTCAAAGTTGTACATACAAAACCAATAATTTCCAGCTATTTTTCCCTTCTGTTCCTAAACTAACCGCACTCGAAGAAAAATCTATTGACTATTACTGAAGTTGCCTTTGCTTTGCTGTTAAAAGCTGTAAAACAGCAATTAAAATTGTTCTATTACACTTTAATTGGTTTTCATTGTTTAATTTAAGACAAAGATTTAAAAAATCTTATTTAAATTTATCTACCTAGTTGGCTAGTAGTATTTGAAAAGTTTTCAGTTATTCTTCATCCCCTCAAATTCGTTTATGTTAAAGATACAACTAAGAACTGTGGGTGGGAGGTTGGTTTTTAGCTTCCACACTACGTTTATAACGTAAAAAGTGGAAGGTTTTATAATCGTTCCGTCTGTCTGTCTGTCACCCACTTTCACAGAAGGAACCGCAAGTCTCACAAACAAGTGGAATACGTCATTTTGAAGCAAAAAATCAGTTTAGGCTACATTCCAAATTTCATTGAAAAATTTTAATTGGAAGTTTATTTAAAATTTAAATAACTAAAAATTAAATCTACATTGAAATAGCATGCAAATTCCATTTTTCTGTTGCCATGAAAATGTTGCCATGTGAAATATTTTCACTGTTGCCATGACATCAAGCGTTCGAGAAACTTTATTTAAAATAAAAATAAAATTCTTGAAAAACATTTATTTTTGTGTAATAATTCAATTTGGATTGTTGTAATAGCACAATAAGGTTATTTGAAGGTCCATTATATATGAATGAAGAAAGATGCATAAAAAATTCTAAATTTGCATAAAAAATATGAAAAGTTTCGCTTTTATTTTTAATGCAACATTTACTAATATTTTTTCGAAATGTAAACTTGAGGCTTCAAAACGATATTTATTTAAAAAATACATCATTATTCTTCGAACTTAAAAAAAAGCAAACGATAAGATAAAGATTAATTATCAAATCTTCAAGAGAAGATTAAAGACAGTTATTAATTTTGGCTTATAAAAGTTTGAATTAGAGCTAGCTAAAGACCCAGTTTGGCGAATTTCTTTCTGAGGTGTTGTTAGTGTGTTTCCTGTTAAGCGTAAATATTGTGTGGAAACGGTGTAAGTGACAGATTCTGTAACAAACCAACTTGTTTAAATGTATGAAAGCTAATTATCCTGGTAAATCGATTGAGTCTCAATTGGTAGTTCCCAGTTCTAATGATGATATTGCATTCAAAATTTGTTTTAAAGAAGTTGTTTAGTCCTAAAACTTTTTTATAAATGGATAATTCCATGTTTTTGTGAAGTCCAATTTCAAAAATGTATGTAAAATATGAGTGTGCAGTAAAAATCCCTCTCCCCCTCCCATATGTCAGAATCTTACAAATTTACAGTCAGTTATAGTCAAGTAATGATTTTGCTTTACACAAACTGCATAAAGGAAAAAAAAATACTAACACCAACTATTAGTGAAATGTCTATCAGTGATTGTCTTGTCATCATGATTCTGATCATATAATTAAAAAAAAAATAGGGCTGACGTCTATTGGGATTAATACAAAGTATTTTCTATTTAGAAAAAAGTTTGAAGAACTGATGTGCTTTTTGATATCATAAATAGATAAAGATCAGAAAATTTCTATATTTCCAAATTGTCATTGGGACTGAAAGGGTTTCAACTTTCAACTTGGTACCCTTTTACACGCTGGGGATTCCTGTACCACAAATATTCATTTTGTTCAGCTGCGAGAAAACTCCCATTGTTTCTCGACTGCTATTGAACAATGCATGTAATTTTTCAAAATTTTTAGTTAATTTTTATAAAAATTTTGTATAGAGGGTCATCTACATTAAAAGTATCACAAACTTTTCAATTTCATTAATTTTCATTCAATTTTTGCTGTATAAGCATTCAAAGTTGAATGTCTGCAATGTTAAACAATATCATTAACTTTTATTCTGGCCGAAAATAAGAAGACTAATTCTTTTTTAATTTGCTACTTATTGTTCCAGGTATAATTCCCCAAATTTTACTTCATCAAAAAATATTTTTTACTTAAAAATTATGAATAATCCCTAATTTTGTATTTTGTCATTTATTGTAAAAATTTGAGTCTTGGGAAACGTTTTAGAGCTTTTAAGTAATGCCTAAAACTTTAAGTTTTTTCTACCTAAGCTGGGAAAGTCTGGTAAGTTGAAACCAAAATCGTAATTATCAGATTTCCGCATTATTTGTAACTATAGAAACTAATAGTTCTATAAATGACTTGAACCTGCATTGTTTTGAGTTGGACAAAACTATGGTTTGTTTTCACTTTGGGCTACTAACAACAGGACTCGTTTGTCCAAATAAATTTTTATAATTACTTATGGTGTGAAAAGCACTGAATAATAAAATAACTCGCTGTAATATGTCACATTCGGCAAAATAGATCATTAAAATTCGTAGTCAAATTGTTAGCAAAAACTTCAATATAGCAATTTCGTCCAGGTTATTTCTTCAAGCCACACTGTCTCCCGCCCCACTAATAGCCCTAGTGTAGCTTTAGTGCGACGATAATTCAAAACCTAACCCCTGCCGCCACTGAACTTGGTAAATAAGAAAATGTTTTTCCCCTTGTCCAATTTAGGAGTGGTATCCCCTTTCCCTTACAAATAACAATCCAATGCTTGCGCAATTGCACATTCACAACTTATCTATATTTAACTCAACCAAGCACTAACTAACGATTTTTCCTCGTAAGTTTTGCAAACCGTTTTTGTTTATCCGTATTTTTAATTTTGTTACTGACTAGATATTAGGGTTGGGTTTTTCCAATCCAAAACTAATATTTCCCATCCCAGTGGGAAAAATTGGTAAATACTGGATTAACTGGGAAATATACCTCTTTCTAAAAAACTGAAGAGCTTCGTTAAAATAAACATCCCTTTTTTATTGATACCCTAATATTTTGTGGCGGCTATGTTATAGTTTACCAAAACCCAATAAAGTCGTTTGATTTTATTTTTAAATTTAGTAGACAAAACTAATAATAATCCTATGCAATATTTGAATGAATATTTACCACAGGCATATTTTAATAATTTATATATGCAGATAGAAATACTACTAACAAAAGTATGTGATTTTTATATTGTCACGTGTAAAATAATTAAGGAAGATTTTTCAATTTTCAAAAATTTCAAGTCCAAGATTAATGTGTATTAAAATCATTTTAATTCCATTAAATAACATTTAGTAATTAATAACTGTTGTTTTATTAATTGTTTTTTACCATCAGACGGAACGGTCGTTCCGCCCGCCAATCTCAAAATGACGCCAAGGGCTAAACGGCAGTTATGTATATATAAGAAAACATTTCGCTATGTTAACAGAGAAATTGATTTTATTTTTTGCCAGGCAAACTAAACTTCGTAGAATAATAAAAAAATACAGTAGAGAGATTTTGTGGATTACTTTAAATAAAAAAAAATTGGTTATTCTAGAGTAAAAAACAGCGGAGAAAAAAATTATGGAAATTTTCGGAAATGAAATCTTTCGAGCAGTTTTGGTCAAATTTTGACCTAATTTTTGCCCAGACCTGCATCCATTACTAGACCATGAATCTGGAAGCGGTTTTTACTAAACGATTCAGAATGCTCCAATTCATCCCCTATCATAGGTTTGAAGTTTCAAAAATAACTCTATCTATTTTTAATTAATTAAAATCTATATTACCTTTGGCGGTATGAATGCGCGATAAACAAGTCATCCCTAGCGGCCAAGTACCACCGAAAACGAGCCAAGGTTTACTGCATTTTCTTCAAAGAGCCGCATAGAAGCGTGTTAAGTGTTGGATGATTATTACAGCTTCTAAAATATGAATAATCTAATAACTGAATCGACAGATTGAAAAAAAAATTCTAATTAATTAACGGCTTCATTTAAACTTTTTGGCGTTTTTATTTAGAAAACTTATGAATAATTCGAGTTTATCATTTGATCAAATGTAAACAGTCCTATTTGCCTAATTGGTTGCCATATTCAGTTACCAATACCATTCAAAAAATTAGTCTGTTTTTTTCTTTCTTAAAAAGTAAGAAATATATATATTTTTAAAAATTACCGAGGAATATTTAATTATGTCAAAGTAATCTTTGCTTATTTTTTATGAAAGGAAATGATATTTTTCCCTAAAATTTGTTGAGGAATATTTTATTATGCCAAAGTAATATTTTATAATTAAAGTTACATTTTTTAACATGAGCTGTTACTAAATGTTTGTATTATAACGCATAACAGTAACCTAAGAAACGTATTTGGTTGTTTTTTCTTGAATAGGCTGGATATTTTTTAGTTTTGTAAAAGAAAATTGAAAATAAATATGTCTACAAAAGTGAAAAAACTGGGCATAAGAGACGGTTGAGGTGCACAAAAAATAAAAGCTGCTATGCAATCTCGAAATGTGTCTAAAACAATGTATCGGGAATAAAACGTCATCTGTACCTCACCACAGTTTGAGTATGCAGTATACAAATGTTCTACGGGGAAAAGGATAAATAGTTCTAAATTCAGAGTGCGAGTTATATAACGGTTATATAACTCTCTATAAACATTGAAATCATGTCGTCAATTTTGTAATCATATTGTGTCTGTATATTTTGTTATTTAAAAAAAACTACTGATATCCCCCCAAAAAACTTCGTAAAAGTAAACAAACGCCAATCTCAAATTTTTTTTTTATTATCAAAAAACAAGTCATTATGAATGTTGTGGCTAAAAAAGCCGTGATATAAAATGAATGCCAATCTCTTGTGTAAAACTTCCTGGTCATAATAAATAGTATAATTTAAGTTTCCCTGCAATAAAAAAATTGCACTGTTTGAGGTTGGTGCCCATCTTAATCCCCCGAAAAAAATTAAATCTCGCAAATGAACTTGAATTACTAAATCATAATAACGAAGGATACTTTAAAAAAAACTTTGACAAATGTATGATCTCAATACATTTATACAGAGGTATAGAGGGTGGTTAAGATGGGCACCAAACTCAAACAGTACAATTTTTTTATTGCAGGGAAACTTAAATTATACTATTTATTATGACCAGGAAGTTTTACACAAGAGATTGGCATTCATTTTATATCACGGCTTTTTTAGCCACAACATTCATAATGACTTGTTTTTTGATAAAATAAAAAATTTTGAGATTGGCGTTTGTTTACTTTTACGAAGTTTTTTGGGGGGATAGTATTTACCAGGGTAGTAAAAACCCTGCCAACCCTGCTACATATTGATAAAAAATACTGCGGATCGGATTGTTTGTCAATACATGCATGCAATTTTGTTTTGATGAATATGCTTAAGATCGGAGGTTAAATATAGTTTCCCGGAAACTTTCAAAACGTTTTTTTTAAGTAGTATTTGAACTGTCTGTAGTGGGGCGAAGCTATTCGAATGTTGAGTGTTTAAGAAATTTCGAAATACAATCCATCATATGTTCGTTCGTCGTTAGAAGACCCAGAATGATATTATTATTTTTGTTTTGGAGATAACCCTCGAGGTTCGCTTAAAGTACAAATGTTGAAATGACTTATTGGTTACTTTGACTGACGGTGATTGACATTTTTATGAAAGAGGAAGTTTGTGTTGTTGAATTTTTAAGTTGGTGCTCATTTTAATATGTAAACGACACCTTATGCTAATTTGATCCAAAAAATTTGCTCTAAACTTTCTATTTAAACTCAATATCGGATAAAAATTTTGTTCGCCTATTTTTTTAGTGCAACCTTAAAATTTGATTAGAAGGTTCCTCGATCAATTTCTTCCTAAATTTGTCTTGGGCTGAGGGTAGACTGACCAGTGAGTGAACAGGCCCCAGTGCATGAACATTTGGTAAATATAATTAAAAACAATAAGGATTGAAAATCATTCCACGAGATGGATTGGCAACACTGACTTCCTCCCCATAAGAAGCTATCTGACAATGGTTGGTTGTCCTGGTCATTATATTCTGTGTTCACTCACTGGCGAACGGGACTTTTTAAACGTTAATTCACTGGTTAGTCTACCTTGCCACTTTTTTCACAGCCGTAGATTTTTTAGCTTTTCCGCTGAAATATTAGGCATTTAAATTTCTTTTTTTATAGTTCATTTATACAGTAATAAATAACTCGATCCATGTTATCTTTTTTTTAATGCAGCAAAATTAAAACTTCCAAATTAATTTGGCAATTCATTTGAGGTTTTTCTTTAGTTACTTGTAAGTTGTATATTTTTCAACTATGAGAAAATGATTCTCAACGTTCTTGTCTGCTATCAAAAATTCTTTATCCTCGGATCAACGACACCCCTGGCAGTGATTGGCAAACATTCTGTTCACGCGCGTGTTTGAGAGAGCTTCACTGGCCCTGTAATTTAAGGAAGCCGTGGTATTAAACCACGATCTCCATTTCGTCTTTTCGGTCCAGCGCAGGACTTTCATTAGGTACTTTTCTTTCAATTACCCAAAATGAAATTAACAAAAGTCCTCTCGGATCCTTTTTCCCAAAAATCATTTGCATCTGTTTGAATGTTTGAATTCGTCTTTTGGGAGCATCTGTAAATGACAGTTTGGTATTTGTTGTTGGCATTAAGGTTTTTTATAATCCTTCCTTGCGCTGGTTGGGGCTGGGGAGCCCAGTCGGTTGGGCACTCGCTTGACATGCTAAAGGTCCCAGGTTCGTGTCTGGGCATCGCCAAAATTACTGCCGTCCTATAGTATAAACGGCCTGTGCAGCCAAACATTTCCGACGGAAAATACCCCGTGTAAGGGAGTGCACGTTAAATATCCTTCAAAGTCCTAACGCTGCGTACGATGTCGCTCTTAACGGTTACGTTGGGTGCCTATTCAGGTGTCGGCACGTCTCTTGACTGTGGCTCTAAAATACGACCCCGTCGCTTAATAGCCCTCGTGTAGCTTTAGTGCGACGGTATTTCAAGCCTAACCTTCCTTGCTGAATACCAGATTCCTAATGTACTTTTGCTTTATTGTAGGTGCATCATTCGAGATGTTGAAGTTTATGCGCGGTAAGGGGCACCATTTGGGTGCGGACAGACTCAAAGTTCATAAAGAGCTATTTTCATTTGTAAAGGTAAGTCCAAAAATCCATTCCACAATATTGTTTATATAGTTATTTATATGTTTAGTTGTGAAACGGCTCAGTGGCTGAGAGGTTAAACGTGTCGCATCGTAAGCCCAAGATCGCGGGTAAGATCCCTAGAGGGCTCATTTGGCTCGGGTTCTCTCGGCAAAATTAAATATCGCCATACTTTAACATCCACAGAGAGCTCAGTTTCATTGTAATCTGTGCTTCAAAATTGGTAGAGAGTCGCTTAGTGGGTGCAACAAAAAAAAGTTTACAAATTCTTGACCGCCAAAGTTGCAGCCCCATTAGAGAAAAATGTTTAGTTGTGATTCAAAGTATATTATCTTATTACTGAAACATTCTAATATCTTAAGTATTGTAAGACCATTTATTTTGAGTTAGTATTAAAATTCTGTAGGAAATATATTGCGAGCCGGCTCTCTATACATGGACAGGCCTGTCCTTCACCGTGTCTTAATCTTTTGTCCAAGGAAAAAATAATCTGCCTATACTCGTCTGTACGAAGCTATGCGTTTACCTGTTATTCAACTGATAAAACCAGTTCTGGAATTCTTTTTATTGAAGAACTCTTGCAATAAAAAAAAATCGGTCTTTTAGATAACAATGCAGTGGTGTAAAGAATCAGATTAAATCATCTTTATTTATACATCGAACGTTTTCAAGATACGATACCTTATTACTTTGTTGTAGTGCTTTATCGATTCGGTGCTATACCAAAACCGACCTTAAGTTTGCAGCAGAGAAATGTACTACGCGGAAGAATTTGCGTGAACAACGCGGCTGTCGCCGAAGCTTCGCCTGCTCCGATTGGTTGATAATTTGACCCTGATATTCGTGCTCCCTGTTACGTCAAAATCGAAGGAAAAAAAATAATTAAATTACACTCTAACTGAAGCTAAACTAATAAAAATAATAAATTTATGTCTTGAAATAACAAATAAATTTGTTTATTGAATGTGAAATACCTTTTTGTATTCGATTCTCGCCCTCAAAAATGAGAACTAATTTACCCTCTTTCTCGTAGAACATTTGTATACTGCAAACTTAAGGTCGGGAGAGGTAAAGCCGACTTTTCAGGGGGGTTGACAATATGAATTGTGTTTTCAGACCACCACCCATGGGTTTCCTCATAGGCCCAGTGCCCTTGCCTGGGACGCCAAACTGCAGCTCTTAGCCATAGGAACAAAGAATGGCCTCATCAGGATGTATCCTTTCTTTTTCTAGATTTTGAAATATTTTCTTTTAATATACACTGGGGGGGGGGATGCGGTTTGCCTCCCAAGAATGGCCTACGTGCATCGGTGTGATGTCACGTCAGAATATTTATTTTCCATTTCTCCTGTGCCTGAACTGAACTAGCACGATCGAACTCCATCACTAAATTGCATTAACCAGAAGTTAATGGTTATGATCACCACTATACACTGTAGCTGCAAGAAAAGATCGTATCTGCAGTTTTGGCGTTTTTGGGTTGTTAACATTAATGCACATAAATGAATAATCAATAGGTAGTAGTAAACAAGCTCTGGTTTTTTTTTGAGATGGATAATCTATTTCAACTTTTTTTTAAAATCTAAAATGTCCTGTAAATTAACCGCAGAAAAAATTAATTTTTTGCAAGAGCTTCGAAGTCTGCTTGGTACGTATTTTTTTAATGCAATAAGTCAGCTGTTTCGGTATTTTAGGAAAAATTGTAAACTGAAGTTGTGAAGTAAACTCTACTAAGGCCCACAAAAAAATTGGATACGAAAACGTTAGATTTAGGCCTTAATTTCCATATTGGTCAAGTCTGTTAAAACGATCGTCCATACAGCTGTGTGCTAGTTTTTACATTTCCCTAAATGTGAGTCATTGTTTGTCATGGTGATTCAGTCCGCGTGCGCAAATGCAACGGCGATATTTCTTTTCAAGGCTGGAGATTGTGTATTAATTTATTTTCTTTCCTGGAGCGTCGGGTGCGACGATCTTTTGTTTGTTTACGTTTGTTTTGAAATGGAGAGCTCTGGTTTAAGAGTTTATTATATTTTCTTTGCAGTGTCATTAAATGGCGATAACGTTTGCCGATCTGATTGTTTCACTTTACTTTTAGTTCATATTGGGGAAAATGATATACTCGCAAAAGTAAGAATGGACTAATCGATAAAAAAAAACCTGAGCTTGTTTATTGCTTCATAGTACATAAAATATAGGCTCATAGCACGTTGTTGAGTGGCCATATTTATGTATTTCTATCACTCAAATTCCAGCATATTGACGTGACCAGTAAATACTTAAAGACGAATTTTGAATATTTTAATAAAAATTCTGTACTATTACCATTTATGACTTTTTGTATGTTTGAAAAAAAATGCACAACCAAGGAACAATCTTCAAGATGTCTGTCCGTACCCTTTTATTGCCTTTGTTTTGGTAGACCCTAACTGCCGCCAACATCCCCAACCACGCTCCATTGCGACTCGCAATTCAAAACAACACTCGCAGCCAAGCTCTCTGGAATGATACATGCTGGAAGAAAGGAGTCAATATACTACACTCGTCAAAGTTGACTGACCCAGACCTCCCTCTTCGGTGGGAAGAGCAGAAAGTGACATCACATACCTTCTCCCTCGACCAGTTTCCAGGCTCCATTGTCTGTTCTTTCTTTTTTCCCGCCATTTTTTTCATATATTCTTCTATTACGTTCTCCACCCTTGATCTGCTTCTGAGTCATCGCCGTTTTTCAGGGTTAGGAAAAGTCTCGATATTCCGCGCATTGTGTTCTTTCAAGAATAGGCTCTCTGAATATGGGGTTCCTTTCTGTGCATCGAGGGGCTCTTGATAGTTGGCCTATTCATGCACACACCACCCACCCCTTGTTCCATTGTGTTGGAAATAGTTGTATTGGTTTCTTCGCCTTCTACAGGGTGAGCCAAATAAAAGTGGCCCCAACGAGGAGATAAGAATACGACAGAAATGTTGCCAAGTAAAAAAAACAATACAAAAACTATTTTGCTAACTGAAGCTATTGATCGCTTCAATATTAAGCCCAAACAAACGTTGTCGACTTAATTGCAGGCTAAATTTAATTGATTGCAAGACACATAATTTGCATTATGGGACGTCTTCAAACAGTACGAACTAAGATCTGAACTCGCCACTAGTCTATGAGTAGCTCTAATGTGAAGCTAATCCGATTCAACCAATGCCAAAACATGTTTCAGGCTGCTTCAAGAGTTTTTCTCGCCAAGTATTTCAACGTATTCCTATCTCTGGACCGGGGCCACTTTTATTTGCCTACCCTGTATAGAAAGTGTATTTTTTAAGTAACCCGAGGGACATGGCAGCCGCGTAGTTGAAATTTTTCCGGGTGATGAAGTATTTGTGACATTAAAAAAAATATTCCAGTAGGAGGTGTATTTAATTTTTTTGTCTGCGCTACCGAAATATCCCGGCTATTGTGGCTTTTGCGGATGTTGACATTCCACACAGCTGGCGGTTGTGTCAGCTGTTTTTGAAAAGGATAAGGGACCGATATGGCTTCTTGCTCAGGGTCTTCCCTTCCCCTTGGCCTTTTCTGTAAGGTTGGGAGGGAAAAAAAGGGTATTGACGGAATGTTCCTGGACTTCGTCAGATTCTGAAACCAGTTGGAACCGAACCGCTCTACTATTGCTGCTATTTTCCTACTCTTTTAATTTAATAAAAACTGATGTATTCCAATTAGGGTTACCAGACGTCAGTATTTAGAGGCTCTGTCCTGCCGTTCGTATTTTTTAAAAATCCCTTAATGTCCGTATTTTTAAAATTTTAATTAATTTTGAAGATCTTTTAAAGAAGTTACACGTTCATATACCGTCAAAGTTAACATAACCATAACCTGTATAGAGTTTTATGACAATTAAGACAAGGACTTATTAAGAAAAATTGGTTCGGTAGAAAAATATGCTAATGATGTTTAAATATAATGCATGTTTAATGTGCTAATAAGGTTTTGTCTCAATTTTAAATGTGTCGTGTTTTTTAAGTGTCCCGTCTTTTACTTTTTTTTTTCCGACCTGGTAACCTTAATTTCAAACTGTTTTTTGTCTCATTTCCTATTGAATTTGAAAAACAAGCGTTCTTACAATTAAGAAAAAAATGCATTTGAGAAAATTAACATATCTAGTGTTCATTAATGCAATCTTTTTTTACTAATCCTTGGATTTTGTCTTGCAGTTAACTTACATTTGTGTGTAGAAGGTTAGTGGGAGGAACACATGCCGATCAAAGTCCGACATTCGCTTCTATTGACATCATTATGCATGCATTAATAACAGTTCTCGTAGTAAGATGGATCAGCTGACTAAACAAGTTTTCACTGGTTCGCCTTCCGATCACATTAGTATAATTAACTCATTAGGGGAAGAAACTGTTCAGAATCTAATGATAACCCCCCGAGGTTTGGCGACGGTGGGCCATTCTCATTCATGGCTGAGTCATCCTTGCATATTAAGTGGCTTGAATGACAAATAAGCTGGCGTCATGTCATCGAACAACACGTGTTTTTTTAATAAACCTCATCAAAATATTCTTTGTTTACGTGTCTGGTGTGTCGAAATTGTTTACCGTGTCGCTCCAAAGAGCATGCATCTTCAATAACTAATTAACTTGTGGCTGAAATCATTACGATTTACGAAACTAAACTAATTAGGACTAGAAAAGGATAAACGAAATACGGTATTGGAATCATTTTAATATTAGTCGGTGGAATCAGGTGATCGTTTTGGATCGAATTACAAAACTTTAACCCTTTCAGTCCCAAAAATTTACTACGCTACAGAATAAAAACACTTCGAGTTATATATTTTAAGGTATCTGACCATATTATTAAAAGAAAATTAGTAATTATTTTAACCGAAATAGTTTAAATTGTGTTTTAAATATGTGGAACTGAAGTGAACTTATCAAAAATCAGGAGAAACGCTTGTTGGCTATATTCTAAATTTAAAAAAAAGTACTGACTTCTATTGAGATTAATGTAAAATATTGTCTAATAGAACATAGTGTGAAGAATCGAATGATGTGTGTTTGGATGTCATAACGGGACATAAACATTTTGAAAAAAATATTGAAAGTGATGATGCCAAATGGCATCACTGGGACTGAAAGGGTTAATTGTGCGAGTAAGGAATCTAATAACGAACCGCAAGTTTTCACGTATTTTTTTTCAACTCTTTAATATCTGAATCTTTTAGCATCAACGAATATGCATTTGGTTTAGAAGTTACATTTTATCGAACTTGTTAAGTTTTTCCCGTTTGAGCAAACAATCAACATCATGTGGACAAGGTTCGAAAACTTTTTTAAACTTCTTTCGGACCCCAGAATTTTTTTTTTGCTTTGAATAATAATTTTTGGACTTTGAACTTTCTTGCATCATAGTCTGTTTTTATAGTTATTTAATTCACTACACTAAATTTTGCATGTTGTGATAAGTTTAGGGTTGAATATTATGACCAGTGTAACATTTAGGGAAATGTGTAGTTTTTTTAAGTGTATTTATATCAAGTGTCGGTGCATATTTTGTATCGGGAACCTTAAACAGTTTAAAGCTGCAGCATGGAGTGTTGCTCATAGATGGATCTTTCAAATATTTTGATACCAAGAGAAAATTAGTAAAAATGAAAACGAAATTTATAAAAAAAAACGTGGGCTGGGGAGCCCAGTCGGTTAGGCACACGCCTAACATGCGAAAGATCCCAGGTTCGGGTCCGGCATCTCCAAAATAACTGCCGACCTATAAACGGCCCGTGCAGCCAAAAATGTCCGACGAATAATACCCCTTGTAAGGGAGTGCACGTTAAATATCCTTAAGTCCTGCGGCGTACGATGTCGTCCTTAATGGTTGCGTTGAGTGCCTATTCAGGTGTCGGCCCGTCACTTGACTGTGGTTCTAAAATGCGACGCCCGTCGCCAATAGCCCTCGTGTAGCTCTAGTTCGACGATAATTCAAACCAAACCTATAAAAAAAAGCTTGCTTCTCGGGAAAATAAAAAAACCCAATTCGTTTTCGTCGACCCTGCATCTCGCTGAACAACAAACCGCATCATCAAGTGTTCGTTTCGTTCGAATTCGAAAGTGTGGCGTCTTTTTGTACCTTTTTGCACTTGCCTGAGTGCACACGCGGGAAAGGAGATTGAGGGACAAAAAAAGAAGCCTCGAAGTGCAAGTGAGGGGAATTCAGTCAAGGTGAAACGAGTGGACGCAATGTAGGGGCCGTTTCCAAATTGCGGCTCGAGCCTATCAACGGATATTCGAATGTTAATAGTATATGTTGGATTAGTTTTTAATTGTTTAATGTTTCTACAACGTTCGGAGCTTCGTTTAAAAACTGGATGGAATGTGATTAAAAAAAAAAAACATTTTTAGGATTAGATATTTTAAGGTCATTTTCTTTATTTCAGTTTTGGATAAATGGAACCTAATTCTTTTATAAAATAAGACAAGAAAGCATTAAAGTGATTTAATTTCTTTAGCAATTTTTAAACACTGCTTTTCCGTTTTTCTTCCAAAATGGTTACTGTATGTAATTCTGACTTAAGCAACTATTTTCATATTAGAAATTGCAAATTGTACTTAACCATACTTAGCAATATACTTTATACTTAGTATAATTATGTTCCAAGTATTAAGGCGCTGCAGATTAATTTTGAGCTTCCAGACAAATTTTGGTGAATTCTCAATCAGCGATTCTAACGTAAGCTAAGTCCGACTCTCTGGAAACTCTGATGGCCACTATAAAACCGAAAAATTCGGTGATTCGAAAATTGGTACCCTGGTAATCGAAAAGTGAAGGTACTCTGTCGATTTCGTAATCTTCAATCCGACGATTCTGTAATTCTAAAAGTTCAGGCGATCCTGAAATCGCAGAACTCGGACGATCCTAAATCCGGCAAGCTCCTGGTACTAAATGCATACTAAAGCTGAAAATTTGCACTTGTTTAATCTCTGCTCGGAGATTTAAGAAGTTGAAGAATCTCTTTTTAAGTGATTTAATACGCTTTGCTAATAACGCCTTCATTAAAAAAAGCCCCCTGGAACTAATATTCGAAATGGAAAAATGCAGTTATTAAAAAGCATAATTGCCCATAGGTTAGTATGTGTTTAGAGTTCCAATAAAATTCTGTAATTTTCAGAAACTTAACTTTTTGGATGACCCCTTACCTTCCACTTTAGTCTTCCTAACTGATGAAGTTACTGACCCTTAACACTGTGGTTTACAACCCTCTTATACCTTTTCAATGGGCTTTAATTGTTTTTCATTTCCTTTCTCCTAAGTCCTTATTTACTTTACTCCTTTCTGCTACTTTAGCCTTTTAATGAGATGAAATGCAATGCAGCCTTGATTGAATAGCATTTCATTTTGAAATTCTGTATATTAAAGAAGCCTAACTTTTTCATACTTAAACTGGATTAGAAAATATTCCAAGGTTTAGCCAAATAAATTAAATTCTATCTTATTTTATTACTCTAAATATGGGTTGTATACTCGAATATGTTGGTTGTATTATTTATAAGGCAGGAATCGTTATGTCTGAATGCATAACATAGAAAATGTTCGTCTTGCTAGTTGCAGTTTCAGCCTTGGGGATCTACTCTATGATTATAATTTTGACAGATCATAACCTAGGGACTTTTTTAAATATTTCATATTTCCAACTGGGAAAAAATCGTCAATTTCATAAAATGCTGAAAAGGATTTTATGTTGGATGGTTTGGGTAGCTGTGATCTATAAAACACATTCTACCAGGGTATTTATACTTATTTTAGTGAGATTTTTTCCCAATAAACTTTGGGGCATTGCAAAAGTAGGGTATCGAAGCACATAAACATGAAGCCCTAAAATTATTCTTTTCGAATTTGGTTCTTATTTTCACAATTTTTACCAAGCATTTGACTGCACATAAGTCTTACAATTTAGAAATTGGTCCTTTTAAAGTTCCTTTAACCTAATAAAAAGTATAAGAACCCGGGACCGAATATATAAGGTTACGATTTTTTTTAAATGCAAGATCATTTTTCTGTCTACGTTAATTGTAGACAGAAGATTTTCATTTATAATGTGGATAGCCCTTAACTCTTGACTGAAGATATGGCACCCCTGGAGTCGAATTCGAAGGCAAACACCCAGAGGAAGTTTGTGTCATGGAGCTCTTCTTCCTACCCGGACAGGTGAGCAGATTTTTACTTTTTTAATAGATTCTTGTTTGATTTTATCTTAACCTAACATGTTGCATATAATCATACTTTTGCTTACATAACAATGTTAGATTTTACACTGATTTGTAAACAAATATATATCAATTTAAGATTTTTTCAGGCAAAAGTAGTTTATAATTTAACTGAAATGGTGTTTTTCCTTCAAAAATGGCAATTTGACCGAATCTCAACAAAAATGTTAATATCTTAAATCCCTTACTACTATTATATTAAGGGGTTTTGGGAAGTAATTTATTTAAACTATTTATTCTCAACTAAAGTGTTACAAGAAATGTCAATAAATCCAACACTCCTTTTGTGTGATCAAAATTTTAATAAAACAAGTGTATTAATTCTATTTTCTGTAATAGTTGTAAAATTGGATAACTCTATCCCTGAAGGGTAACTTAGCCTCAACTATCAATCCCTACTACAGACCTTCTTAAATATATTTTCCTTATGTGTCTCGGGCAGAGTTATTAAATATTTTTTAAAAGCATATTTTTAAAGGCAGTATTTAAGGTTAAGTTATTAGCTTAAAAGTAGTCTTTGGGCTAAAGTAACCCGCAGGCCCAAAGTTGCCCTATTCGACTGTACCACAACTTTTAATTTTTTTCTTCCAAAACTTAAAATTGCTAATTTCATTTTCATATGTTCTTAAGGGTCGCCTGATCAGCCTGTGTGAGGACAGCTCCCTGCACCTCTTTGAGCTGAACGAGAAAGAGGGCAAATCTGTCCTGGAAGTGGTCAAGTCCTGCTCCCTGCAAGGAAGGTAAATGAACCGATCGTATTCACAAGCTAATGTATTTACCGACATGCCAAATCTTTGTATTTGATAGATTTTTAAGTACTTTCTGTGTTGTATATTAATTCATTGCCAGATTTACCGAAGGGGAAACATGAAACATTTTCTTGCTGCTCAGGATTTAGAAAATTTTAATTGGGAGTTGGCAGGTTGGTTGATTAATATCACACTACAGCCTCAGTTGGCATGTCTGTATTTTTCCATATTGTAGTGTGGTTCTAAAATACCACCCCCGTCGCCAATAGCCCTTGTGTAGCTCTAGTGCGATTATTCAAAACCTAGCCATATTGTAGCAAATTATCTGTATCAAGATCAGGTAGACTAACAGTGAATGCACCTTTAAGGCGCTGCGTTCGCCAGTGAATGAACACCAGGACATAATGACCAGGACAACCAACCATTGTCAGATAGCTTTCTACTACATGGGAGGAAGTCTGTGTTGCCAATCAATCTAGTGGAATGATTTTCAATCCTTATTTTTTTAATTATATTTACCAAATGTTCATTCACTGGGACCTGTTCACTTACTGGTCAGTCTATCGTATTTTTGATTTTATTATTCTTTTAGGAGTTTAAAAACAATCCTGCTTTAAATTTTCGAAACTATGGATTTGAGAAATTACTAATGAATTTAATAAAGCCTGGTATGATAAATGTGCCATGAAGTAAAATCTTACGAGTTTGAAATAAACCTTTATGGGATTATTTTATTAGATTATTTTTTTTAATAAATTCTTTTGAAGGATTTTTGAAAGATGCATTTTTAATAACTTAACATAGTAAGTTATAGGGGCACTTGTATATGGGTAACACTTATCTAAGATGGCTTGTTTAGATTGTTTCAGTGTATATAATTTTTAAATAAATTGATTATTTATAAAATGGCAATGGTTTTGGAATGGTTTTATTAAATGTATAAAAATTTAAATTTAACAAATTTTACCCCCCCCCCCCAAAAAAAAAAGTAACACAGTAAGAATTTTTTGTAATTTTCCTGTTCAAAGTAAGTTATTTAAATTTAATTTATGAATTTTTTTTAACATATTCATGAGGTTTTAATTGTTAACCAAAATTGTCCCATATCTATTCATTATTAACCAGCTATTATATAATGTGTAATTATAAAAAATGATTGTAAAGAATTAAAAAATTGTCAGGTTGAAGAAGATTACGACGTGCTGCCTCCCTGCCAGCGGTGAGAACCTTCTGATCGGAACAGATGGTGGCAACATCTACCTGTTGGACGTCAAGTCCTTTGAAATGACCGACCACATCATCTATCAAGACATTGTCATCCAGAAGTAAGTTGGAATAGCATTGAAACGCAATTTAAATTGAGATGTAAAATTGGTAAAAGGCTGGTTTCTTCTGACAAAGCCTTTTTTTTCTCTGCTAAGGTTTCTACCAGAAAACCTTTGTATCCCTTAAAGACAGTTGAAAGCCTTTATTTTAAAAAACTTTTAAAATGCGCAGAGAATGGAGAATGAATTTTAGTTTGGCTTTCTAAACTAGTCTATATTAAAGTCTTAAGATAACTAAACTTTAATAGCACCATTAAAGTTACTCTGGTAAAAGTAGTGTTCAGTTTTATTTATTTTATTATGAATGTTTTATAAATTTATGAAAGTAAGTAGGACCCTTTCTATAAACACTAAACATAATTAAACTAAAACTGACTTTGTAAACTTAAATTTGGAAAATCTCTATAGTCGATGTGTCTGTGGATCTTCACTTGCCTGTATGGCAGTAGGGTAGACTAACCAGTAAATGAACGTTTAGGGCCCTGCGTGCGCCAGTGAATAAACACCAGGACAACCAATCCCATGTCAGATAGCTTCCTACGAGATGGGAGGAAGTCAGTGTTGCCAATCCATCCAGTGGAATGATTTTCAATCCTTATTTTTTAAAGTATTTACTAACTGTTCATTCACTCTATCCTATATCTGTATAATTGTGTCCCAATCCATGACTGGACTTGAATACTAAGGTTCAAATTTGTGCCTTTTGCTAGCGTTCCCGACGACTACAAGCTGAACCCTGGCTCAGTGGAGGCCATTGCAGAGCACCCCCTCAACCCCGACAAGATCATCATCGGCTACAACAGGGGCCTCATGGTGCTGTGGGACAACAAGACCCTCAATTCGGAGAACACCTATGTTGGGAGCCAGGTGGGGCTCCAAAATTTTTTTAATTTTTCCCGCTAATTGGGTTTTCAGGGCTGCCAGTGGCGACTTAAAAGGCTACTAAAGCGACTATTTTAGCGTCTAGGCGACTATGGCTACTATTTAAGTCCAAAATAGGCCCAAAACGACTATTTTAAGCAAAACCTTCAACTATTTTCGGTCTTAGGCGACCTTTTTTAGATTTTTTAGTTACATATACAACCATGTGTTTTTGAAATTGCAATTGATTATGATTTTTTTTTAGAAGCCTATGTAAAGTTCATGGAAACTAAAACTTTGATTTTGTATGCTTTGTCGGAGATTTTTTTTAAACTGCATTTGGATAGGATATACATCTGTCTGTTTGTTATTAATTTGCTTTGTTTTGAAATTTTTATTTTTTATTCAATAAGTTGGCGAGAAGGCCTAATACTGCATGCTAACAAAACATACCATAACTTGATTAAAATTTAACTGCTATCAAATTAATTCAGAAATAAATGCTAATTGAAAATTTTAAATTACTAAAGTAAGGGGGAGAAACGTGTTGCCAACACACTATGTCTAGTTTTAAGTAACTTTTTTTACTGAAAAATTATATTGTTGCCAAATTAAGTTTTTGTTTAAAGTTTTTTTTTTAATTTTTAATAAAATATGTATGCAAAAGAATTGTGTATCAAAATACTTTAATATATTTTTTTTTAAAGTAATATTTTCTTTTGAATTTATTTTGAATTCTAGATCGTTGTAAACAAGAATGCCTATATTTACGTTAAAAATTTAAGTAGTTTTAATTTAGCCCTCCTTGCTTGATTTAAAAATCTGCGAGTTATTTCAGTGAAACATATTTACAGGGATTAGTATTGATCCTTATGTTTCTTGAATAACTGATAACTATTAAAAATAAATTTATTTTTTTATATATATTTTGAAATAAATTTATTTTCAAGTACATTTAATTTTACTTGGTAGTATCAATCATTTCATATGATAGTTGGTGTTGCAATTTGTAAATTTAAGTTTTAGTTTTAAATGTTTAGCAGTTTTTAGCATTTTAACTTCTTTCTCGCTTCTGTGAAATGACAGGCTTTTTCTAGATGAATTAATGTTGTTTTTTCTAGATTTTTTTTAAATCAAGCTAAAACAAATGAAAAATTAAAAATATATTGCCCGTACACATATACAATATATTTTTGGAGGATAAAAAAAGGCACTTTTATTACTGTTTCTCAAAAATTATCCAATCGTTAACTATTTTAAAAAAAAAAAAATTATGTAATTTGCTAATTAAGTTCAAATACAAATAAGTATAGATAATATTTTTCCCTAATTATGTTTTCTAACAATTATATATAAATTAGTTTAATAATTTAACATGAAATTTTCTGTAGCAATACATCCGAAAAACTTTGTTAAAAATTTTTTATTAATCCTTTCAACTCAGTGTTAGTGCTACAATTCTAAGGTTTGCAGTAATACAAGTCTTAATTTTAAGTTTTTAAATTTGTGCATCAAGTCATATTAAACTAATATATCACTTTTTTGGAAAATTTATGTAATCGCAGATAACATTCAATGCAAATATTTTTAAAGAAATTACTTATTATATTATCTAACAATTAAACGTTGTTTATTTAGTTATCTAAAAGAGGATACTATTTTGGCTACTATTTTTTAACATCTGAGGCTACTAAGCAACTATTTTCAAAGCTTTCTGGCACTGGCAGCCCTGGGTTTTTAACTGATTGTTTTTTGGGTAATAGATGGCAGGGTAGCCTAGTCTGTAAAGTGCTTGGCTTGTATGTTAAAGTTTCCAGGTAAAGGCATTGCCAAAATAACTGCCAACCTGTAAAGGGCCTGTGCAGCTGAAATGTTGACAAATGACAGTGAATGCACTCTTTAGAAGGGAAGAGTATAGGCTTTATAGACTTTTTCCCCGCTCGCCAGAAGAGACGGTCACAAAGGATGACACAAACACATAGGCAAATAACATTTATTGACAAACACAAACATCCATGCCTTACCATGACATGATTCGAACCCGAACCCAGCGGCTCCAAAGGATAGCACCCTAACCATTGTCCTGTCGGGTCGGCGAGCTAAAATGTTAAAATAATACCCAGTGTAGAGGGACTGCACGTCACATATGCTCAAGTCCTTACACTGTATGATTTCACATTTAAATGTGGTGTTAGGTGCCAACTTGTGTCGGCTCGGCAATTGATTGGTTCTAAAATAAAACGCCCGTCTCGTGTAGCTCTAGTGCAACATAATTCAACCTAAGCCCTTAGTATAATAGAGTTTTGAGTCTAAGGTCTTAAAAATATTGATATTTATAACTGTTCTGAAATGCCATTTTCTCCAATCTTTAAGCATACATTCAAAGACAACATTTTTAAATAATCAAATTAATTTTTTTTATAATCCTAAAGTTTTTTGGGTATTTTGTCATAGGATACTACTACAAAATGAAGTTAATCATTGGTTGTTTAAAAAAACATGCTCTTTTTATATTAATGTAAGCTTTCCTGTGCCCCACTCTGTTATAACTCTAATATACTTTTATAGCAACTGGAATCGTTGTCCTGGCATCGAAGTGGAACCAAGTTCATGAGTTCCCACAATGATGGCACCTATGTGGTATGGAGCTCCACAGATTCCTCAAAACCAGAAGAATTACCTGTTCCCCCATATGGTAAGCGTATACTTCTGTCGTATTGAAACAAAAAAAGGTTTATGCTTTTCAAATTTAGTATCTGCACCTTCAATCCAGAAGGGTAACCTTTGTCTTTGTGCCGGAACATAAAGCAAAGTATCAATGATGGTTAGTGCAAATATAATTGGAATTTCATATGTTAAAGTTCTGCAAGTTGTCGTACTTTCAAATCAAGATGCAGATTTTAATCTTGAGCATGCTGTAGATTTTCTTGGTTCTACTGTTTACCATCATGTACTGTAAAATTACAATAACTTTGTATATCTCATAGAAAATCTAATGCTCATGCATGATCTATTGTCTGTAATTTTTTTTTTGTGTGTGTGTATTGAACTTCTTTAAATTATGAACCACACATTAACTTGATTGAAAATTTTTATTTTTAATGTTTTGATTTGTATGTTTAATGTGCACCAGTTACATTACTAAATGCTTTAAAAGTTAATAATCCAACTTTACATTTTCAAAATCAAATAATTTGTTTAAAAAACTTAGTTTAATATTGTTTATTTATAGGACCCTTCCCATGCAAAGCTATTACAAAAGTATTGTGGAGAGCCGTCAAAGGAGGGTAAGTTTATTAATATCAAATCTTATGTTTTAGCATTTACACTGAAATACAAAATAAACGTTGGAGTTATAGCTCTATGAAATATTTAAAGTTGTATTGTCCTGATTATTATTGTGCTCATTTCAGAGATGACTTCACTATCTTCTCTGGTGGCATGCCCAGGGCCAGCTTTGCTGACAAGCACACGGTGACAGTGATGTGCGGGGACAAGCACCAAGTGTTGGATTTCACTTCTAAAGTCGTTGATTTCTTTACCATCTGTCATGGAGATGAAGAATCAGGTAGATTATTTAACTTTCATGGCTGAAGTTAAAATAAACTTGAGAGTATTTTGGAATATATTTCCTGTCAATCTTTAACGATAGTCTTTTGGTCATTTAAACTTAAGTTAAAGATTTTAATTTGTTTTACATAAGTTCTTATATAATATAGACGGGTTTTTGGAAATGGGTTCAAGCATTACATTTTAGGATTTGTATATATATTAGGTATGGTATGCCTTATTAAAAAAATTAAGCTTCTGCATGTTTTAAACTTGTTAAAAAATCCCCTGATTAAAAATAATGATTGTAAACCAATTTGCTGGTTTAGAAAAAGGCTATTGTGAGGTGTTTTGTAATGGTTTATATAAAAATCCTACATACAACACCTGTTGCCAATAGCCCTTGTGTAGCTCTAGTGTGGTGATAATTCAAACTAAACTGTCAAAATACTACCTCCGTATCTTTATTTTGTAACCATGCCTAAAAAGAGAAATGATCAGATTAAATACAAGGATTCTAACAACTTTTTATGGGAAAATTAAAAATTTTTTAAAAATAGTTTAACGCCTTCCCTCTTTCTCCCATGAAAATGATGGGACAAGGTTGTTGGCTTTTCATTTAAATTCTATATAATCATGTATTAATCCTTTATTTACCAGTCTCGGACTTCCCCTCTTCAAAGAATTGCAGTTTTGTCACCTGACTTATAATGGTTTATGTTAAAATTGCATCTTGTATACTTTTGTAACCACACCTAAAAGCGGAAAGAATCCTTTAAAACGCAAATGGTGTCGGAAGTGGGCGTTTGAAGAAAGTTCAAAGTTTCATATAAAATCGACTTTTATTCCAATAACCATGAATAAATTTAATATAAATAGAAATTTCTAACCATTGTACAAACTTAACACTATGTAAAATTAGAGTAAAAAAACATGTGTCATGTTGATCAAGTGTACCATGGGAAAATTAAGAAATAGAAGAGTGTTTCGGTTGGCGATGTAGCTTATATAGCCTGTGGTCGGAAGTGCAGCGCCACCTGATATATTTAGTTCAGGGTGGCGACAAGACCGGGAAATCAGGGAATTCTCAGGGAAATTAACCTATTACCCCCAAATTAAAAAAAAAAACTGAATTTTTTTCGACGTAGCGGAACCGATCCTTTTGAGGATCCGTTCATTTGACCTCGTTCACTCTGGACCGACCCATTACCAGCGATCTCGGAGGGATTTCCCGGTCTGTAACGGGTCTTTCATTCGACGCGATATAGAGGATCCGGATGATCGTTCCCTTTGTGGATTCGTTCTTTTGGACCCGTTCACCCCGGACCGACCCATTTGTAGCGGTAGCGCGCTCGGATTGGAATGAGTTTGTTTATTGTTATTGTTTCGTTCTCTATGGTTTCGTTTGTAAGCATGCTATAAAAATGCTAGTGAATTCCGCTTTCGTTTATATTCGTGTATTATTTTAAAGATGTAAGCGTCAGGAAACTAAACAAACAGTATCAAGTTTTTTAGACTTACTCAAAACAATTCCCATGCATCGGAATTTCTAGGAAAGGACCCGATTTCCCTTTCTGCGCAGTGTGTGCTTGTGATATTAAAATTGCTCCTTGTGGTTTAAGTGACATTAAAAATCACATCAACTCGAAGAAACACACTGAAAGTGTTGAAAAAACATCTAAAATTGGGAAATTTTTTAGTTCTGGTGAAAACGATAGTGAAGTTAACTATGCGGAATTTTTAAAATGTTTACTTTATGAAAATATCAAGAACCACTGTAGGAAATGTTAATTATATATTTTGTGTTGGGAGATAAAAGATGAAAATCTCTGGCTATGGAAAAATTAATGCAAAGTTAGTCTATTTTTGTGTTTAAATTATTTTTATATGTATTACTTCAAAAATTAGTTTTAAAACAAAATTTGAAGTCTCAGGGAAAATTTTTGAAAATATTCTGGAAATCAGGGAAATCTCAGGGAATTTTACATTTCAATTTCTGTAGCCACCCTGTAGTTGAAGTTTGATTAGCTGCTTTAGCAAATGCTGCAGGTCTAGTTCATCACAAGGTACACCGCCACACACATATTCAAACTTGACTCATTGAAAGTTTTCTTAAAGCATTATTCAAAATAAACTTTTTTCAAAGTCTTATGTCTTTAAACATTTCCATGCATTCACCGACTTTCTCCCTGCCGCAGAGTACGACAACCCCCACACCCTGGTGGTCCTGGCCGAGGAAGAGATCGTCCTGGTGGACCTGGAGTCCGAGGACTGGCTCCCCTTCCGGCTGCCCCACCTCTCCTCCCTGCACATGTCGTCCATCACCTGCACCCAGCATTGTTCAGATGTGCCCCAGGACCTGTGGAACAAGATTGTTACTTCGGGGAACAAGCAGGTCGCAGCCAAGTACACAGAGAGGGTGAGTGTTCTTGTGAAAATTTCCTGGAGGTATTTTTCTGAGTCTTGGGAACCATGATATAAAAGCTAATTGTAACGATTTTTTTAAAAAAAACTAGTCTTGATAATTGCGACTAATTTTATTTTGTTACAAAATTGGAAAACCAGTCCCATTTTGCTACTAGCGAGTATGAATTTCAAACGCTGGTTCTGATTACTTAAGAACAAGCCTACAGTGACCGTTTTTAATTAATGTGGGGCCCTAATAGCCCTCATGCGGCCCTCTTGTGCAACAGTAATTAAACTATTCATTACCATGAGTATACTGTTATCAATTGGAACTCTGAGCAATAGTAGAGTGGTAACGAGAGATTGGTGAAGATGTGCAAGGGGTAATAATCAGATTAGGCTGGGGATGCAATCCAGAGCTGCATTTGCAGTATGTTTGTCATGGATTGTTTCACTTTGTTTATGCCAGAAACTATGAAATAAACATAATATACAATGGGTAATATTATGGCTAGTGTGTGGGACTGTAGCTCTCCTCCCTGTACTTGTCTTCCAACGCTTGCACCTAGCGCTATTCAGATGTGCCCTAGGATCTGTGGAACAAGAATGTAACCTGAGGGAAAAAGCAGTTTGCTGCTAAGTACACAGAGTGAGTGTTAGGGGTTTTATATGGGAATGGGAACTGAAAGCAGTGTTCTTACTGCTTAACAATTCCTGAAAAATAAGGTTGCATTTGAAGTGTTTATTTGAGGAAATGGGGGCATTAGCTCTGTAGTTAAAGTGCATATCACATGGACGCTCTTTCACTGATGTGTTAACGTAGTTACAGAATACCAAAGTTTTCATTTGTGTAATAGATAACCATCTATAAATAATATTCTATTTTTACATTTTCATATTTCCTCCCCTCCAGGAATGGCCCATCACCGGGGGAGTGAACCAAGTGGAGACTTCGGACACCCACAATCTCTTGTTGACCGGCCACGAGGATGGATCGGTGCGCTTCTGGGATGCCTCGGGAGTCACCCTCTCTCACCTCTACACCATCCACACGTCCAGCATTTTCGTGAGTGAGGATGGGGAGCCCCCAGTGGAAGAGGAGGAATGGCCGCCCTTCAGGAAGGTATGGTTTAGTGGTCTCTCTTGTTCTGATTGTAATGTCTCTGGGCAAGGCTTAAGGCCTAGCACGGACAACTATGGAACGCCCTGCTCCTATGGAGTGTGAAAGGCAGGAAAGGGTCAATACATTAAAGCAATTTAAATGAATCGTTATTTATTAATAGATCCTAGTTAAATTTTGCTAGGTAATCACATTAAGTACAGATGTGAAACTAGGTATAGAGTCGATCATTTTAAGGGTACAATATCGATGTACACTTTAGGACTAGGATAGAATCTGAAAAAAATCTCCCAACCGATTGTCTGTAGAGTCATCAGAGGATGGGTAAACTAAGTTATCCCCTGTTAGTGATAATTTGTTGTAGCACTGTCCCCGGATTGTGAGTGTCTGCCCTGCAAACTCTTCTCTGTGCGGAATAAATACTCCTAACTGAACTGGCTGGATGGCTCTGTCTGTATCTGGGATGCCTCCAGTGTTACTCTCTCGCCTCCACACGTCCAGCATTTTCGTGGGTGAGGATTTGGAACCCCCAGTGGAAGAGGGAGAATGGCCGCAGGAAGGTGGGTTTGGGGTTTAGTTGTACTTTGCTAAGGGAAAAACCATGTTTTCTTGGACCTGCACACATGAGGGATATAAAATTCTTTTTATTCACTCTCGTCTGCTCGATTTATTGTTTGATGTAACGGTCGTATGATCGCATCCGCTAGAGTCCTGGTTGGACGTAATTTTAAAGTGAGGACGTTTCTGCTATAGCGGAGCTTAAATTCTCTTATCTGAAGATCTTTAAAATCTGAACATATTTGACCATCTTTTTTTTTATTGCTCAAATGTTGTCTGACTTCGACTGTTGAAATTCCTATATAGTCGTTTTTATAATCCAAAAAGTTTATCCATCCAATGAACATTCATCAATTTAATTTCTTGCATGTCTTAACACCCTCCTCCCCCTTAAAAGTTGTAAAATTTTAAAATGGCTTCGGGGACCTTTTGAAAAGCCCGTAATTTTTCCTTCTACAAAAAGATTTCCAATTTTAAAAAAAGGCCTGGTTGAGAAATTTTGTTCAAAATACATCACCTTGTATTATTAATTCTAGTCTTTAATGTTGAAAGTTAAATGTTTGCATTACAATGAACCCAATTAAATGTGCTTGTAGGTTGGCAGCTTTGACCCGTACAGCGATGATCCCCGACTGGCAGTGAAGAAAATCCTGCTGTGTGTGTTGAGCAACACCCTTGTGGTCGCAGGGACAGCCGGACAGATAATCTACTTTGACCTGCTGGAAGATGCAGTGGAAAAGGAGCTGGAGGTACACAAAGACTTGTCATTTTTAATAAATGTACATTAAAATCTTTTTTGAATGAATTTAGTTTTTATATAGCTTCAAAAAAGTACACTATGTCTAGCAACTTGAAAATAGTTATTGAATAAATGTTAAAATAGGTTTGGTGCATGTAATGAAGTTATTTTTCTCATAAAAATACTTCTGATAACAACTGATTTTCATATTTGAACTGAAGTGACTTGACAGATATGTGTAAAATTCATAGATGCCTTGGCGACGGAACTGTTAAAACTTGTTCGGGAAAGAAACAGCAACATTGCTCTTGGAAGTGTTTTGTGGTGTTTTAGTTAAAATAAATGTGTCGTTCTAAAGGAAGAGAAGCTTATTCCACGGAAAACAGTACAGTGCAATACTTGTTTTTCTTTGGAAGTGCACAATTTTTGAGCTAAATAAAATCTAACTCTTACGCTATATTTTAAAGATTTCTATATGCATGCTTGCTATGATTTTGAAATGGCTTAACTCGGTTAAAATTGTATATAATTGCATGTTGGTGCCATTGTATAACTTTTGTAAAATTCAATTCCCTATCATTTAGTGTTATACAAATGTAGTCACTTAATAGATTTGTATTAATGTTTAAAACTAATTTTGATGGGACTCTTCATTTTAATTTCGATCGAATTAGACAAGGCAATAAATTGTCCTATTGACTGATAGGCAGGCTAGACCTTGGTGAACGTTGTGTCGATGCTTTGCTGTAGTTGTCACAACTGTACTCTATTCCAAAACACATCTTAAGATTGCAGCATTGAAATGTTCTAGGCGGAGGAAACGGCTTTAACAACGCTGCTGGCACCGAAATTTTGCTTGCCCTGATTGGTCGCTCCTTTGCGATGCGTTCACCCTGATATTCATGCGCCCTTTTGAGTCAAAATCGAGGGAAAAAATATTTCATTCTAAATAAAGTGGAAACTAATAAAATATTAAAAATGTGTCCTGAAATAATGATTACATTGGTTTATTGAATGTGAAATACCTTTTTTATTCGATTCTCGCCCTCGAAAATGGGAACTATTTACCCTTTTTCTCGTAGAACAAATATTTCTGTACCGCAAACTTAATATGGGTTGTACTGTTGCATAACCAGTACCTAAAGATTCCAGCCTAGCCTTTATAACTTAACTCCTGTCTGTCTCCCCAGGCCCACCCTGTGAACATTGTGAGTGACCGCGACAACTTTGTGTGGAAGGGCCACGACCAGCTCACCCTGAAATCGGGTCCCTTGAAGTTCGAGACTGGATTCGTACCAGCCACGGTACAGCAGCTCACGCCCCCTGCTGCCATCACGGCCATCTCTCTCCACTCGGAGTGGAACCTGTGAGTGGAATTTGGATTGTAAACTAGGTTTATTGTTTAATTAGAAATGTTGGCTTATTGATGATGGTTGGATAGAAATTTTTCTGTGTGAAAATGAGGTTTTTGCTTGAGTTTTATGCAAGTAAACAAAATATAAGACAATTGAAGAGCTTGTGGTGGAAGAACGTGCTAAGTGACATTTTTGTTAAAAATATAGATTTTCCCTTTAATGAGTATATTACTAACTTTAACGATAAAGTTTTCTCGTTTTCATAAGCTTAAAGTTAAGTACATTTTTTTACGGTTTGGAAGTACCGTTTTCAACAGATACGAGTGCAAACGATGAGCTTTAAAGCTCATTTACTCGTTTTCACATTTTTGTCACTTGGCACGTTCTTCCTTTAAGCTCTTCAATTGTAGACCATTCTTCATGAATAATTGGTGCGAGTAAAAATTAAGTTACACCAAAAACCTGTAAACTCGTTTAACATTTTAATTCAGAAACTAAGCATAGTCACAGTCATCGTGATTGGGTTAATGTTGAGTAAGGTGGTTAATTAGTCTGTTGCTATGTTTGCTTGTTCTAATAGTGAGATAATTTAAAATACAACATCAAAACTTCTAGTGTCTTGCAGACCTACAACCAAGTTAACATTATGAAAATATAATTTGATTGGAGGACTTCAAAACTAATAACTATTCAGAATTAAGTTGTTTTCTGCATAAAAATGAATAGAAGGTCTTTCGCCTTACTTGGATACAGATATGAACCTGTTAACTGTAATGCAATTAGATTACACCACTTATTTTCAATTAATCTTAATTTATTAATGAAGATTGCCAAGACAGTTTGCCATTGAGGAGAAATGAGCTTTCTGCTGAAGTTTATCTATTTTAACAAAATAAAAGCTAAATGACCGAAATTCTAAACAATTTTATGACCTTAATATTAACAGAAAGCTAATTTAAGAGACTTTAGTCTTAATTTCTGATCAGGAATTTTATATAATGTTATATGAACCTATGTTATATCTGGTATGAACATATTCTTAGATTGGCTGCTGGAACTGCCCATGGATTTGCCCTCTTTGATTATCTGCAGAAGAAGGCTGTCATGTCTAAATGTACCTTAAATCCAAATGGTATGTGCATTTGTTTCAACTTTTTAATTATTTGTTCAAATTTTCCCTATACCGTCCGCTGTGGGTGGCCAAACTCCAGAAAATACAGTCCAACCCCGTTATAGCGAATCCTCTTTACTATATCCAATTTTTCTGGAATAAAGTTTTCTACCAGTCCATATAAAGCTTTTACAAGAATAATAATGATTTGACATATCTGGAATTAATTGAATAAATAGTCGAATTAAAAATTTACTTAATAAATTTAAAAAAATTGAAATTTTTCCATAATTATTCACAAAGAACGCAATAACTAATATTTAAATTTTCACGAAACATGTATGCATTGTAGAAAAGAAATTGGCATCTTTAGGTTCCACTTAAGTTCCACTTATGCCCAGTTTTCAAGGTGGTTGAAAATAAAGAATAGGTAGCTGGGGAGTTGAAAGGCTTCATTTTATACCAGAGTGGGGATGGGGGGGTAAAACAATTAACTCGAAAGGCAAATTAATAAACAGTTAGCAAAATGCGTGCAGCCCATTTGGGCTCTTGGCTATGACTGACACAATCTACCTTTACCCGAGAACAACAGTTCACCAGATGGTGCTGCCAGTTCAACCAGAGTTTGATACCAGGGAAAGAGAAATATAAACACCATATGGTTACGGAATATTAACTATTTTCCAACTACCATCATGGGGCTTGGGGAGCCCAGTCGGTTAGGCACTGGCCTAGCATGCGAAAGGTTTCAGGTCCGGGCATTGCCAAAACAACTGCCGATCTATAAACGGCCTGTGCAGCCAAAAATGTCCGACAAATAATACCCCTTGTAAGGGAGTGCACGACACACGTTAAATATCCTTCTAAGTCCTAGCACGGCGTACAATGTCGCCTTTAATGGTTGCGTTAGGTACCTATTCAGGTGTCGGCTCGTCACTAGATTGTGATTCCAAAATACGACGCCAATAGCCCTCGTGTAGTTCTAGTGCGACGATAATTTAAATTAAACCTATCCAACTACCATCGAGTTAAATCCTTTTCTTTATTCCAGACCTGATGGCCATTGGGGATGCCGCCATGTCCCGCAAGAAGTCGTTCAAGAAATCCCTGCGCCAGTCTTTCCGCAGGCTGAGGAAGGGACGCTCCCAGCGCAACAAGCGGGACAAGACTCCCACCAAGGGGGAGGAAGCAAAGAGGTACTGACAACTGTTATCCACTGTAGTAGATTCAATGTAGGAGCAGTGTTCATGTAGCACACACACTCCGTGCCACCTTAACTTTGGTATATAAGGGGGAATGGACGCAGGTCTCCAAACCAAAGTGCCTTTGGATCTAAATGGAAAATCCAATGGAGAATATTTTTTGAAGCCACATTATTCCGACTGTATTGAATAGTTTTACAAACAGTGATTTTTATTTTATAAATGTACCTGACCCTGACTTACAGGAAATCTCTCTTTTTGAAATGGATTAGAATATTCCGAGGTAAAATTCTTTATTGAATTTTCTTTTTAAATATTCGAATAAATTTCAAAAATTGGTATTATTGATCCCTGTAAGGCAAGTCAGAAATGTTTATCATAAAAAAAAACGCCATTCGCATAAATATTCAACACAGCTGGAGTAATGTGACTTACAGCCCTTGCCAACCTAACTTGGGTAAAAACAAAGAGTAAAAAGGCAGAAGGAAAAGCATGATTAATCCATTAGTTAGGAACTCTTGTAAGGTAATATTTACATTCAAAATTACCTGAATATAATTAACCAAAATACATTTCATTCCGATAAAACAGCCAAATTTTCTCAAATAATATTGAAATCTGTTGGACCTTGAACGAAATTAATGTTTTAAACATGTTTTCTGGATGGATTCACAAATAATTTATGGAACTCTTTACGTGTGCAGAAGGATCTTCTCCATAGCATATTTTTATTTACCCAACTTAGGATGGCAAGGAGTGTAGATGTTTCTAAGAATATATTTTAAACGTTTTGTAGTAAATCATTTTGACAAATGAAGAGCTGAATTTAAGAACATGCCAAGTAACGTTTTTGAAAATACTGAGATTTTTGTGTCAATGAACTTGTTATTTCCCACCTTTTAAAGATAAAAGGATTTCTCCTTTTTGTTGTATATATTTAACATTAGACATCTACCAAGAGCGGAGGAAGCAAAGGGGTTCTGAAACAGTTGTCCACAAGTAGTTTATTTGACTCGGAGTTTGCAATGTCATAGACTTTTTTTCTTCTTAAAAAGGCTTAAAACGGGCATTTGTTAAACAGATTTTTTTTACATACATTCCAAACTTCACAGAAAAAAAGTAAACCGATTAATTACTATTGCTGTAACAATTTGTCAAGTTAACTTTGCAAATAACAACCTAGAATGATTTAATTTATCTAAATAAGTATTAGTGACAACTATTATAAATGGAATGCAACATTGCTGTTAGCTATAATTTTTTTTAAGGGGCTAAGCCATTCTTGATTTGCAATATGATTGTAATTTATCTTAAAAAATTTCTTTTAATAGTTGAATTTAAAATTAAAAAGCTTGAGTCACTGAATTCAAAATTAGTTGTTCACACTATTCAGCTTTATTATTTCTTAGCTCCAGCTTTATATTTCTTTCATGTCTTCCGTGCCATTAAAAGTTAACCGATCAGTAATATTAAATTTTTTAAAAAAAGTTCCTAAATTTCTAAGTTTAATCTTCAACCTTACACTCCTTTGCCATTAATTATATCACTGCACAAATCATTCACTTCATTTTTATTGTGTTAATTCTAAAGAAAGAAAATTACTAGCGATTTGTAATATTGATTGCAATGGAATCTCTAAACATTTTTACTTGCACATGCACAAGATAGTTTAACTTGCTTTAGTCCATGAAAGATTTCTCAATTCTGGTTAACCACATAAGAACTTATACCAAAATATTCAGATATTGGCAGTATGTACTGATGTTGATAGTGAAGTAATATTTTAATTATAAAATTATAGTTTATTTTTTATGCATAAATTTGTTTTAAAGAACAGTTCGCTAAATTTGTCTGTTGTACTAATTGAACTGCAACTAATGAGATTAAAGTTCTATTTAAGTGTGATATTTAAAATGTAATACTGATATTTTAAATTCACACGCAAATGCTTGCTTCATCACTGCTTAATGCTTTGAAAAATGAAATGGGGGGCACTATATAAACCTTACTATCTTTGTTGCTTTTCTATATCTATGCAGTTTCACTTGACTAAACAATTACCTTTCACCTAGCTATTTCCTGCTACACTCTTTATTCTGAAAGCAATGGGTAGGTACTCGTAATTGTTGGCCTCTTAGCATGATGCTTCAGTTTGCATGCAGTTTGTCTTTGTTGTTACAGCATGCAAAAATCTGATGTAGTGTAATTTGCATCAAGCAATTTTAGATTGAAATGCAGTTTGAGTAGTTTGTGGAGATAACAACTAAGCATGTATCTTTGGTGCAGATGTTATTGATAATGCTTCAATTTTTTTGTTTCGTAAAAGTGAAATTTTTATTTTAATTTGTATTTAGTTTATAATTTCTTTATAATCTTCATAACTTGTTATTTAAAGCGTATCTTAGTCTTAATTGTTTAGTTAAAAAAAATATTCTAAGCTTAATTTCCCACTTAAAAATGTGTTTTGAATTTATTGAATGACAAATTTGACATTTTTTTAATTAAATTTTCATATCTGGAATTTTTGTTTATAGTGCGTCTCAAAAGTTTAGACAAAAGACATTTTGAGTCACAAAATTTTACTGAAAAGGTTTATTTAAAAAAAAATTTGGTAGTAAGGATAAGGCAAGTATATGTAATTAAAAATAGCATGAATCAGAAATATAACAGCCAATAATAAATTTTAATTGAATTAATTGTAAAAAGTACCCAAAAAATCTGTCTCATAAATATAGACAAAATCGATTTAATGTCACTTAATGATCTAATTTTGCACTTTTTTTGCTGGAATTATATTTCTGTTTGATATGATGAATAAAAAAACATGTTTTACCGTTGAATTTTAACCATTTTGTACCACTCCTGGTCCAATTACATACTAACAGTTAATCAAGCCATTTTTGCTTTTTTAAGGGGAAATATTGCTGGCGATTAGCATAATACATATCCTAATTAGATGTAAATAACGAATATATGCCTAAAACAACAGTACCGAAACGTTTTGCCACCGATTCGTGCATTTGAAGACACGTAATGACACATTTTCTGATGAAAAATTGCATTTTTTAAAATTTAAAATAATCAAAAAGACAAAAAAATTTCAGTTGTGCACCGTTACACGATTTCGAGTTTGCCTCCCCTTCAAAAATGCCAAAAAGTTCCAAATTTTAACCCAAAACCACCCCCACACCATTTGATATTTCTCCTCAAATTTGCTATTCTCGAGTTTGGAAACACCGTTTTTTTTTCAAACCGGTGAAAAAGAATCAGTTTAACCGAAAAGATAAAAACCGTTTTAAGGATACTCAAAAACCGGTTTTAAAAACTGATTTTTTAAAACATGATTGAATGAGTGTTTCACGTTTTCTGCTGCCTATTTATTGTCTCCTTCAGGAGCTTTAACCCAGCCAACTGTGTCTCGTAACTTAGAATCCTGGTCAAGTGACGAAAGTCACCGTCGAGACTTTCGACTCCGCAGATTTAACGAGCACGTATATCGCATTGTACTCGGCCTTCCGGTGAGTTTTAGAGGATTTTTTTCCAAAAGCACAAATACTCTATACATAGTATGGCTATAACTGCAGACATCTAAACGGCCCTACTTGCAGCCAAAAATATCCTACGAATAATACCCCGTGTGAGGGGTTGCACGTTAAATATCCTTCAAAGTCCTAAGGCTGCGTACGCGAAATCGCCCTTAACAATTGGTTTTGGTGCATATTCAGGTGAAGGCTCGTCACTTGACTGCGGTTCTAATATACGACGCCCGTTGGCAATAGCCCTCATATTCCCTCGGACATGTCTAAAATGTGGAGGTGGCGCGAGATAGATGGCAGCATATGTCGCGTAGGTATGTGTTTGTTTGTGTTATGTCTGTCTTACTTGACGAATTTTTATAAGAGGATCTCTGACCAAGCACACAAACCTGAAAATATGTCAACCAACCAATAGCCATCGTGTAGCGCTAGTGTGAAGCTTTTCAAACCTTACCTTGTGCAGAGTAGTTCTATGGCGAAGTTCATTCAATCATATCTAAAACTTTAACCACTTCCTATTAAAACGGTTTTTAAAAAACATCGGAGTATCGAACCGGTTTAAATTAAACGATTTAAAAAAAAATTCTTATCGGTTAAACTGGTTCTTTTTCACCGGTTTGAAAAAACCGGTGTTTCTAAACTCTAGCAAATTTGAGAGAAATGTCGAATGGTATGGGGGTGAATTTGGGGTAAAATTTTAGACTTTTTTGATATTTTTGAATTAGGGACAAACTCGACATCGTGTTACGATGCACAACAGAATTTTTTTTGTCTTTTTGATTATTTTAAATTTTAAAAAATGCCATTTTTCATCAGAAAATGTGTCATTACGTGTCTTCAAATGCACGAATCGGTGGCAAAACGTTTCGGTACTGTTGTTTTAGGCATATATTCGCTATTTACATCCAATTAGGATATGTATTATGCTAATCACCAGCAATATTTCCCCTTAAAAAAGCAAAAATGGCTTGATTAACTGTTAGTATGTAATTGGACCAGGAGTGGTACAAAATGGTTAAAATTCAACGGTAAAACGTGTTTTTTTATTCATCATATCAAACAGAAATATAATTCTAGCAAAAAAAGTGCAAAATTAGATCATTAAGTGACATTAAATCGATTTTGTCTATATTTATGAGACAGATTTTTTGGGTACTTTTTACAATTAATTCAATTAAAATTTATTATTGGCTGTTATATTTCTGATTCATGCTATTTTTAATTACATATACTTGCCTTATCCTTACTACCAAATTTTTTTTTAAATAAACCTTTTCAGTAAAATTTTGTGACTCAAAATGTCTTTTGTCTAAACTTTTGAGACGCACTATATGCATAAAAAAATTAATGGTTTAATTGATAAGGATTTATAAATCAATAATAAAATATCAAGATATTTCCCCTTCAAATTTTTATTTTGCTATTATGGAGATTCTTGTACCTAGTGAAAAATACTTGCATAGCAATACTTTCACCTACATTAGGATTTTATAACTACTGCATTAGCTCTAAGAAATCGGTAGTCACAGTGCTTGGCCCTGACGGCTTCCCCATTCAAGTAATAAGCTCTAAGATTCGGGTCTGGGCATTGCCAAAATAACTACCGACCTATAAACGTCTGTACTGCCAAAAATGTCCGAATGATACCAAGTGTAAGGGAGTGCATGTGAAATATCTTTTTAAGTCCTAACGCTGCGTGGGGCTGGGGAGCCCAGTCGGTTAAGCACTCGCTTAGCATGTGGAAGGTCCCAGGTTCGGGTCCGGGCATCGCCAAAATAGCTGCCGACCTATAAACGGCCCGTGTAGCCAAAAATGTCCGACGAATAATACCCTGTGTAAGGGAGTGCACTTTAAATATCTTTCAAAGTCCTAGCGCTGCGTGCGATGTCGCCCATAATAGTTGCGTTGGGTGCCTATTCAGGTGTTGGCTAGTCGCCTGACTGTGGTTCTAAAATACGATGCCCGTTGGCAATAGCCCTCGTGTAGCTCTAGTGCGATAATTCAAAACCAAAAACCTAACGCTGCGTACGATGTCGCCCTCAACAGTTGCGTTGGGTGCCTATTCGCCTAACGATTGGGTTGGGTGCCTATTCCCAGGTGTCGGCTCGTCACTTGATTGTGGTTCTAAAATACGGCCGTCCCCAATAGCCCTTGTGTAGCTCTAATACGACGATAATTCAAACCTAATTAAGCATAAGCTCTAAGATACTGACCATCATCTTTCTTATTGTTCTCTCCTCTTTTTCGCAGCAGCCCTGCCAAGGAGCCCACCCCGGAAGTGATAGAAGTTGAAACAAAGCCCGTGGAGAGGCAGATCGAGGCGAGGTCGGCTGACGATAGCATGGGCTCGATGGTTCGCTGCCTTTACCTGGCTCAGAGCTTCATCATCAACAGTGAGTCCTTTTTTTTCTTGTTTGTGCCGTTTTCGTAATGACATTTATAGGCTAATATTCATTAGTAGTTGTTTTTTTCCCAAAAAATTCAGTCTGAGTTTTTTTGCATCGTTCAATAGTTGAATAGCAATCATAAATTGTTTTGCTTTATTTTTTTATGCTTTTTTTTATTATTTTAAACAGTTTTGTAGTTTAATACCACTGTGGGAGTTCGTCATTGACACTTTATAACTTACAAAGATTTATTTTTCCTTTTGGCCGATTACTGTTTTCTATTAAGTAATTGGTTTCTTAATCTACAATTTGTAAGCCCAGAGTTTTTTTAAACTTTTTTGAGGGATGTAATGTGACCATACTTTTATTAGTTGTTATACATGTTTGACAGATATTAATGGTGGTGTTTACTAATTTAATGTTATGGTTTGGTGTATCAAGATAGAACACTTATGATGTTGCTTTTCCCTTTGTAAATAAACTTAATTGCAGAATGAAAATCCTTTTTAAATTGATATGCTATTTGCTACAATTTTATGCACAGCTTTTTTTAACTATTACTTTTTGTAAATACAATACATAGAGTTAAGAGTAACAAGTCAATAGACTGAAGTACATGAGAATATAATTTAAAACTTTGTCTCAAATTTGGTTTTTAAATCTCTATGTATAAACCTATATCCCTCTCTTGCAGATGCCCTTCAGTCCCACACACTGTGGGCTGGCACCAACGCCGGGGCCATCTACGTGTTTACCATTTCCATGCCAAAGGACAACAGGAACACTGAAGCTGTAGCCTGTCAGCTAGGTGAAGAATACTTACTTTTTGTCAAACATTCAGCAATAGATAAAATATATAGTTCCTTGTTTTCATGTTTAGATTTTAGATTGTACATGTTAGATAACTGTTTATATTCGTCACTTGACTGCAGTTCTAAATTACAACGCCCGACTCCCTCGTGTAGCTCTAGTGCGGTTATTCAAACTAAACTAAAGATAACAATTTATTTCGATAACATATTCATTTCAGCTTTTAATACCTCAGTCTTTTGATTGAATAGTGATATTTTGCTTGTCCGATTTTGAGGGTAGACCCTTATTGACTTGAATGACTTGACCCTTATTGAATTATATATTATAACGGTATATCAGATGCTTATCTTTTTTATCTATCCATATTGGTATAAAAACTTCTAGTTAAAGCAACAGAAAAGAAGCTTCAATCTACTTCTTACCGAACCTCTCGTTTAACCACTCGAAACTCCTTAGGCAAGGAGATCCAGGCGTAATTTAATTTTCTCTGTTGTGAAAGATTTTCCCAGTCCCAACAATTTCATAAAATGATATGTAATCCACTAATGCTTTTAGCCTACTTTCCTTTTTCTTAATTTCAAAATAATCACACACAAAATAGATTGACATCATCGTAATTACAGTTGGTCTGTATCTGTCTGTACCATTCCATGCTCTACTCTAATTGTTTAATTTTTAAATTCTATTCTTTTGAAAAAGATAGCGCATCAGAGACCTTTTATTGTTTTATCTATTTTGTCTATCTGTGCTAGCACAGAAACTTCTTTCTGGTTACTTTAATACCAGGTCTTCCAGAACTTGCTTAACCATTAAATCCCCTCCCTCCCTCAGGCAAGGAGATCCAGCTGAAGCACCGAGCCCCTGTCATCGCCATCCAGATTCTAGATGGCCAGGGCAGACCATTGCCAGAGCCCTACGAAGTTGAAAAGGAGCGAGCAAAGGCCCCTGATCTCTCCGGGAACCACAGGGTCATCATTTGCTCCGAGGAACAGTTCAAGGTAAGGGACCCCAGATAAAAGGCCTAGTTTCTTGTTCCATTTGATCTAGTCCAAAAGACAGATTTCCCACAAAAAGATAGAATAGCATCGGATGATTAATGGATGCCCATTTTCCTTGCCTTTCCACCACTTTCTCTGAGGAATCGCAGCCACTCTAGATCAAAGTGGCAATGATCATAAAAACAGACAAATCGGGAACTTATTTTTTTGCATAGCATATTTTCAACCAAACTAAATTGCTTAATTGTCTGAGCCTAATATACAGTTTTCATTGTATAATAGGATGGGGAATACAGTGTCAAAGGGCTCTCTTGCATTCGATAAGTCTTGTTAAGGCCTCTTGTAACGGAAGTGCATGTTTAATATGCTCCAAGTTATGACTACATTCGCCGACCTTTAAAGTTGCATTGGGTACCTATTCGGATTCGCTGATCACTTAACTGTGCTTCTAAATTATGACTAAATTAACCAATTCTAAATTTCAGCAATTAACTGCTGCAAAATTATGTTGTTAATTGTCCCGTCTAGCTCTAGTGTGACAATGTTTTAATCCCACCTTAACCCATTATTTAATATCATCTAGTCGATACGAATCTTGTGTTTATAAATTTTCCATCTTTACAATGCATTAAACTCGTGAAAAAATAAATTTGCATTGTAATTTTAAGGCTTACATACATGCATAGAAAGTTTTTTGAAATGCTCTTTGATAATCTTTCTTTAATGATAATAGTACAAAGGTTGGATTTTTATAGTTTGTAAACAAATTCTACTACATCAATTCAGATATACAGTAACTATAAGGTTATTTTTCTTGTGTAGGTCTTCACCCTCCCCAGTCTGAAGCCCTTCTGCAAGTTCAAGCTGACCGCCCACGAAGGAGCCAGGGTCAGGAAAGTAGCCATGATCAAGTTCGTCAGCAAGAGCGGTAAGATATTTCTGATTTCATTTGAAGTTCTAGAAAAAAGTTATTACACTCTAATCCAGAGGTTCACAACCTTCAGAGTTCATTCTAGAACTGAAAAAGGGCAGGGTGCTTTAAATATAAAAAGGGCACTTGCAAAAATTTAGGGCACATAGTCTAAGAGAAATTGCAAAAAGTTTAAGGCATCTAAAATGCGATTAAAAATAAAAATTTCGGATTTTTAGAAAATACACTCGAATACCAAAGAAATTAAATATTTATTATTTTACTACTCCATCATTTTATGAAACATCTTTTCTAGTAAGTGAAGAACATGATGAGGCACTTATGCCTAACATAGAGCCAGAACTGCAAACAGATCTACTAGAGCGAAGTGGTGGAAATCATTAATGATACTAATCAAACAAACAGGTTTTGATTGCATTTAAAATTAAAAGCATGGGTCATACACTTTTTTCAAGTGTAGTAGAACTCAAAATATTCAAAGAGGTGCTGATTATAAGAATGTCAGAAAAAGTAAACTTGGCCGACCTGTTACTGTTCCACTTTATTCCATGTCATGTCTTTTAATTTTTTTTGTACCCACAAAAAAATTACTAGGCATGACATCTAACAGAGACGAACAGAAAAAAAAATAGGCCAAGTATTAAGTTATAAATCACATTTAAAGTTTAGTGCACTTTTTCCAAGATTCTAACATAAGTTGAAAGAAAAAAACTATTACAAAAAGCTACTACTCAAACTGAAACAAAAGCTATAACCCAAACTAGAGAAACTATTCAAGAACTGGGAATTACTAACAAAATTTTGAATATATAAAGCGTGTATAAGCCAATACTGAATACTCCATTGAAAAAACAACTAAAACCAATCTCAAATCTGAAACCCCAGTATAAGACAAAATAAAAAGGCCCTACAGATTCAAAAGTAAACAAAAAAATCCCCTTTAACATTCAACCTGCTCTTGCGATCACAAGGTCACGACTCAAAAAACGATAGATCAGAAGAAAATATTCTGGTTGGTCCGATTAGGCCTGAACCGGAGCTACAAAAGTATTGCGACACTCTTTCCGATCACGCAAACGCAAAGCCATCGAACTGTCAATCATTGAGGAGGCAATGTGATGTCATCGGTGGATTTCTAAAAAATTACTAGGCAGCAAATGATCAAATTATTAAGGATGGACAGCAAATTTTTAGTCCGGAGCAGATGATCCTCTTTCAATGGGGGATTGCACTAGCCGTTGGTTGATATTTGAATACATCTTAGTATAATATAATCTTAATTAATCCTTAAATTTTAATCAAAATTTGACTTTCATTATTAAAATTCATTATTTAAACTTGCTATTTATCAAAATTTAAGTTTAGTTTTCATCGATATAAACCGAGAATGAAGGAAACTTTTTTTTTCATATTGTGTTAAGTTGTGGAAAATTTTATTTCTTTAGTGTTAAGCCGTTAGTTAAAGCTAACCACCTTGTTCAAGGCATGATTTTTGCTCAAAATTCTCGATCGACTATCTGGTTCTTAAATCGATTATCTTTGGTATTTATTAATGATTAAGTTTAGAAAAACGGGTTTAAAAGTATAATATAACGTAACGTGGGTTAAATAAATTTTTGGGGAAAAAAGTTGAATAAGCGGAATTTTTGAAAAAATCGGGAAAACGCGGAAATTTTTGAAAGAAAACCGGCAAGGAGGGCGGGATTTATGTTGTAAAAAAAGGCATATAGGGCGGGATTTAAATTAAAAAAAGGCGGGCAGGGCGCTCCGCCCCGTGAAAAACGCCTAGAATGATCTCTGCAACCTTTTCACATTTGCATACCACTTGACTTTTAAAGAAATTTTGGCATGCCACCAGACCTAAATATTTTAATAATGGTATAATATTTACTCTTCTAAAAGTGTTCAAAGGCTTTCTGCATTAAATTCCTGAGAGAACTTCATATTTAAGGGTTAGATATTTGTTGATTTATAGCATACTTATATAATGGAGAATTAAAAAAATTAATATGGTAAAAAGTTGGTTTTATTTATTACACATAGAGGTCTAAAAATATACAAATAAAAAATGTGTACAAACTTGGCAAAAAATTGTAAAATATACTTTTATAGTCTTAAGTGCGAAACTTATTATTGTTTGCTTGTGACAAAAGTATCAACATTGAGAGTATCGTACTTATTGTGCTAGTATGTTTATTTTTTAATGTACAAGTACAAGTGTTCAGAAAATCCATTCTTGCACCTATGCTCTGTGTCTCGCATAAGTAGCTTGTAACAAATGTCATCGAAAATAGCACAGCTTGATGGAAGATCAAAAGGGGCTCGGATTTACATCCGATCTAGTAATCAATAAATTATTAATCTTTAAAATCTTTCATGGAACTGTCCTGTGTACGATCGATAAAACTTCCCCCGTACCACCGGTTGGGAACCCCTGCTCTAATCTATCAAAATATTTGAAGTATTCTTTTTAATATAAGTCTTTGCTAATTAGTCAATAGAGGTTAATCTGCTAAAATAGTCCTGGTCTTAAAGTACAATACCATTTTAAGTTTTGCACATCCGTGGACCTACTATGGCTGAGTGCTGTACTAGGAGGGAAAAGTGCTATATTAAATTGCATTTCCCCTTTTTCCTTCAGTATTTGCTTAGTACTGATTGAGAGGGAATGCACATTCTCTTTCTCTAGAAATAAATTAACCCTAAATAAGATACTGAGAATAAGTGCTTGTTACAAAGATGAGACCTCGGTAACAATTTGCCACATAACTTTACTATTTCTAAATGCTGACTATATGTACACGTTTTCAGATGAGAACTACAGCGAGGACTGCATGACCTGTCTCTCTAACCAGGGCGAGATCAGCATCTTCACTGTTCCTGACCTGAGGAGGCAGCAGGCACATAATGTCCTCAAGAGAGAAGACATCAAGTAAGAACACCTTTGTTTTTTTTTCCTAGTTCCGCTACACTAGTACTAGGTCCTTCAGGTCCTAAGCCTCTAATCGGTGACTAAAACAGTTTCTTTAACTTCATGCATCGATCCCTCAATATTGGTTTTGTTTTGTTTTTATGCAGTTAGGTATGTTTAGTTTCAATTGGGTTTTTAATTTCTTGTGCTAATTGACACATCTAAATTAATAGTAACCTTATTAATAGCCTCCATTTGTGGCTCCTTAAACAGCAGAGTGTGGTTGGAAGAATAAGTTGCTAAAAATAGGTAGCAGTAGCAGAGTATAAATGATTCACAAATAAACAGTTAGACTAAAAACGGATAAACTTTAAAAAATCTTCTTTAAATAGTGCAGACAAAATAAGTCTTACTTTGGGGAAAGGGACAAAAACTACTTGAGCAATTGAGCAAGAAAAAAAAACTTGGTTACTTCATATTTAAATCCTATTCGAACTTCAAACGCGATGGGCAAAGACAACAAGAAAAAGTGAAACGCCCACCACGAGACGAACTTAAAAACAACATACTGTAGCGAAGCAAGACTTGAACCGATAGGAATCCGTAGCTCAGTGGTAAAGAACAATACTGCAAACCAGAAGATTGTGGGATTGATCCTTGACATGGCTTATAAATTTATAATTTAACTATGTCTTAATTTGAATTGTTTATCTTTATTTCTCTATTTATGTAAACTAGTTAATTTCTAGAACCTTCTAGGCCAGAAGGTTCTACCGCTTTATATAAAGGAATGTAATCATCCAGTTGGTTTATTAAAAAGTCTTGAACTGAGATATAGCTGACTTGTAGTTTCTTGTATACAACTAATTACACCAGTTACCGCATTTTCCCCTCGTCTACGCGACACTATTGTGACGTCGTGAAAGTAAACAACGCGGCACAAATTGCGTGAAATTCCTAACGCCTATTTTCTCCCTCCTTGCAGCGGCATCTCTAGCACGGTGTTCACGAAGCACGGCCAGGCCTTCTACCTGCACTCCCCCTGCGAGTTCCAGCGCTTCTCCCTCTCGGCCAGGGACTTCTTAGAAGCCAAGTGCAGGGTGGAGCTGCCCGAAGGGGCCCGCCCCCCGCCACCACCCGAGCCAGCAGTTGAAGAAAAGGTAATGATGGATCTTTTAAACCTTTTTTTATGCATCTAATGTACACTGCTCAAAACAATAAGGGGAGCACTTTGCGTACTTTTGTTACCCTTTCAGGTTCAGAGCTTTGTTTTTCATTCCAAAAATTCATGCCTCGCAGCTCTCCTATATTTCCTATAATTCCTATAAATTTGAAGAAGTTCCTGTATTTCCTATAATTCCTATTTTTTCCTATATTTTAGACCCTTACTTTCACTTCCCCCCCCTTTCATTAGTACGCTTTTTACATTCAAACTGTTACTGCGATCACGACTCACGCACTTATTCAGCAGAAAAATATTCTGGTTGGTTTGACTTGGTCTGAACTGGAGCTACAAAAGTAAACCGAGACACCCTTCCGATCACCTGGAGGCAAAAATCTGCGAATCATTATAAGGGTGATGAGACGTCATTGGTGGATTTCGTAGAAACTACTAGGCAGCTAAATAAGTAAATCAAAAAGCAATATTGGACTGCATATTTTTGGTCAGGTGAAGATGTTCCTTTTCTATGTGGGATGCCGGTCGCCGATATTTGAAGATATCTTAGTGTAATTTAATCTTAATTCATCTTCAAATTTTAGTTGTATTTTTTATCTTTATTATTTAAACTTGTTCTTCATTGAAATTTAAGTTCATTTTTCATTGATATAGACCGAGAATTTAGAAAACTATTGTCTCAGTGGCTTTAATCCATTCCTTATTGAAACGACCCACTACGGCCGAATGACTAAGGATGTGATAATGTTATTCCTATCAAATATTACGAGGAAGCAAAAATCCTTCATAAGGAAAGGGTTAATGTTTTGGAGATTTTGAGGACTCGTGTAAAAGTTAATTTTTTTTATAAGGCGCTATTTTTGTGCTAAATTTCTCTACCAAAAATCAAGATATAAGAGCATGAGAATTTGCGGTATTTATGGACGATATTAACAAACGACTGGTTAAGGAATTTTGTAATTTTTTGTTAAAAAAAATGAATTGAAAATTTATCTCTCCAAATTTTCCTTAATGGATAAAAATTTCCATAGAATCGCCGGATCAGATGAATTCTGCATTTGTGTGATTTTCTAATTTTTCTTTTATATGATTCTCGGAGGTTTTCCGAACCTTATGTGATCTCCGGAGTTTTTCGATATTTGGATTGTCAGATATTAGGATCGCCAGAGTTTTCGGATACAGTACAGAACCGTTAATCCGGGCATCGCGGGACTTGAGCCTTTCCGGATTATGGGTTAACTACCCAATATTTCCAGAATTCAAAAAATCGGACAGAGTTTAAGGGTACTACGTGTATATATATGCCAATCGAGTTAAAAGCACCCTAGCTGGGTGGTTTTCAAAAAAATTGTCTCAATGATGTCCCAGCTCTAAAATAATCATTATCATAAAAAATTCTAGTTTTACAAAAGTATTATTTTAATAAATTAATAGAGCGTTTATTCTAGTTTACAAAAACATATAACATTTGATGATTTTATTATGCTTTTAACTATTTATTGCACTACTTTGTCATAGTCAGGAAATTTGTCATGTCCCTGGTCCAAAATACCAGATTCTATTAGGATTTTTTTTAATTCAAGAAGTCAGACAGCAATTAAATATTACTTATAACATATTCCAGTGGCGTAGCGAGGGGGGGGTTACGGGGGGTCAGAACCCCCCCCCATGAAGTCTTACAAAAGTTTTTTTGCAGAGCTCCAACACCACTTATCTCAAAATTTTTCGCCCCCCCCTGCGGGGGGGGGGGGGGGGGAGAATAACCTTTTCTTCTTTAAAAGTTAAGTTTTTTGAATTGCTGTAATGCTGTAATACTTTTTACTTCGAACCTCTTTAATGACATATAGATTATCTCACCCCTTGTCTTTTCAATTACACTAGGTGTATAATTAATGTTCCAACTAAGTTGCATAGGGGCCCATAAATCCTGTCGGCCGCCCTGGTTGTATTGAAATAAGACACTATTGTGTAATATGCATTTTTTTTTACACGATACTAGTGTCCCATTTGTGTAGCTTGAAAACTATTTTTTCTTAATTTGTTTCTGCATAAGGTTATCTCATGATAAAATTTTCATACGTAATTCAGCCCAACCATACTTGAAAAAGAAAGGTTATCTGATTTTTAAAGATTTTTTTTTCCACCTTTAAAGAGATATATCCCGTTCGTAGAAAAACGGACAATTCAAATTATATGTTTCAATAATTAATAACGCTTGTGTAATTTAATGCAAAGGTCAGTTTAAAAAAATGAGTAAACATTTTGCTATTAATTCAAATGGGAGAATTAGAATTAAAATATAATGAACTGTTTTTCTAACCTTTCTAACACATTTAATTTGCAACAAATTGGGTATAAAACAACATTAATGCATCAAAAATATAAAAAAAATACATTGATTCTTATTTTTAATGCAATATATTTCATTAAAATGAACGATGCACGTTTTTAGTTCATTCTGTAAAGCTAAAAGCAAAAGCTGCTTCCTGTTTGTGGGGAGGCCACCGTGGAGATTACCCGCTCTTTTTCTCGAAACATAGAGGGGTCAAAGTGCTTCGGGAGGGGGAGGGGGGGAGTCTCCGGTGACGTACCCTCAATTTATAGCTTTCCACCACGGCACCACCTCATTCGGCACAAAACGAAGGTTCCAGTATCCATTACACGTCTTGTTTTTCTCGGAATTTTTTAGTGGGATGCACACCCCCACCCCTTCGCTTTCTGTGACTGACTTTAGAAAGCGCGGGGTCTTTTGGAAAATAAACACATACTGTACACAAATAGGCAGCTCGTTCTGCACTTTTCATTCATTGTCGAACTTAAAAACAATGGAAAACTCCAATATTTTTCAACGTATTTCACCTCAATATAATCTCTCTCTAAAATAAATGATATTTTGGTTCAAAAATTAAATAATGTAACCAAAATATTACTCAATTCTTGCTAAATAAGTCGCGTATTTTGATGAGTCTTCACTAATCATGATATTGAGGTAAGTGACGATTTGTTATAGTTTATGTAATTATTCATTATCTTCATTTTTTAATTGTTATCATTTTTGCGTGTCATTTGTAGTAGCTATATCATGCGAAGCTTGTTTGTTAGTTACCCTTTTTTTTAAATAGGCAGCCTTAGATTTGTTTACCCAAAACGTGAAATTCTTTGTTGACTTGCATAAATCAGTAGTTATAAGCCTCATTAACTGTATAATACAACATTATAACTTTATAATACAGCGTGCATAATAATAGTTACCATATGTTTATAAGTTCATCATTAATGAAGAAATTTGACTTGTGATAAACTTATTTTATTTGTAATAAATAATTTGATTTTTAATTAACAAGTCGTAATTAGTAATTTTAATTTATTAGTAATTAGTTACGCCAATTAATGAAAGTTATTAATTATAATTAATTTTGTTTTAAATAGGTAATTATAATTAGTTATAAGTATTAATATTCATTAATTAGTATTTTTAGTTAAAAATTACATTGATAATTATAATAATGAAGTTTCCTTTAAACCGAGTCGGCAACTTCAAAATTTTGAAACCCCCCCCTTAGAACAATCCTGGCTACGCCACTGACATATTCTGCAATAATTTTAGTTTACAAAATAAGGAAAAATATACATTTTTTAAAAAAAATTATGCAGTAAAACTTCAGTTTAAAATGCGTCCCCTAGTGTGCTTCAGGAGTGTTACCTCATGATTGTTACTCAAATATATTTATTTAAAAAAAATTTTAAAGATAAGAAATAGTCCTCGAGTAAGCCATGTTTGTTTCTTGTTTACTCCCTGTTGTTAAAATTCCATCTGGGATTCCCAATTCAAAATAATTTTAGAAATTCATCTTCACGATGGTGAGTATTTTTATTCTGCCTCATGAGTGTTACTAGGATTAATGTGTATTTTAAATTAAATATAAGAAAAATTTCAATTCAATAATAATAAATGTTTGTATACTAGTTTATTGTACTAAGTGTACTTTCACATATGCAAGCCATTTCCTTTAGAACAAAACTTGTTTTTAAAATCTCATGAGTGTTACCTCTCAAGAGTGTTACTCTATAAAAGTAACACTCATGAGTTTAAGGAACAAACTCCTGTACCATTTACTAACAACAAAACAAAAAGTAAAGGTTTTTTTTGTAACATATTTATTGTACTTTTTAATTTAATTTATCAATAAGAGTTCAATTATTTTAATCGTAAGACATGTTTAATGAATGATTTCAAAGATATTTTGAGCATATTATTATTATTTTTGCATTTGGATTTCATGCTGTTTTTCTTTCGAATTCATTCTGAATGTCATTAGCCTACTTTTTTTTTTAATTCGTAAAAATTAAAAAAAAATTAAAAAGTAGGTATTGACCTGTGGTTAATGTCCGTCTGTCTGACCGTACCCCCTTTCCAAAATCAGTTCTATCTATCCGATCTTAAAAATTCTTTTTTGTTAGAAAAGTATGACCTCAGAGACCCAACTTTTATACTTTTTGTCTGTCTGTACGATAGGACGGACATAAAACTACGGTTCGTCGACGAATTTCCCATTGGATTAGGATTGAAATTCAATTTCGAGTCATTTAAATCGCTGTTGCCTACTCAACAATGACATGAGAAACTTTATTCATTTAAAAATATTATTTTAAGCAAAATTTATTTTGATCACAAATCGGTTTAGAATGATGTTAGGAATGTGACTATTTGATTGTTTAATATTTGTTTACTAAGTAAGTGGCAAGACATTTTTTTTTACTTATAATCCTGATAAGTTTTTATTGACATTTCGTATTTTAAGTACATTTTAGAGTAGTTTCATTTCATAGTTCTTGCGTGAAGGGTACAAGAAGGTTTCATACGCAACTTTTACAAGGAACAAACTATTTCATGTGAAGAAGCCTACTGATGTAAGACAAAAAAAAAAAAAAATCGTCAGCGTAAAACTTGTACAAATATTGCTATGAAAGCAAAGAATCTCAAACAACTTGGTCTTTTGACTGACGACAATCTCCACACATCGTGTGAATTTATAACATGCAATAAGAACTCTGTTAAGTGTGTGTATGATATTTGTGTCTCTTGTAAATTTCCTTTATAATACACATAGAATGAACAAAAATACAATTATAACACTTATTTTGTATAATTAATGTATAGTTATCAAGTTATTTTATTCTTATTTATCATATTTTTTTGTATACTCATGAGTGTTACCTGGTCTCAAGAGTGTTACCAAGTCTCAAGAGTGTTACTGCGAACAAAATTGAAATTTTAGTACATAAAAAATTCAATTTCTATGTTTTCAAACTTATTGTGCAATGTGATAAATAATATAATTTCATTTCATAATGTTTTTTTCCATGCTAAAAAGAAAATTTAATTTTTAACTGAAAAATTCGGTTCTACTTTTGTAGCAAGGTAACACTCATGAGTCGAGATTCTAAAAAAAATAAAGAAAAACATTATATAACTATGATTAAACAATAGCTTTAAATAATATCATATATGTCTAACTCACTATTAAGAAAACAAACTTAGTTAAGTTTTAAATAACATTCTAATAATTAAATAAAAATGGTAACACTCTTGAGATTTATTGGTACATTGAGTATAAAAACCACCTAATTTAAGCATATTAAATCCAAAATCTCGCAAGCATTTGCTTTTTTAAAGTACTTTATATTATAACAAAGCTCATACCCTATAAATAATCTTCGAAAATCACTTTTAAATTTTTGATTAAATTGAAAGTTCAAAACTGGATTGTGACAAAATTTTTGAAAATCACCCAGCTTATAAATATAGAGAAATATAGTGCAAAGGTAGAGAAATTTCGGAAAAAAAATAAAGCCAAATAAAGGTGAGCCATCTTTTTCACAAAGACATCAAATGTTTCAGAACATTGACAACCCTGAAAATACTGTTTCCTATCCATTCTTACTCTATATCTTTGAAAACTAAGTTTAAATTTCAATAAAAAAGTTAGCTTAAATGATAACTTCTAATAATAAAGATAAAAAAAATTAATTACATTTAAAGATGAATTATAATTAGATTATACTAAGATATTTTCGAAAATCGCTAACCTGCCAGTGCAATCCAATAATATTTCCTGATTTACTTATGTTGCTGCCTAGTAATTTTCACCAATGCCTCATAATGATTTGCAGTTTTTTTACTCTGCATGATTCGAAGAACGTGTCGTTACTGTAGCTCCGGTACAAGCCAATTGGACCAACCAGCAAATTTCTTTTGATCTAGTGTATGTGACCTTGTGATCGCAAGAGCAGATTGATTGTTAAGATTTTTTTTACGTTTGAAACTTTTTTCTCATATTATTTCTACTTAGGTCTATTTTGGGGCTTCGGATTTTATACAGAACTAAGTTTTAAAAAAAAGAGAAAAAAAACCCGGATTATCGGAAACCATCATATACTCATCAACCATCACCATATTTTAACCATCGTCGAAACTCAAGTGTCTGGATGATTATGGGTGTCCAGATAAGCGGTTTTGTAATTTTTTATGGATCGCCGGAGTTTTCTTGAATAAAAGATAGCTATAGTTTTTTTAATGCTTGCTTATCACTCTAGTCGCCGATTAAAAATTAGCGATATGCTTTGGAAATTAAGGATATTTCAGGTCCTCTTGTAAGGCTGCAACCCCTATCGGATCACTTTAGTTATATCGGATATTAGGTCCAATCTCTATCGGATATCATTCAGGTGTCGGCTCGTCACTTGACTGTGGTTCTAAAATATGATGCCCGTCGCCAATAACCATCGTGTAGCTCTAGTGCGACGTTAATTCAAAACCCAACCTATCGGATATTGGTAAAACCAAGCTAAAAATCTTATATATTGTTGTGTCTAATTTTTAATCATGGTTAAAATATTTGGCTTATGGCCATTATTTACTCCGCGAATATAATATATATCAAGTAAAATTATTCCTATAAATTCCTATATTTTCTTTATGTATTCCTATAAAATTCCTATATTTCCTATTATATTTTTGATAAGTCACTGCGAGGCCTGAAAATTCTAAAATTTGTGAAAGTTTCATTATGCATCCAGAATGAAATGGTAAAAAACAGGCGGAAAAATATTAATTTTTTTTAAACTAAAATTTTATGGGGGGAAACTGGATTAAAAAATTAAGAATTAATTATAACAATTTTTTCAAATTTTTATTTGCAAAAAAGTTTAAATCAATTTTTAAACATCTGAGAATGCAAGCGTGAATAATTTAGGGCAAATTTATTTCAACAAACATTATTTACATCCGCAAAATACATGATTCTTCCATCTAACGATAAAGTTGTGCAAGCTCAACTTAGTGAGAAAAAAAATCGCAAGCTCATGATTCCAAATGGAAACATTGGGGTTGAAGCAGTTTAAACCATGCGCTCCCCTAATATTTGTGAGCAGTGTAGATGCATGATCATGAGCTACCTTCTCTTTTATTCATACTTTAATATGAAAGTATCAGAATACAGCGTTTTGATTGGGTTTTTTTACTCGGTTGTACTTTTTTTTTACCTTGGACAGACAACAAATGTATTGTATTTTAAAAAACTTGTTTGCATGAGACATTGTAAAGCTCTTTAGCTATTATACTGACGCTATGTGTCCACGAGTTACTGAAAGAAAGTTGCAGGGCTGTGTCCACCGATTAAGCGATATTCTCATATTTCTCATGGCAAGGATTTTGCAACTTTCCCTTAGCATCCAAGACCTTACTTGTGCAAGACTAAATAATACCAAGTATTGCAGTGCTAGTTTTCTCATTTGTTAATACAAGACTTTTGATGAACAAGATCTTGCACAGCAAGAGGCAATTGTGTTGAATATCATGTATATGGCGTAATACATCCTAAAACTTCAATTTTCAATCAATATTCAATTTCAGAAATGAAATTTCTCTTATAACATGTCTTTAATATTTTGTTAAAATCTTGACCATCCCAATGGCACCAGTCTTTCTCATGGAATCTGCTTACCTTGGCAAATATCTTTCTATCACAATCTCCAACTTCGCAACTTGCTCTCGCATTAAAAAATGCCTCTCCAGGTATGAAGAAGATTTTAAACTTCATTTATTACATATATTTATTCTGCAGGCGGAGGGAGATGAAGTGAAGAAGGAAGACGACAAGGAAGAAGTGAAGGAAGAGAAGGCGGTGGATGCTGTTGCTACAAAGGTGGAGTCTCTCGCCATCGAGGAGAAGACGGAGCCCGAAGGAAAGGAGGACGCCAACGCATCTCAGAACGAGAGCAGAGGGGACCTGGATATCACTGTCGACAGCGTCAAGGATCATATTGGGTGAGGGTTGATGAAGCTTTGTACTAAATCGTAAAATTAATAGGGACTTATTTCGTAGAAACTTTTATGAAGTATCAAGGTCTTCAACACGCACCTGCCGCATAAATAATTTTAAATTTGTAAAAAGGCTGATAGTTAACAATTTAATGGTTAGGTCCTCATTTTATTAATTTTCACAATGCTCAAACGCTAAAGGAGTATTTTTTGACCCAAATCGATCGTTATCATGGCTAATTGATTTATTGTCCAGAAACAGAGTGTGACGTCAAGTTTGCTTGCGATACTGTTATTTTTTTGTGGAGGAAAATCTTAAGCAAAGTTTTTTAATTTAGTGATTCATTTCTTAAGTGAAATTTTATTAGATTTTTTTTACGAATTTGTATATTAGTGGCGATTTTGAAATGATTCTAGAATTTGTAATCTGTTGCTATTGCTGAAACCAGAAAAATTTATACTGTCCTAAACTCTAACAATACTAAACTTAAACTGAAGTTTTTCTTGTTTTCCCCCCTCTCATGTTTTAGTACCAAAAGTGTTGGATCGCTTGAGTATCAAATTAAATGTAAACTTTTATAATTCTAAGTAAAAAAATTTTCTTTGAACCTTCCGGTAACATTAAAAATTTCAATGATTTGTTCTTTCTACTAAATATGTATTACTGATATGGCAGTGTTTAAAAGTTGGTTCTGTGTGCTTAACTTTAAAAAAAAATTATAATTAACACTTGAATCTAAGCAGTTTTGGCCATGTTTCTGTTTTTTTCCTAGGCTTAAACACGTTTCTGAAACTATTTTTAACTTGATTCTGACATCTTTCTTCCAGCAACATGTGCAACGTGAGCTTGTCGACAGTCTCCGAGAAAGTGGAGTCCAGCTCCAAGGTCGTCCAGGAAACGGTGACCAAGGTCTCTTCCGTGGTCGTGTCCACCAAGGAGACCGTCATCAACGCCAAGGAGAGCGTCATCAACGCTGGGGACAATGCGAAGGAGGACGTGAAGGAGGCCATCGAGAGCGCCCGGGAGAGTTTCATGAACGCCACCGAGAACGCGAAGAACGTCATCCAGAGCTCCAAGATCAGCGCTAAAGAGACCATCATCAGCACATCGGAGAAGATCGTCAATTCGACGGCTGCAGGCAAGTCGCTTTTTGCTCTTGTTTTCATTTGAGTTTAACCCTTTCAGCCCCAGTGATGCCATTTGGAATCATCACTTTCAATATTTTTCCCCAAATGTTTGTCCCGCTATAACATCCAAACACGCATAATTCGATTCTTCACACTTTGCTCTATTCGACAATATTTTACTTAAATCTCAATAGAAGTCAGAACTACTGTTTACATGATCACATAGCTTAAAATATGTAACTCGAAGTGTTTTTAGGTGATATATATTTTTTATTTTGTTTTCCACAGTTAAAATTTTTGGCATTTCAAAAACCATATGAAAAAATTTAAATGAATTTTTTTTCTCGTAACTTTTATTTTTGACCTAAAATAAACTTATTTTGTGAATATCGGATGTTTCTGTAGTGTAGTGGATTTTTGGGACTGAAAGGGTTAAATGTGGTATTGTAGGTTTTGCTCATTTGTATTTTTCAGTTGGAAATGAATCTTTATACTGGAGACCTTAAAAAAACTAGTATTCAATAATGAAGCAAGAAGTTCTAAAAGAACTAAAATAGCCTACTTTCCTGTTACTTAAATACTTACTAAAATTCTTATCTTGAAAAAACTAGGATCGTTACAGTAAGTAACATCAACAACCGTTTCTACATTAAATTTATATACAAAAGAATAAATTTCACTAACCACAGCATCTAGCTATAATTTCAACTTCGTAAAGCCATTATTTTCATTTATTTTCTATCACCAATAAAATAAATATTACTTATCGTCCGCATGATTTATTTGCAGTTATAAATAAATATTTAATTTTTCGTAGAAAAAAACCCATAAAACTATTCCAAAATGCACTTAAAATAATAAATGTAAATAAACAAGTAGGTTTGTAACAGAATCTGTCACTTAACCTGCTTCCAAACAACAGTTGTGTTTAACAGGTAAAAAGGCGCCAAACACAGCATTAATTCTATATTAAACATTTATCAGCTAGTTTCATTTATTTTATTTCGAGAATTAAATAATTATATTACTTAAATCGTTTGCAAAAAATGAAAACATTGCTTACCTACATACAGAATCTTGAAGTGAAATATATTTGACGTCATTTCAAACTGATCGATGTCGCAAAAATAAATTTATTTTAATTCATTGTCTAAAAGAATTAAAGTTTCTCAAGCGATTGTTGAAATGGCAATGGTGATTTATTTCTAATAAAATGGCCTCCTATGCTTTTTAAATGAGCATTAAATGTTAAATTTTTTTAAGTAATTGAAGTACTTAGAATTCGAATTAAATTCAGCGATTTAAATGACTCGAAATTGAATTTCAATGCTAATTCAATGGGAAATTCGTCGACAAATAGTAGATTTATGTCCGTCCGTTTGTACAGACAGACGGACAAAAAGTATGAAAGTCGGGTCTCTGAGGTCATAGCTTTCTTACAAAAAAGAATTTTTAAGATCGGATGGATAGAACCGATTTTGGAAGGGGGGGGTATGGACAGACGGACGGACGGACATCGACCGCATGTCAATACCTACTTTTTTATTTTTTTTAATTCTTCGAATTAAAAAAAAAGAAAAGTAGGCTAAAAAGAGTTATTACTGTGCTGTTGAAGACGGAAATATTTACTGCATGCTTTTCTTGGTCTTGACTTAAAACTATTGAGGTGACAAATCTATAACTATTGACAGGTTTACAAAAGTTTCATATGGGGAACATTTTAGTATGTTACCATTGAGGGTTGTAGTTTTTGAGTTTGCCATTGTTCAGAACTTTTTTAACGGAAGAGTTCATGCACAAGGTGCAATTTGATGAGAAGTCAGATAACATGATTTGTCTTTAACCATAAGTGGGCATTGACTAGTAAGAGTAGATTGTGAGCTAGTAAATTTGGTGAGGAGTTGAAGTTTTGTTGACTGAGATCTCTCTTAAAGAAATACGACTTATAAAAAAAATATAGAGAGCTAGGCAGATGGGTTTGTCACGCGTTAGCAAGTATGGATGAAACCTTTTATTTTTAAAGAGGTTATTTTTAGACGGCTCTTTCAAAAGCTATTGACACTGATTAATTTATTTATATTCTAGCTTTTTCACTTATGCTTGCTACAGATAAACCTAACTTGCACACATGTTTTTTTGCTTAATTATCCTGTGTAATGTTTTAGTTCATGTAGGATAATAAAGCAATATTTTTTTAAACCTAATTATAAAAAGTATTTATCCTGTTTTTAATTTTTCAAACTTGAAGCAAGATTCTAGTACTAGTCATGAAGAAGTGTAATTTATAATCACTTTTGTAGTTGTACTTAATGAAAACTTTCTTTTCAGATTAGAAGCCAGACTTCAGTTGTTAATTCCAGCTGCCCAATGCGAATAAAAGACTGGGTCTTTTTTAAAAACTCTTCTCCCTACACATCAGGAACTATCATCCCGCTTCTACAACGTGGCGAATCACATCTCCAAATGAGAACTACACTCGGCTCAATCGGGAAAGATTGTGATACACTACCACTGGGATCGTGGATTAATGTATTTTTTATATCTAGTGTTCGTTTTATTTCTTTTTAGCGCTTTTTTTATACAAAACTGGGGTGAATCGTATTGTATTATCTAATCATTTCTTAATTAAAATTGTAATTTTTTTATGGCGCAGCTGAGCATCGACCCTTTCGTAAAGTCTTGCGTCCATTTTTCGAAGTTTCAATTGCCCTATTTAATGAATTCGGGCAATTGTATCTATCAGCAGCTATTGTAATCAACCAATCTTGACTAATTGAAAGTTCTATTTTTTATCTTTACTTTTTTTTGTTAATTTGATCTATTGCAGCATTTAAAGCATTTTGTAGATTTGAAATGTTTTTTTTAATGAATTGTATACTGAAGTATATTTTTTCACTGGTGGTGGGTTGCCAGTGAGAATGACTGTTCTTTTTTTAAAAGGGTTTTTATGGAATGTCGCGTTTTTGATGTTCTGTATTCACTTTTTAAACTGGCTTTAAATAAAGTTTAAATATTCACATTGCTTTTGTTTCTTTCATGACTGTTATGTGTCTTACTGTGGGAAATTTTGTTAAAACTTCAATAACTGTGACTCTAAACTATAATCAATATGTTTAAAACGCAAGCCTGGAAAGAACCATCTTCTACCCCTCTCGTGTGGTACTCCAGGAGACTGTGGGCATCGCTGGTTGAAATCAGCCTTGTTTAAAGCTCTGCCCTAAAATCGCAATTGCTTTCTATTTTAAATACATGTAGGGTGGGGGAAGGGGAAATGAAAAAAGCACCCCTCACACCATTTCCTAGAAATTTACACAGGGGGAAGACTTCTTTTCAAGCTTGTGTTGTAATCACACTGACTAAAGGCTATAAGTTGGCAACTTTACATCTAAATTTATGTAGTTACAAGATCAATTGTTCAAGATACTTTACTAATTCCTCTAAAAAGTGACTAATAACTTTTGCGTATTTACATGCGTATTTACTTGTCATTACTGTAAAGTATCAGGGGGACATTAATTAAATTACTGTAAAGTATCAAATTAAAATTTAAGGGTAATTATATTAGTTATTAAAATAAAATCTTGAGAAACCAACCTTAGCACTTTGTTTCTGGGGTTATTAATACAAGGTGTGAACGCATGTAATGGTAAAAAGGAAAAAGTTATTTGTTGAGTAATGATTGAAAAATTATTACATATTTTTAATAAGTATTTATCTGGCATTTTCATAATATAGCATATTTGTTATGAAGTTGAAATGAAGTCTTTATAAAACTTTTGAAATTTGAATAATTTCGTGCAGTGAGAACAAGTTGGCACTTGGAGAAATTCTCTCAAAGGTGTTAAAGCATAATCTGTATTGCTAAGAACATCCATGCCTCACTGGGATCTTGAGGGACAAAAAAAAAAAAATCAGAGTTACTTTCTGTCTCATTTATAAAATGGATATATTTAAATATGTATGCAATAACATAATTGCCATGCTAATAACAGGCGTCCTAATCAGACTTCTTATTCCTCCCCATGGTGCATTGCTTTGTCCCTGTCAAGTTTGGAAACGGGTAGAGTACACGAAGCAATAATGGGCAGTCTTCTGATCGTCAACCATAGTGATTCCATTCAGATCCATAGAGATTGTCAACCCAGGAAAGAGAATAGAGCGGTCCATGTGCGCAGTATCGCACAAAAGAAGCAGGCTAAAGCGGTGCATCTTGGGATACCTCATTGCCAGTTTGCTATGAGCAGTAGCTCGAAAAACCTGACAGTTCTGCTTCGAACCATTTGAACTGATAGACCCCTCTACTCCTCCTACCTAACTCTATCTCAACCAACCATTTCTACGGTTTATATCTTTTCTTTCTGAACTCTTCTAGGCATCCACTTACTACATCATCCGCCTAGCTAAACATTGCGAGCAGGGCTATAGCTCTTTACGAATGGTATTTACAAGATGAAATTATTCAGTTTGTCGGATCAAGATATAGGTGCGTTCGTTATACACACTTTTCTCCAACGAAAATTTTTAAGCAATAGCTTTATATCATAGTAAAATGTCCGTTTACTTATACTGTGATATTCAAACAAGAGTGAGTATTTTAAAGAAAACAGCAATAACAATCGATGCAAGAATAAGAGAACCATTAAAAGTAGATTTGACAGCGAAATTCGCAATTGCAGATTTTGCAGCAAGTTTCTGCCACAAGTCCATCGGCAACTTCCTACATCGTAAGTTGAACGGATCCCAAGTATTATTCCAGCTACATGTGTATTTTACGGAACCATTTCTATCCAGCCATTCCCCCTCAAACTTCAGTATTACATTATCCAGCCCCTTTGCCACGCCTACTGTATCATAGATCCGCCCCGGACATTCAAGATCCTCCTCTTCCACGCCATTACACTGTGCACAGTGGGCGTTCCTGAAGTACACGGATCCCTCCCCTTTTAGCCTCCTCTCGGCGTGATAGGCGTGGCATTTTTCAACCACGCCTTTCTTCTCGTAACCAGTGGGACATGAAGTGACAAAGTTCGGTGCACAGTAACTGAGATTTCCGTCTATATATCGGGGTTGTTCGAATGAGAGATTGCAAATCTTAAAACCGTCTTCCACCTTCAGTCCCCATTCTTCTATGTCTTTTTCGTAGATAAGGTGTCGCTCAACATAGCTTTCGTTGAATCTAGTACTGCCATGTTTTGTTGGACAGGAAACCTGTAATAAATAGAATTGCATGGTATCAACAATATGTATTTTGACTCAGTCATAATAATTTTGAACACTTGCGTTAATAACTGAATTTTAAATGAGTTCAAATATTAAACAAATTGGTTTGTTACAGAATCTGTCACTTACACCGCTTCCGCACAACATTTACGCTCAACAAAAAAAAAATTGAACCAACAACACCTCAGAAAGAAATTCGCCAAACAGGGCCTTTAGCTAGTTCTAATTTTAACTTTTATAAGCAAAAATTAATATTTTTCTTTAATCTTCTTTTGCAGATTTGATAATTAACCCTTTCAGTCCCAAAAATTTACTACACTACAGAAACATCTGATATTCTCAAAATAAGCTTATTTTAGGTCAAATATACGAATTCCATAAGAAAAACAATTCCATTTAAATTTTTTATATGGTTTTTGAAACAATGCCAAAATTCTTAAACTGTGGAAAACAACAAAATAAAAATATATATATTACCTAAAAACACTTTGAGTTATATATTTTAAGGTATCTGACCATATTATTAAAAAAAAATTTAGTAATTATTTTAACCGAAATAGTTTAAATTGAATTTGAAATATGTGGAACTGAAGTGAACTTATCAAAAATCAGGAGAAACGCTTGTTGACTATTTTCTAAATAAAAAAAATAGTAGTTCTGACTTCTATTGAGATTAAAGTAAAATTTTGTCTGATAGAACAGAGTGTGAAGAATCGAATGATGTGTGTTTGGATGTCATAGCGGGACATAAACATTTTGAAAAAAATATTGAAGGTGATGATGCCAAATGGCATCACTGGGACTGAAAGGGTTAAGAGTCATTTTTTTAAACTGGGACAACTTGTGATAGTTTATATCTTCGATTTTCTTGAAACTTTCAGGATATGTTAGTAGTACTACTATGATAAGAAAAAGTGAATTTCAGTTTGTCTTAAATCCGACTTGTTTGACCTTGAAAGGAGGTCAAAGTTCGAGGTGATGGACCAATGGTGTACATTATATCATCCTTCTAGCCTTCTACTTCTAAAGCCATAAGAATTCCTTGATTTTTTTTAAAAATATGGATACTACTTGATAATAGGTACACGTCAGCATAATTAGTTAGGTGGGGCACTCATGGCTTTGAAGGTCTTTTTCGTCGATGTTTGTCATTTTTCTGCCTAATTATCTGCTTAAGCCATAAGTGACCCACAAAAATAATTATTGGAGTAGTTACACACACTAGGGTAGTACATAGAAAAATATAGAACACCGTATGGGTGGCATAGGCGCCGACTCCATAGGGCCTGAGGGGGCGCGAGCCCCCTCAAAAATTCGTTCAGGGGGGCAGAGCCCCCCCAATAATTTAAAAAAAATTATTAGTTATATTATGCACTGAAAAATCCCAAAATTATAAGTTGAGGTATTTTTTTTATTTCCATTGTTTCACGATATTTACTGTTATATTATTGATATCACTTTATCGAACCTTAGCGTTTTTGCCATTCTTTTTATTTTTGTTAGTCTACGGTGCTGCCGTTACCGATAATTTTCATCTTTCTGTTACCGTATCTTATTGTCAAACTCACGGGAATAGTTTCCTGTAAATTGCTGGTGGCGATCTCAGCTCGTGCTGTACGCTTCCACTGTATTTAGTTTTGCCCTTAATGTTCCGAGATTATTGTTTAGTGGACTCTTATGTGACTATATTTTATTACTTTACTCTCTTAGTATCAGCCAGAGGTAGACATTCGCACATTTTAAAACCCTAATAATGTTATTTAGAGCCTGGCGCAATATTAAAAATCTAAGTTTAATAGGGGAGAGGAGGGAGGATTGGGACGGTGGGAGGGGTGGGACAACTGAAATTATGGCAAAATAAATGAATTAATTTTATTTCCAGTCTCGCCACCAGATAGCATATGTTTTTCTGCTTGTTGTTACCTATTTCTAGTTTATCCAGATTCATCTATCAGTTTACAATTGGAAGAAGTTTATTTTCACACCTTCAGAGAAAGTTTTTAATCTATTTTTAGTTTTATTTCTTTACTCATGCAATTTCTAAAACAAGCATAATATAGTGTCACAGTACTCTTAACGATACAATGTATGCTTATTAGCAATTTAATTTAGCCTAAAGTCAGCATAGTTTAAGTGAGAAGTTATTTTTTAGAAGCATTATGTAGAGGGAGGAATGGGACACACTGAAAGAGGGAGGAATGGGACCTGTCCATTCCTCCTCCTTCCAGTCCAATTCTTCCTTCCTTCTGTTCGTACGGCCATTTCCTAAAGCGGAACCTAGGAATCCATTGAATAAAAGTAAAGGAAAGAAAAAAAGGATGAACAAGAATATTAACAGATACCCCTTGAGAAGAAGGAAATTAAAGAAGCCAAAGATGCCAGACTAGGAAAAAAATGTGCCAACTGAAATATGTGCAAAACTAAAATTTAAAAAATTAAAAGAAAATTACCGTTTAAAGATATGAATCCAGTGATAGCGAAGGGTCATTATTTTCATTACATGACAGTTCAGTTGATGACATGGAAATAGCACAAGAGATTGACTGGATGAAGGACAAGCCTAACATAGGCAAGTATGATTTTGTGCTTGTCAAATTCTTCACCAAACGTTCAATTGTTTTCTAAGTTGCAATGGTGGAGAGTATTGACAATGCTGCGGAAAGTTACAATGTAAAAAATGTTGAGAAAGGACACGAACGGAAATTTAAATTTTTCTCAACAGGATGACTATAGTATAATAGAAAAACCCCGATATGATCTTGAAATTGCTGCCACCACAATAGATTGGTGGGGCCAGTAGAGCCCAGTCTTGCTTTTCTTTTGATGTTAACCTTTCACATTATGATATTCATTAATTTTTCTTTAATTTTCAAATGTGTCCCATCCCTCCCATACTCATGTCCCACTCCTCCCACCCAAGAGGGAGGAATGGGACAAAATTCTTGTAATTTGAATTTCTTAACAGTACAAAATTTTTTCAACATTTAAATGGAGTGTATTTTTAAAAAATAATATAAAACATGTAAGTTTATTATTTAACCCTTTTCATCCATAAACAAGCAGCTTATAATGAATTAAAAAATATTTATGCGAAAATGTCCCAATCCTCCCTCCTCTCCCCTACTGTTTTACTATCAGTTATTTTCAAATAATTAAATATTTTTAGGGAGAAACAATCAATTAAAACCCGCTATTTACATAACTTTTGACTGAAAGTATTAGGCACTCTGTATTAACTGAATTAGCATTAACTTTGATACATTGTTTTTATTTAATGAACCCTGAGCCTTATTCAAAGTAATTAGCTATTTCACTTATTAAATATATGCTATAAAATACATTGGAACCACCGAAACTCAGGACTAGAAGGGTGTCGATTTTACAGGAGTGATGGGTTGTACGTACAGTGATAGTCTATAAGCATAATTATTACTGTAAATTAATTTGACTTTTTAAGAAAACACCGTGACTGTTTAGGTTTTATTTCGTTTTTCAAAGCCAAAAAAAATTGTCATGCTTGTCGAGTTTCAAGAAGTGTCGAGATTTCGGCTCTCTAATGAATGTTTAGCCATGACTAAAATGCTTTTAAAAAAAATACTTTAAAATTCAATATTTTTCATCTAAAATTTCGAAAATTTTTCTGGACAAGACGGGCCCCCCCAATATTTTTTATAAGTCGGCGCCTCTGATGGGTGGCCTTTTACGTTGGTAGTTACATAGTCTCAAAGATGACCATTTTCGAAAAAAGGCAATATTCAAAGGTCAATTACTCGAGATGGCAAGAGTCAATAACTTGGAGACACAATTGTAAATACACTTCAAATATTGTACTTTTAGACTCAGGTGAAAAACCTATGGCAAATCACTTTTTTTATTATAGTTTATTTTGTGCAGATCCATTTTGAACATTTAAAAAAATATTCGAATTCAAAAGCCCATCACTCTGGAAGGAAAGGGTCAATAACTTTGAGACACAGTTGAAAATACCCTTCAATTATTGCAGTTTTAGACCCAGGTTAAGAATAAATTTCACCATATGATTACTTATTTTATTACAATCAATTTCATACTATCTATTTTGATCGTTTCTAAACATTTTAAAGATTTTTGTATCATGCTGCCATCTATGATCTAAATGTGAAGCTTGGCACTAAAGTATAGTTAGAATGTATACAGTTGAGATATGAAGATATAAAATGACTATAACAATAAAAGTAACTTATGTGCCATTGATTTGTAACCTGGGACTAAAACTACAATATTCAAAGTGTATTTACAACTGTGTCTCCAAGTTCCTGACCCTTTCCTTCTAGAGTAATGGGATTTTGAATTTGAATATTTTTTGCAAATGTTCAAAATGGACTGCACAAAATGGTCTATAAAAAAAAAAGTAAGCGAGTTGCCATTGGTTTTTCACCTTGGTCTAAAACTACAATATTTGAAGTGTATTTACAACTGTTCCCCAAGTTGTTGACTCTTGCCTTCTCGAGTAATTGACCTTTGAATATGGCCTTTTTTCGAAAATGGTCATCTTTGAGACTCCGTTACTACCAAAGTAAAGGGCCACCCATGGTGTTCTATATTTTTCTATGTACTACCCTAGTTTGTGCAACTAAACCAATAATTACTTTTGTGGGTCACTTATGGCTTAAGCAGATAATTAGGCAGAAAAATGACAAAAATCGACGAAAATGACCTTCAAAGCCATGAGTGCCCCACTAAACTAATTACGCTGACATCATGTACCTAGTATCAAGTAGCTTCCATATTTAAAAAAACAAGAAGTTCTAAAAGAACTAAAATAGCCAACTTTCCTGTTAGTCAAACACTTACTAAAATTCTTATCTTGAAAAAACTAGGTTCGTTACAGTAAGTGACATCAACAACCGCTTCTACATTAAATTTATATACATTAGAATAAAATTCACTAAACACAGCATCCAGCTATAATTTCAACTGCTTAAAGTCAATTATTTTCATTAATTTTCTATCGCCAATAAAATAAATATTATTTATCATCCGCATGATGATTTGCAGTTATAAATAAATATTTAATTAATCGCAGAACAAACACCATAAAACTACTCAAAAAAGCACCTAAAATAGGAAATGTAAATTAACAAATAGGTTTGTAACAGAATCTATCACTTAACCCGCTTCAACACAACAGTAATGTTTAACAGGTAAAAAGGTACCAAACACAGCAATATTAACATTTATGCACTAAATTCGGCTAGTTTCATTTATTTTATTTCGAAAATTAAATAATTATTACTTAAATCGTTTGCAAAAATTTATATTTCAAGGAACAAATGTGTAATAGTTCTCGCTTTTAAATGGAATGAAAACATTGCATATCAACAAACAGAATCTCAAAGTGAAATATATTTGACGTCATTCCAAATTGATCGATGTCGCCAAAATAATTTCATTTTTATTTATTGTCTAAAAGAATTAAAGTTTCTTGAGCGATTGTTGTGATGGCAATGAGGATTTAATTCTTATAAAAATGGCTTCCTATGCTTTTTAAATGAGCATTAAACTTTGCAGTTTTTTAAATAATTGAAGTACTTAGAATTCGAATTCTTTTCTGAAATTTTCAGTGTATTCTCATTTTGATACGCTTAATTTTTTGACGTATGTCACTTGTCCGTAGCTTTTGTAGTTAAATTCAGCGATTTAAATGACTCGAAATTGAATTTCAATGCTAATTCAATGGGAAATTCGTCGACAAATAGCAGATTTATGTCCGTCTGATTGTACAGACAGACGGACAAAAAGTATGAAAGTTGGGTCTCTGAGGTCATAGCTTTCCAACAAAAAAAGAATTTTTAAGATCGGATGGATAGAACCGATTTTGGAAGGGGGGTACGGACGGACAGACGGACATCGACCGCATGTCAATACCTACTTTTTTATTTTTTTAATTCTTCGAATTAAAAAAAAAAGAAAAGTAGGCTAAAAATCATGGAACACTTATGGCTTTAGAAGTAGAAGGATGATATAATGTACACCATTGGTCCATTACCTCGAACTTTGACTTCCTCTCAAGGTCAAACAGTCGAATTTAAGAAAAACTGAAATTCACTTTTTCTTATCATAGTACTTCTAACATATCCTGAAAGTTTCAAGAAAATCGAAGACATCAACTATCACGCCCCTATTCAATTTGGCCTAGTTTTTAAAAAAATGGCTCTTAATATTTATCGTTTGCTAATTGTTTTTAAGTTCGAAGAATAATGATGTATTTTTTTTAATAAATATCTTTTTGCAGCCACAAGTTTACATTTTGGGAAAATAAATTAGTAAAATTCTTGCTTCAAAAATAAAAGCGAAACTTAACATATTATGCAAATTTAGAATTTTTTATGCATATTTGTTAATACATATAGAATGAACCGTCAAAATAAAGAGGTGCCGATCCCCCCCAGAGCCAACGACGCAGCCCCCCCCCCCCTAAAATTTTTTAAATCCCCCCCCCCCCCAAAAAAAAAAATAAAGGGAAAATCGCCAGCACATGGCTTTCTTCGACGCCGGGACATATTGTTAAAGATTTTAGTTGCGATTAATGTAGTTAGAGCATTAAGTGCGTAATGTATGAAATTAAGGGTTTTATTCAATTAAATAACTTATAATGTGAGTTTAATTATTAAGAAGTGCAATTCTGTTATCATTGCAAAAAATTTCTAATAAAATCAACAATATAGGATCACTAATTAGGAGAAGGCCCCGTTCGTTCCTTGCGGTTTAAGTGGCTACGTCTTAAGACAGCTTGAACATCAACAATTAATTTTATAGTATTCTCCAAATAAATATCTAGAAATTGATAATAAAAATTATTAATATCTCTAGGGCTTAATGAAGGGAAGGGGGTTAACATTTTTAAAATCTAATTTCTTGAAAGCTGTCATCTAGTTCTTGCAGATTAAGAGGTAAAACTGTTTTAAAAAAATCCCGCCACTCTAAAATATTTTATGTAATTTCATGTCTTTATTCGACTTTATAAAAAAAAAGCCACGGTAAGATTCAGGTGCATTTAAAAAAATAAGAAACAATGTTTTCATTATAATAATTGATCAATATTTTTGGTGCCCATAAATGTTTGAAAGTGTAAAATTTGAAACTAAAATTATTGTAGTAATATCAAATATAATTAACTTCTCAGTATTTGTATGATTTAAAATTCTTTAGTATCCTTTCTTTATTTGCCTAACCTTCTGAAGGATACAGGCGTATAAACCAGTCAAATGACTGATTTTCCAGCAACGCACATAATTTTAAAGTTTTATCAATTTAATAATTTTATTAAATTTCAAAATTTAAAGCATGGGGGAGTCATTTATAACCACCTACTACAGAAAAATAATTTTTCAATTCAGAAATTAAATTTTCAGTTAAAATTTTAAATCTCAAGCAGTGAAAACAAGTTTACATTTCAGCCAATTTGCTTTTTCAGAGGGTTAACACGATTAATATATTCAAATTATATAATTACGACAAAAATCTTACCGGAATCACTTCCATAACACTTCAAAATAAGCTCTTGGAGTATTTATTGTGCAGTGCATTTTAACTTCATGTAGTTTAAAATAGATCAAATAGGTGCATTTAATAAAGATATATCTTTGATGCTCCCTCCTCCGTTTCAAAATGAACAATCTACATCTACACACAAAAAAAACCCCTTCTAACAACACTTCAAAGCGAGCGGGAAAATTGCACGAGTGTCATTGGTGAAAAAGAAATATTCTGTAGTCATCATTTAATCGAATTGTATATGTTATACAGACAGAATGGCAGCTGCAAATGTTTTGTTTAAAGAAATGATGAGTTGTTTATGGGTAATAAATGCCAGAAAGATTCGTTAGGCTGACGCGATATTCGATTATCTATGATCTTCTTTCCGTAATGCTCTTGTGGATTTTGGTTACCATTTTTGATTCTTGAAGTTTGGGGGGGGGGGGGGAGGTAAATGCCCCCTTCCCTTGGTGTCTGGGGGTGATGGGGGGGGGGTCTGGGGGGTGATGATTAGAAAGAACTAGTATTTGTAACTTATAGAAAAAAATAAACCATTTACACTGGAAATTTTCTAATTTTTTTCGACCCCCCCCCCCCTAAAATTTCAATGACGCAGTCTGCGTCGTTGACCCCCCCCCCCCCCCCCCCTGTAGGCACCACTGCAAAATAACATTATTGTGCTGTTACAACAATTCAAATTGAATTATATTATAAAAATAAATATTTTTTCAAGAGTTTTATTTTTTATTTTAAATAAAATTTCTCGTACGTTTGATGTTATGGCAACAGTGAAAATATTGAATAAAAATGGAATTTGCATGTTATTTCAATGTAGATTAAATTTTTAGTTATTTAAATTTTAAATAAACTTCTAATTAAAATTTTTAATGAAATTTGGAATGTAGCCTAAACTGATTTTTTGCTTCAAAATGACGTATTCCATTTGTTTGTGAGACTTGCGGTTCGTTCTGTGAAAGTGGGTAACAGACAGACGGACTGAACGATTATAAAACCTTCCACTTGTTACGTTGTAAACGTAGTGTGGAAGCTAAAATCACACAGTTCTGGATTTGTAGTGGATTTCTGGTGGACACAGATGACAAGGAGAAGTCACATTTATACCACATTGTTTTAGTGTAGGTACTTTTAATGTACTCTAAAACAATAATAATTAAGATGTTTTAAAGTAAATAGGAGCAAAAATTTATGTTTTTTTTCGTTTTAAATTTTAATAATTGTGTGTTAAAGAAGTTAAGAATTTTTAACACAAATGTAAAATGCATATTATTATGTGTAGCTGAAACATGGCATAGGAACAAATCAAACAAGAAAAAAAAAAACTTCAAAACTTTATTAACAAATGCCTTCGAAAAATTCTTAAAATCAAGTGGTTCCATTGAGTAACAAATGCTGAAATATTAGAAACATGAAACCAAAAACCAATAGAATATGAAATTAGAAAACGAAAATGGCGGTGGATCGGTGCTACGCAAGCCCGAAAAATTCAAGGTAAATGAAGTTTTAGAATGGAAAATCTACAAGGCGAAAGAAGAAGAAGCCACCCCGGTGGCGCAATCGTTAGGACTCTAGCCTTTGGAGCTTCTGAGGTCGGGCTCGAATCCCGGTCAGGCATGGATGTATGTGACCGTCAATAAATGTTGTTATGACTTATGACTTTCTTGGTGGGGGGCAAGATCGCCAAGCACTGCGACTTTAAGTCTATTGTAGATAAATGTTGTTAGTATTTGTCTATGTGTTATTCCTTTCTTTGTGACTGTTAATATTCTTTCTGTGGACCAGTGGAACTACCAGTGGAAGTATTTACTCAGGAGAAAGCTTTGATACTTTATGAAAAGTTAATTAGATTACCATCAACAGATATATGGAGGACTTATGATATCACTAAACCCAGAAAATTGAAGACCCAAGATGGATTTTTACAGAAAGTTTTTAAATTGTTAACTGAATATTCTCTTCTGAATGTTTCCTTTGAAGAACTAATAAAACCAATAAATCCTATCCATGTAAAATCTGTTATATTTGAATGTAATTTGATGAAAGCCGTGACAAAATCGTTGTCACTTGAAAGTGAATTAAAAGCAGCTGCGCTAGAGACAATTTATACCAGGTATCCAAATGACAACTGGATACACATATATACTGACGGATCTAAAATGATTGACAATGTTGGCGTTGGTGTATATTCGGTTACAGTCCACTCAGCCGAATGAGACTCAGCCGAAAGCCCTAAACCGCAAGATCTCGCCAAATTTCAGGGCAACATATTCACCATTATGGCGATAATGTTTTCAGCATAGATTTTTCTTTCGTTATCCTGCACTTCAAGATGGATAACAATTTGGCTGGTTTATCGCTCTAAAATAGAAATTGTGTTTAAGAAATCAAATCAACAAATACGGCCCCTCCGAAGATAGCTTCTGAGAATGTTACTGAAGAGAGCGGCTGTCACAATGATGGATTGGCTTTGCGGGGGGCTTTTAGTGTCCAGTGTTCAAAGTAAAGCAATTTGGTTGCTAAAACTCGAAATTAGCCATGTCTGTACAAATAAATACTTCTTATTTTTAGTTTAATTATTATATTTATATAGATATATTTCTCTAAGTTCGTTACCTAATTATCAACAATTTGTTTTTGTATTAGCCGAGCAGCTATAATTTAAATGCATAATTTAGTTTTACTTCGTACGTGATTAATTTTGATATTGGTTTATGTGAACCTGGTTTTTTCATAACAATAAGAGGCAGGCATCGGGTTTCATGATGAAGGGGTGATCTACTAAACTTTTGGAAATTAACCTATCCAAAAACAAACGTTTAAACAAAAAAAAACTTTTTAATAGTAAATAATGAATTGTTTACATTAGCCGAAAGATGCCCAATATCATGTCTCTATTTAGAAAGCTGTTAGTATCTGAAGAAGAAAAATACCATAACGTCTTCGAATAGTATTTAAATATCACTTTCAAAATTACTATTCTCATTATTTTTAAGACAATATTTTATTTGTTGAGTACTTGAAAATGTTAAAAACAAAGTAAGATTTATTAATTGAATAGAGACATTTCGTTTTTCCGAAACAAATATAATACTACGAGACGATTTAAGCGCATACCATATTTATTGTTGCAAAATCAGCAGGTAGTTTATATATGTTAATATTAAATCGTAGCGAACTTTTACTTAAATTTATTTAGATTATTACTCCGGCTAGTATACTATAGTGTATAATGAAGCTGATAATATTGTCTAGAGCTAAAAACCGATAATTAAATGATTATTTCTATCCTTTTTTGTGACTTTCTGATAAAAGAAAATACTCAAAAAACATATTTTAAATCAGGGTTGGCATGGTTTAAACCAAATGATTTTTTTTACAATAAAACCAAAGATGGTTTTTTCCCAATTTTTTTTAGCAGAAGCATTAGAATATGCAAAGCACAGATTCCCTAACAACTCTTCGGTGTTACTCTTGTTATGAAATATTCTGCTAGAGCTTGTAGTGACTTTCAGAAATTTTCTTTTTGAGACTGATTATGTAAAAGAAGTATCTGCAATATATTAGTGTAGGCAAAGCAGTTGATATAAAAAAGTTTAACAGTAACGTTTTTAGTATCATCCTGACTGCTTAGGCAACAACAGCTAACGTTGAGCTCAATATTTCCTCTTTTGGTCTAGTGCAGTCTAAATTGATAATGAGTCTGGTATAAAAAAAAAAGCTGCAAATTTTTTTTGTTTAAAATGTTGAATTGTAGTGGTCCTTGATCAGAATAAATTGTATCTAAAAAGTTTGGAATTATAACTTCATTATTACTTTAGTTATTTAAATTAAGGTTATAATACTATGAATGGTTTAATTGACATCCATTACAAATTTTAACGGCTGTTATTTATGACTATGTGGAAATTGTAATAATTGGAGCATATTATGCCCAAAATTAATTTTTATATTAATAAATATCAAATTTAAAAAATATATGGGGATCTTATTAGTGAAGTAAACCATAAAATAAAGTTTGAAATTAATATAAACATCATTTGAGTCCTGCAAATACACAAACTTGTTAAATACCGGAATTTTTTTTGGAAAAACCTGGTTTAAACCACAAAAAGAAAAACACTTTTTTTTTTAAACTGGCTCTTTTCCAACCCTGTGTTAAATAGTAAATTGCATTATTTTTAGCGATGTGTATTAATAAACTTCAAGTGTAGCCCACTAGTGCATCATACTGTTGGAATTAAAATCAATTAAAGAGTACAAATCATCTATTAAAAATTAATAGAAGTCTCTCCTCGGCGCATGGAGTGGGCTAAGTGGGCCAAGTCCTAGCACCTGGTAAGGTGGTCAGCCTCACGTGAAACCTCCAGTGTTTAGTTCCCAAACATGCTTGGTACCCATGTTATCGACCCATTTAAGAGATGAAAGGATAGGTCAATCTCGCCCTATCCGGGATTCGATCCCCGGACTTGTGGCGGGGCAATGCAAAGCACTACCACTAAGTCACTGGGCCTAATAAATAATTTAAATAACTAACAAGGGAAAAATAGAAACTCTATGAAACTGAGACTTTCATAAAAAATACATTTTTGAAGTCTAGTGATGAAAGTAAAGATAGAATCAAGCAAAAAAAAAACAAATACTGTAAATGTTTTGGAAGTAAATCAATTTTTGCAACATTTGAATCTAGAATTTATAGAATTCAAATTATCAGATATATTTTTCTCATTTATACAAGCTATGTTATATCTATATGTGGTGTTGAATTGTTCATTGTCGATTTTTCAATTTAGACCTAAAATGAATATATAATTTCACAGTGCTAATCATTTACAACAAATAAAGAATTTTGAGCACTGAAAAAGCTAAAATTATCCCCAAACCATATTTTTATTAAAGTATAAGCAACCAAAATTTATGATAATGACAAAATTATTCGCACGAAGCAAACAATTATCAGTGAAAACAGACGAAAAGTCGTAATGTTTTAAAATAATAATTAACTAATAAACTAAGAAGTAGAAGTAAAGAAACGTAATTAAAATTATGAAGGAAAATATATACCATCAATCGTGCCTAAATTATTATTTATTTCTCTACTTACTTTCAGTTAATACAAATGTAAGATACTACTAATAAATTAAATATTAATATTGATCCTTTATTTTAATATAGCTCTGTATATATAGAAATCATTCTGCAATTTTTTCATAAGCTAGGTAAAGGCATTGGAAACAAGCATATAAATATGGTTGACATATAATAAACAATTTAAATTCATTTGGAATGGTTTGGTATAATAGAAATGGTGTTTTTGTGCACAATAATTTCTTAAAACATGTAATTCAAAAAGGGGCAATTATAAAAGCCAAGTATTGGTCAAATACCATTAAAATACCAGGACGTTTTTGTAAATATTTCAAAAATGTGTTTGAATTTAGACGTATGATTTGTATACATGATATTGTACCTTATATTAAGCAGACACGAGTGTGCTTCAATGCACACATGTATATTTTTGCGACTAAAAATGTCTTTACTCCTAGCACCCCCAGTCCCCCACCAGTTAAAAGCATCTTCTTTTGATATTATCGGCATGTTAATTAGAATGCAAGAGAAGGTCGAGTAAATTTAATATTCTTAGTGAAATTTTTGTAGATTAAATTGCGCCGTGTATATTGGACTGGTGCACGTTAAATCGACCGTAGTCCTAAGTTCTGACGCCGCGTAAGAAGTCGCGATACGGCTACCTAAGTGCCAGTTCGGGTTTCGGCCTCGTCACTTGACACTGATTAAATATGAGGCTCGTGGCCAATAGTCCTCTTGTCGTTTTAGTGTGACTTTAATTCAGCAAACACCCAATTGTCGTTCGTCAAGCATATAAAAACTTCTAAAACTATATGTATTTTTAATATGTTGATGTTTAACGATTTACAAAGGTAGAGCTGATGGAATTCACATCGCCCTAAAGCTACACAAGAGATATGGGCGACAAACTCCATAAGTTTTAAACGCGGAACATATTAGAAGTTCACCTGAACAAAGTTTGAACTCCTACCAAGCTTATAGCGACGTCGTGCATGGTGTCAGAACTTTGAAAGTCAACAGATTTAACGTGCATCAGCCACACATGTACAGCGTTTACTGACGAGATGTTGTGTGTGTCTGAAACGGGCCGTTAATAAGATGTTTTAGACGGAAACAGAACATGCGAAGGTATCTACGGTGAAATGATGCCTTAACAGCGCTTCGCGCTGGCGTGGCACTTTCAAATAAATGAAATATTGATATATGAACTTAATACTATTTAAATTATGATATCAAAATCTGTTACAGACAGAATTGTTTAAATATTAAAAATGCCCATCATCGAACTTTTATGCTACCCAAATGGAACACAGAATATGAGAGTTTGTCTTTTACAGCAAATAAAGAATTTTGAGGACTGAAAAAGCCTGAGCAAAGCAAAAGTTACACTCTTAAAACAAAAGAGTGAAATCCACTCCTGTAGGAGAAGTGCATTTTCGACACTGGAAAGGGGTGAATATTAACTCATACCGAGTTAAAATAGCTCGTTTGTTTTAAGAGTGCATGTTATGACAAAAAAAAAATCGATTATCAGGGTAAACAGCTGCCAAGTTATAATATATTTTAAAGTAATAACTATGTCGTTCGTCACGTATTAAAAACTTCTAAAACATATATATATATATATATATATATATATATATATATATATATATATATATATATATATATATATATAAATATATATTTAATATGTTGATGTTTAACGATATGCTGATAATTAACGATACGGAAGTAAAGAAACATAACTTAAATTTGAAACAATATGTATATATATATAATAATCGTGATAAAATTATTAACTATTTATCTACTTGCATTCATTTTTTTGCTTAAAGTAAATTACTAATTACTAAATAAAATATTTATATTGATCCTTCAACACAACTCTATTTGAACATTATTTTGTAAATTTCTTTTACCGAGATAGGTACAGACATTGAGAACAAGTTCAATCCATCGAGCAAAATCCTTGTCTGTTGTCTGATTATATTTGTCGCCTGAAACAGGAGTGACCGGCCAGAGTTCTTAGAACGAGGGGTCTTTTTTATGACTCCTGGTCTGCACGGAGATCGCATTGTATTCGCAATTACATCATGAGCAGGGAGCGTCCACCAATTGTCCAAATTTAACCTCATATTTGGCTTTGCATGCACCTTTCGGTTGAATTCTTATCGCCAACGTTTTGGTAGGAGAAAAGCAACCACAAATTCTTATCAGCAGAGGGGGATCTCTTCGCCTAGCAATTCCCCCCACTCTCACCAAATTGGCTACTTTTTGCGGTTTCGGCTGAGTCTCATTCGGCTGAGTGGGCTGCCACGGTATATTCGGAATACTTTACGTTCTATTCTTCCCTTGGCCCATTCCGGACCAACTTTGATGGCGAACTGGATTCAATTAGAATTGCAACAGAACAAATTAATGTTAGATCAGTTCAGCTAAACAACATAGTTATTTTTTCAGACTCTCTATCGGCCATCCAGGCTATTGCTGCACATAATGTAGCAGAATCAAAAGTTATTGACTCCTGCACAAGAAATATTGAAGTTCTTTCATCTAAAGGTATGACTGTGGTTCTGCAGTGGATCACTTCGCACGTGGGAATATACGGCAATGAATGGGCTGATGCATTGGCCAAAAAAGGGACAGATATTTTGCAGTCACAAATTAATAGCGAACAGGGCCGTAACTTATAGGGGGGGAAGGGGGGGAGCCTCCCCCCCCCAATAATTTTAGAAAGGGCGCCGTCAGGCGCCCAAAAAGGCGCCCCGCGCCCCCTTTAATTTTTTTTAACAATAACCTTTTTAACAGTTATTTAAAAATCATACGTAATTGCTAATTTATTTTCCCTCAATAGCTTTTCAGGGGGCTATTTTCGCCCAAATTGGCACCATGTGAATCTCGCCCTGCCTAAGATTTTATAATAAACAACAGAAGCTTAAACTGGTATAAAGAACATACTGGTATTTTTTATTTAAAAAAATAACGGAAATCTTTGAACCACCTCCCCCCAAAAAAGCTTTGTCCTCTCTCAACAGACGACTTAGTACTATTCGCTCGGTCATTCTCTGCGGGGGTCCAATTATGTCCCCTTATTTTATAACCCCCTTTGGCCTTTAGCTAGTCAAGCAAGCATCCTGAGTCACTGCCTTCCTGAGTATGGGATTTCGTAAGACTTTCTTTGAACGGTGACGATTTGGAAACATTCGAACTTGGGTTCGTCCAGACAGATTGGTTTTCTTAACGAATGTCCGAACGATGCGGCGGGATACTTATTTTATTTTTTAGAAAATTTGTAAATAGTATTTTAAAGAGCAGACATATTTTATCCACAGTTTTCTAATTTTTATTTTTTAAAGCACATATTTCTAATTTTGCGAACCTATAGTTTCATATATTTTTTAATGTTTCTTTCAAAATTGAAACTGCATTGTCCTTTGGAAATAAGGTAAGAAAATATTATTAATGTGTACAAAGTTTATTGATATTATTTTCAAACTTTCTTTTTCATTTGATTATGTATCAATTTAACGAGTTTCATTCGGAGCATTTTTAATATCAAGATAAGTAATTTGAAATCAAGTCAGTGGGAAGCAATGGAAGAGAATTTATAAAAGTAACTTAACATATATAACTCCACTATTTTTTAAAAATATTTTTTGAAAAATTGATATTTTCCCTTTTCTCTAAAAATACCATTTTATTCGCCTTTTACGTGCGTTTCGAAATATTAGAAGAAAAAAATTTAATTTTTGATTTAATGGAATATCCATATGGCTAGCTGATTGTTGGGATGAAGTATAATGTATAAAAAATACACATAAAAAAGGGGGTGGGGGCGGATTAGGAATGTCCAAAATTTCCACTTGCACGTCGAAAATCTACCGATGGGAAGAGGCGATGTCGTTCTGTGGGGGGTCTTTTGAATTGTCTTTTTTTGGTGGTGACCACCGATTACGGACAATGGGCTTTATCTTTGTTCGTCTGCACGCAAGTATGAGCTTGTTTTCACATTCCTAGTATAAAAGATATCCTTTAGGGGCAAGGGGGACTGTATCTTCGAACTAAAAGGCCACCCAAATAGAAGCCATAAACTCATGGGGGTCCAATTTAATTACTCTTCTTGCCCTCTAGCGGGGAGAAAGAGTCAGCCTATGTCCGATATGGTCAGTTGTAAAATAAAATTGTCGTTGTCTGTTCTTATACGTAGCTATTGAATGTTTATTTTGTTTCCTTTGCACATGGATTTGGGGTTTTTTAACGTATTTACGTGTTGTTTATGAGAGAGAGCTGATTTTATCCACTTTTTTTCTTGCTTTTCCAATGCTTATAATTTTCGAATCCTTCGGCATTTCGAATAATAGTTTTATTTTCGTTGGGAATAAAAATTAGGTAAGAAATTATTATTTATTCATTTTATTATCATTATATAAGTTACTTATTAGATGTATCATTTTAGGGAGTTAAATTGTAATAATTTTTTTTAAATAATATGTACTTGTACATAAAAATCGAAATGAGAGAATAAAAAAAAACTCATTTTATAATTTTAAATAGGAAATGGCAAATGTAACTTTTACAATTAAATTGCGTGCAATTCTACTTTTCAATAACTTCATGAAGCAATAATGCTGTTGTTTTTCGCACGATTGTATAGCTATATGCATTGTTACTAATTGTAAAAAGGATCAATTAATTTGGAATCTAACTCGTTTCTATCGAATACTCTATTGCAAGGTACTTTTATAAAGCCAATAATTTGTATGTTATTAAATCTATCATAACTAATTCAGTGTTGTTATTTTAAATAAAGTTAATTCATTTTTACCTAATTTACAAAATAATTGTTAAACAATTAAATTAGTCATTAATAATTCTTTAATTTTTAATTAAAAAATTATTTCGTTAGTAATTAATAATGATGTAAGTAGTTATTAATAATTTTTTAATTATTAATTAAAAATGGTGCAATTAGTAATTAATAAAAATTAATTACTTTGATTAGAAAGTTTAATTAATGCATAAGTACTAATTAGTGTAATTAGCCGTTAATAATGATTCATAACTGACTAAAAAAATGTAAGAGGGCGCCAAAACGTGGTCCTCACCCCCCCCCCCCCAATAAAATGTCCAAGTTACGGCCCTGATAGCGAAGTACCATTTTCATCAATTAAAAGATTTATAAAAAGTGCGGTAAAGAAAAACTATGAAAAGAAATTATTAGAAGAAATCAAGAACAAGCAATGGAAGGACACAATCGATAAAATCCCAGATTCTCCAAGATCAATTGCAGTGGCGGCCTTTCGCTTAGAGACTGGACATGATTGCCTTGCTAAACATCTATACAGAATCGGTGTGTATAACAGTCCTTTGTGTACTCTGTGCAATCAGAACAGTGAAATGGACAAGGGGCATCTACTAAATTGTTCTTCATTGAATGGAAAAAACTTGTACAATAGATATTGGCAGGCTAGGGAGAGGATGCAATTGACATCCTAAGACTGATTTTCTTTTATGTTTGCTTTTAGTTGCAGTAGTCTTGTATGTTTGCATTCAGTTCCGTATTAGTTTTGTATTTAGTTGCATTAGTTTTGTATTTAGTTGCATTTGTTTTGTATTTAGTCGCATTGGTTTTGTATGTTTTCATCTGTTTTTCTTTGTTTAGTTTATGTTTTTGCTCCAATCCCATGCTTCGGTATGGGGGCCAATGATGTAAAATCAAGTGCTTTTGCAATAAAAAAAAATATTCTTTCTGTGTCTGTCCCACTTGACGAAAGTTTATAAGCGGTTCTCTGAACAAGCACACAAGTTGGAACATGTATGTACCATACCATAAGAAAAAGACTGAAGCCAAAAACAACGTAGCGTTGAACAATCAACAAGGAAGTAAAAGAACTTAACAAATCATGGGGAGAGATTAAGACCGTTGCTGCCAACAGGATGAGGTGCATGACACGGAGGTCCAATGCTCCATGTTGGAGTGAAAGAGGTATTAGTAAGTAAGTAAAGAAGTTTGCCGGTTCGTCGGTGCAATGGTTAGTGTACTAGCCTTTGGAGCTGCTGGGCTCGGGTCGGGTTCGAATCCCGGTAAAGGCATGGATGTTTGTGCTTGTCAATAAATGTAGTCATTTGTCTATGTGTTTGCGTTGTCCCTCTTTGTATGTCTCTTGTGACTGTCTCTTCTGGCGAGCTGGGTAATGGGCTATCAAGCCTACACTCTCCCTTCTAGAGGGCGCAATCACTGTCATTTGTCAAGTAAAGAAGTGCAGGCGTCATTTCATTCCGGTACAATGCGCTTTTTCTAAAATTACCTGACGTTTCCTATTAACGCATAGGGGAGAGAAGGGGAATGGCGCCACCTTAAGGGAAATTGAATTTTCATGCAGAATTGTGTTGCAATTAATGCAAATTGTAATGAGCATAGCATACTACAGTTCATAACCTATCTTGTGGTGATTTTTTAAAATTTATATCTTTAATAAAGACTGAATAAAATAGTTTTTTCCAGAAGCTTGCGCAGTGGCGGGATTACCCCGGTACCTGGGGTAATGCCGCCACACCCACACCACTGGGGTTATGCCGCCACATCAATAAACAAAGCAAATAATTAATAATCTATCAATAATGGAAAATTACATAATAGAGCAATAAATATAGAACTAAAATAGGTTTAATTAACTTTGGAATGGTAAATTGTACAAGGTACAGCTCTTTTATTAACCTTTCATTTGCAACTAACTATTTAGGTTTTTTTTAAAAGTTTCGTTGGTCTATTTGGCCAGTTCAGTTATTCTTTTTCAGATACGTGGAATCTGGAACGAAAAATAATAGGTTGTAAGGCCAATATATGAAATTTATATTTTTTGGCTAATGCCGCCATCCTTTTGCATGTGGCGGCATAACCCCGGAGTGATGTGGCGGCATTACCCCATTAAGACAAAATGGCATAGACGGCTTGTTTGGGGGAAGGTGGATAGCCTAGCGTCCAAACTAACGACTTGATTAAATAACCAAATAATTACTCTTTTCAATGATATATAACCGATTTATCCAACTTAGGGATAACAGTCACTTATCTCTTAATTTCAGAAGGCCCAAAATTAGATGAAAATCACTAAAAGCCGTATTTTTTACACCAACTCACCGCACGGCCATTAGCGTCTATACAACAAAATACTTTGTTTCCTGCTACAGGTCAGTGCCCACAACCCACATACACCGTTGGCGAGGTGCAAGGGGTGGCGGGATTCCCCTGCCCTCCCCTCAGCCCGAGGAACTTTCACGAGATCTCGGAGGCAGTGCAGAACATAAAATTTAAATGCTCGATTTCAAATATATTTAATAATCATTTGTTGCAAAGCGCACGGATGATTCTCTGAGGTTGTTAGGAAAGATTATAGTAGCAAAAATTGAGTGGTATTCAGTGCTATTCCTATTATCAGCAAAACTGTCTGAAAAATGAGTCCAATACTTTCCGCCAAAGGTTCTGAATTCATTCTCTCACTTTTCTGAAGATTTTCTAAGTATAAATTTCTAGTATTAATTGATATACAACACCCTTATTTATTTCTAGCTAATTTAAATAAGAACCGAAGTTGCAATCCTAAAACTACAAATTAAATTAGCTAATGGTGAATTACGATTATAGTGAATTTATGATGGCCGCGTTCATCCACGTGCCATTTCTTTCTAACTTGATCGTCAATAGGTTTACATTTGTAGTCTGTATTATTTACCACATTTAGTATCCTTTTGGTTATTGTTGTAAGTTAAAATATAGATTTGCAATAATTGTGAATATGATTCAAGCGAATACAAGTTCGAACTGCCGATGAGTCGGGAAACTGTTTCTAAACCTTAAAGAAATATGCAATTGCAAAAGCAATTAATCGCCAAATACAGTAACTCTGGCTGAAACAAAAATCTTCCTTAACCCCTTTTCGTTTTTCGATTGATCGTTTGGACTTGTCTAAAACACACGAAATATTTGTTAAGAAAAGATGAGGGGAACTATATGAAAATAGCAATAAACAAACAAAAAATTATGCATATTTGAAGGGAAAATATCATCAAGTCTTTTAACACTTTCGCTACGTAAGCGCACTTTGTTTCCGCTAAGTGAAAAATGTCACAAAAAACAAGAAGATCTAAAAGAACTAAAATAGTCTACTTTCCTGTTACTTAGGTTCGTAACAGTAAGTGACATCTACAACCGTTTTCTACATTAAATATATATAAAAAATACAAAGATACATTTATATCAATTTATTGTCTAAAACAATTAAAGTTTCACGAGCGATTGTTGCGATGGCAATGGTAATTTAATTCTAATAAAAATGGCTTCCTATGCTTTTTAAATGAGCATTAAATTTTGAAGTTTTTTTAAATAATTGAAGTACATAGAATTCGAATTCTTTTCTGAAATTGCCAATGTATTCTCATTTTGATGAGCTGAATTTTTTGACGTATCTCAATTGTCCGTAGCATTTTTAGTTTACAACAGCGATTTAAATGACTCGAAATTGAATTTCAATACTAATTCAATGAGAAATTCGTCGACAAGTAGTAGATTTATGCCCGTCTGATGTCCGTCTTACCGGGAGGTAATCCAGATTTTCTAATTAAAAAATCCTTTTAATAAATTAATAATTCTTAATTTTTAATAAATAATTTTTAATCATTCATAATTTTAATTAAATAATTAATTGTAACTCTTTTCAAATATGTACTTGTTTAAAACTATTATTTTTTTTTTAGATGATTTGATATTAAAAAAATGAACAAAAAAATAGGTTTTTATAAAATTGACAGATAAAAGTTGAGATCTTAGGGGGAGTAATTACCCCATTTACCCCCCGCTGGATCCGCCACGGCACACAACAGTTGTGTTTAACAGGTAAAAAGGCGCCAAACACAGCATTAATTCAAACATTTACCCGTTAAATTCGGCTAGTTTCATTCATTTCATTTCGAAAATTAAATAATTATTACTTAAATCGTTTGCAAAAATTTATATTTCAAAGAATAAATATGTAATATTCCTCGCTTTTAAATAGAATGAAAACATTTCATATCAACATACAAAAAATCTCTCGTAATGAAATATATTTGACGTCATTTCAAACTGATTAAAGTCGCAAAAATAAATTTATTTTTTTATTTATTGTAAAAATAATTAAAGTTTCTTGAGTGACTGTTGCGATGGCAATGGTGATTTAATTCTAATAACAAGAAGTTCTAAAAGAACTAAAATAGCCTTCTTTCCTATAACTTAAATAGTACTAAAATTCTTATCTTGAAAAAACTAGTTTCGTAACAGTAAGTAACATCAACAACCGTTTCTACATTAAATTTATATACATTAGAATAAATTTCACTTAAAATATGAAGTGTAAATTAACAGTAGGTTTGTAACAGAATATGTCACTTAACCCGCTTCGACACCACTACAGTTGTGTTTAACAGCTAAAAACACGCCAAATACAGCATTCATTCTATGTTAAACATTTACCAACTAAATTCGGCTACTTTCATTTATTTTAATTCGAAAATTGAATAATTATTACTTAAATCGTTTGCAAAAATTTAAATTTCAAGGAATAAATATGTAATAGTTCTCGCTTTTAAATAGAATGAAAACATTGCCTACAAACATACAGAATCTTGAAGTGAAATATACTTAACGTCATTTCAAACTGATCAATGTCGCAAAAATAAATTTATTTTAATTTATTGTCTAAAAGAATTAAAGTTTCTTGAGCGATTGTTGCAATGGCAATGGTGATTTAAGAGCCATTTTTTTTAAAAAACTTGGCCAAATTGAATAGGGGCGTGATAGTTGATGTCTTCGATTTTCTTGAAACTTTCAGGATATGTTAGTAGTACTATGATAAGAGAAAGTGAATTTCAGTTTTTCTTAAATTCGACTTGTTTGACCTTGAGAAGAGGTCAAAGTTCGAGGTAATGGACCAATGGTGTACATTATATCATCCTCCTACTTTTAAAGCCATAAGTGTTCAAATATTCTTTTTTTGAAATATGTATACTACTTGATACTAGGTACACCCTAGCATAATTAGTTTGGAGGGGCACTCATGGCTTTGAAGGTCGGGGTCCTTTGAAAAAGGTCATTTTCGTCGATTTTTGTCATTTTTCTGCCTAATTATCCGCTTAAACCATATGCTAGGAACAAAAATTATTGGAGTAGTTGCACACATTAGGGTAGTACATAGAAAAATTAAAACACCATGGGTGGCCCTTTAATTTAGTAGTTAAAGAGTTTCACAGATGACCGTTTTCGAAAAAAGGCCACATTCAAAGGTCCATAACTCGAGAAGGCACGAGTCAGGAACTTTGAGACACTGTTGTAAATACACTTCAAATACTGTAGTTTTAGACCCAGGTGAAAAACCTATGGGACCTCGCTTACTTTTTTTTTATTATAGTCCATTTTGTGCAGTCCCTTTTGAACATTTTCAAAAAATATTCAAATTTAAAATTACATTACTCTAGAAACACTAGTACTATAACTAGGTGACACAATTGTAAATACACTTTAGATATTGTTGTTTTAGACCCAGGTTACAAATCCATGCGACCTAACTAACTTTTTTTTTATTATAGTCATTTTTATATCTTCATTTCTCAACTGTGTACATTCTAACTACACTTTAGTTCCACGCTTCACATATTCGATCATAGATGGCAGCATGATACAAAACTTCAAAATGTTTAGAAATGATCAGAATAGATAGTATGAAATTGATTGTAATTAAAAAGGCAATCATGATGCCATTTATTCGTAACCTGGGTCTAAAACAACAATATCCGAAGTGTATTTACAACTGTGTAACCTAGTTATAGTACTAGTGCTTCTAGAGTAATGGAATTTTAAATTTGAATATTTTTTGGAAATGTTCAAAAGGGACTGCACAAAATGAACTATAATAAAAAAAGTAAGCGAGGTTCCATAGGTTTTTCACCTGGGTCTAAAACTTCAATATTTGAGGTGTATTCACAACCGTGTCTCCAAGTTACTGACTCTTGTCTTCTCGAGTTATTGAACTTTGAATAAAGCCTTTTTTCAAAACTGGTCATCTTTGATACTCTGTAACTACCAAATTAAAGGGCCACCCATGGTGTTTTGTATTTTTCTATGTACTACCCTAATGTGTGCAACTACTCCAATAAATATTTCTGTTGCTAGCACATGGTTTAAGCAGATAATTAGGCAGAAAAATGACAAAAATCGAAGAAAATGACCTTTTTCAAAGGATCCTGACCTTCAAAGCCATGAGTGCCCCACCAAACTAATTATGCTGACATGTACCTAGTATCAAGTAGTATCCATATTTCAAAAAAAAAAAAAAAAAAAATGAACACTTATGGCTTTAAAAGTAGGAGGATGATATAATGTACGCCATTGGTCCATTACCTCGAACTTTGACCTCCTCTCAAGGTCAAACAAGTCGGATTTAAGAAAAACTGAAATTCACTTTTTTTTTTATCATAGTAGCACTAACATATCCTGAAAGTTTCCAGAAAATCGAAGATATCAACTATCACAAGTCGTCCCCCTTTAAAAAAATGACTTTTAATTCTATTAAAAATTTCTTCCTATGCTTTTTAAATGAGCATTAAAATTTGAAGTTTTTTTTAAATAATTGAAGTACTTAGAATTCGAATTTTTTTCTGAAATTTTCAAAAAATTCTCATTTCGGTACGCTGAATTTTTTGACGTATCTCACTTGTCCGTAGTATTTGTAGTTAAATTCAGCGATTTAAATGACTCGAAATTGAATTTCAATGCTAATTCAATGGTAAATTCGTCGACAAATAGTAGATATATGTCCGTCCGATCGTACAGACAGACGGACAAAAAGTATGAAAGTTGGGTGTCTGGGGTTATACCTTTCTAATAAAAAAAGAATTTTTTTAGATCGGATTGATATAGAACTGATTTTGGAAGGGGGGTACGGACAGACGGACGGACGGAAGGACATCGACAGCATGTCAATACCTACTTTTTCATTTTTTTTAATTCTTCGAATTAAAAAAAAAGTAGACTAAAAATAGGCTAACAAGTTGAAAAAACTGTATAGTTTTGGATTCAGGGTTGCCACACTTTTTGGTTGAAAAAATTCAAGGAATATTTCAGGACTTTTCAAGGATATATTTCCATTTTCAAGGACTGTATATTCGAACATGCAGCAACTAAATTTCACGATAGTTTTTAAAATTCCTTTATTAAACAAAAAAGAGCTCTCTAACTTTCAAATAAACTTAAATATGTGTAATAAAATAACCTTTTAGTTATTAAAAATACCATCAAAATGACATACTTTGTCTTCTTGAATTATACATAAATAATGAATCATACATAAATACATAAATTATACATAAATCTTGAATTATACTTATATAATGAAAAGTGAAATAGGAACTGATTCACATAGAAAGTTTTAAAGTCAAAAAATTAAGGACTTTTCAAGGTTGATAATGTTTTTCCAGCACTTTTAAGCACTTGAAAATCAAAGTTTTTTTTCAAGCACTTTTCAAGGTTTTCAAGGACTGTGGCAACCCTGTTGATTACTGCAAACATTCACAAAGTTTTAATCTAGATTTTAGAACAGGTTATTTGTGGTTTAAATTGTTCGCAAATATAAATACTCAGTATCGATACACTAAAATGATTAGTTATAATGTTATAAGCGATAAACATTACTAATTCAAATTTCTCAATAATACAGGCCCAAGTACTCGTGTCACGTCAAATATGACGTGAAAATAAGGTCATATTTTTATAAATGACGTCAACAGGTAAAAAATCACGAAAAAACTGACGTCAACTTTTCGTCAGCTCAGCTAACGTCTTTTAATGACGCCATCTTCGAAGTCATTTTCTTGTCAGCCAAATGACGTGATGCAAAAGACGTCAAGTAGTTAGTCGCAAAACGACCAAACTGACTAAAGTGACGCCAATTTCACGTCGAGTTGTCGTGAACGAAATACGAACTACCGGTGACGTCACTTCCGTCTCTGTAGCGCGGGAGCATTCAACAAGACGCCGCCACCGGCCACCGCCATTTTGAGAATATTCAATGTAGGTAGCAGCCTTCTTTTGTGTTTCTGAATGCGATGCGTTTGGCGTCTCCGAAGTAAGTTTTCCTTTTCTTTTAAAAATTTGTTATCATATATAATAATTTTATGTTTCTCATTATTTTTCATGTATTAAAGTAAAATTCTTAGTTTTTATGTGTTTCTGATTATGTTGTTAGTTTAGTCTATGCTTGACAAGACCTAACTGAATGCGTATTAGGCATGTAGATATTCAAATATGTATCGTATTGCATTTAAATTACTTGCGTTTTACTGTGTTTGCGGTAATGTAATCTTTTTAGGAAGAATTGTTGTAATAGCGATATACAGTTTAAAAAAATGTTTTCTTTTTTTGTTGTGTAAATATGAGATGTTTGTTTACATATTGGTTCGGTGTAAGCACTAAACATTAACACTTTATGCTACTAGCTTGTAATCCCGATAAAAAGTCACTCAAATATTGCATATATGTAAAAATCTTAAATGTTACTGCTTTCTACTTCCCTATTCTTTAGGCCAGGGTTTCCCAAGTTTTTTGCACCTGCTTACTTACCACTTGACTTTTTGAGAAATTTTGGCGTAATACCAGACCTAAATATTTTAATAAACGTAAATATTTACTCTTCTAAAACTGTTCAAAGGTTTTTTGAGTAAAATTCCTGAAACAACTTCGTATTTAATGGTTAGATATGTTTGTTTAGTTATAACATGCTTATAATAAAGGTGACATAAAAAGATTAAAATGGTATTCATTTACAGTTTTGTTTATTACTCATAGGGATATAAACATGCAATGCAAATACAAAATTGTACAAACTCGGCAAAATCTGATCTGCCAGAAGTTAATGAACTCTTTCAGTCCCAGTGATGCCATTTGGAATCATCCCTTACAATATATATATTTTTTTGCAAATGTTTATGACATCCAAACACGTATCATTGGATTCTTCATGCTTTGTTCTATTAGACAATATTTTACATTTAATCTCAATAGAAGTCAGAACTGCACTTTTTTTTATTTAGAAAATAGCTAACAATCGTTTCACCTGATTTTTATGAAGTTCACTTCAGTTCCACATATTTAAAACACAATTTAAACTATTTCGGTTTCAATAATTACTATTTTTTTTTTAATAATATGGTCAGATACCTTAAAATATATAACTCAAAGTGTTTTTAGGTAATATATATATTTTTATTTTGTTGTTTTCCACAGTTAAAAATATTTGACATTATTTCACAAACCATATAAAAAACTAAAATGACTTTTTTTCTTATGGAACTCTTATATTTGACCTAAAATAAGCTTATTTTGTGAATATCGGATGTTTCTGTAGTGTAGTAATTTTTTGGGACTGAAAGGGTTAAAGATGTCCTCTCTAATATAATGTTTAAAATACTGAGTAGTATATTTGCGTGATCAGTGCATATGCGTACATAAGCTATTTATAGCATCATGTTGCTCACATCACTCGCACACCAGTGGTATGCGTACTACCGGTTGGGAAAACCTGCTTTAGGCGATCTGCTCCTGTAGAAACTCGTATTTTTTTAGAACCAAATACTTATTTATTTCCTGCCACCGATTCAAAGCATATTTTAACATGATAAGCTGTGGTACCAGTGAACAGGTACTAGTAGTACCACTTGACTTGCTGTCACTCTGTTAAAAAAAGGCTGATATTTACTAAATATGTCATGGTACAACTTTCTAATGTCGCTTGGCAACCAAGCGGCAGCTTGACCATGCTTCAAGATGAAAATTTTTGCTGCTGTAAGCAAAAATTATTTTACCTTAAGTTTATTGCAAAACCAAAGTATTCATTTTGTTAAAGTAAAATCTAATTTACCCTCCTCCAGAATCTATTCGAAATCTTAACTATTTATTAGACTTACTTTAAAAGCAGCCCTGGTAAAAAAAAAGTAAAGCTAGCTAATTTCAGACTTTTAATCTCAATGTATGTCTTTTTCCATCTCCAGAACTTATTATTTACTCATTTACTGTTTATAATGGTTCCTAAAAATAAGTTATAATGTGAAAGTAATCACGACTCTTATTAGTTATTCAGAAAAATCTTGGGTGTAAATTTGGTTTTGTAATAGATCAGTTAGTTATAAAAGTTCACTTCTAACTTTATTTTTTTATGATACTTGCATCTTTATTAAATCAAAGTAAATTCCAGCAGTGATAACTGACATGGGTCCCCGATGGAAAAAGAAAGAGAGCAGCCCAAATTAACACAGAGGAAAACGTTTGACAAGAAGATGTGAGCTGGTCGGAAGCAAGAGCTGCTTCACAGGAGGCATGGTATTGAGCTGTATTCCTTATCTGCCAGGGGAAGTGAAGATTACTAAGTAAGTACGCTTCTTTAATAGTGATGTCTGTAAATTTCAATTTTCATTCGCGTCACGTTTATTATTTGTTTTTTTTTTAATCGCATTTTTAAAACATATGGGGAGGGGGATAAAGGGATCCAGACATCCATTTAAGTACAGCAAACTTTATTTAATGTTTTTTTTAGTTTGTTTAAAAAAAGATACTTTAGGAAACTATCTTAAAAGTCCATTTAACATCCAGGGCATAGTGAAAATTTTCAGGTTTCTACTGGAATTTCAAACTGAGACTTTGTGAATGAAGTATTTTTTTTAAGTGGGTCAGGTCTTAAAAAAAAGTACTCTCCTAATTTCTTTGTTTAGATCTGCCCCTTGTGCACTTCTTAACATCAACTGCATTTTTATTTTATTTTTGCTTCATTATTTGCAAAATTTATTGACAGCTTTTTTTTTAATGGAAAATCTGTTTTCTATGACACAATTTTGCTGAAAAACTATTCAGCAAGGTTCCATTTAGAAAAAAGGTTCCTGTCGGGTTTTTTCTAAAAAGAAATATGAGAAAACCCATTTTCAATATAATGTCTAATCAGAAAAAGTGTGTTGATTAGTGACTAATATTTTTTTTTATAAAACCTAGTCACTTTTTTAATAAAAGAAAAGAGTTACAAGATGTGAACAATGAAATCAAATTTGCATTAAGTGTTTACTCATTTAAGTTATTATAAATTTAATATAAACATCCTTAGTTTTTAAATCACTGACATTACAAATTTGTAGAATTTAGCTAGCCTTTGAAAGCATTAAATCTTTTACCTATCAATGCAAAATTAATGCAGGGTTGTCAAATAGGAAAAGTGGTAAACCTAGAATGCAAATAATATTAATTAAATTGTAATTTTTTGGACTGCCCAGAAATTTAATTCCATTTTTGGGGAAAAACCTGTTATTTTCGTGACATAGAGTACTACATGTACTCATTAAGTTCTCAACTCTTTTGCAAGAATATCTTAGATTTCGTAAAATTATTTTTGTAAGTAAGTAAATATTTGATTTAAAATTCGTGTAACATAGCTAATTTGTCAAATAAATTGTGTTAATTGCTATAATATCTCATTGTAAAATAAGTTTTTCATTCACTTTCCTTTTCAGATTTTTTATTACATGGTTTAAGGCCATTCAAAATTTTAAAAAAAAAATGAAATTCTTTTAAGAAATGTAATGTGTTAAATAATAATTTTTCCCTAATGCATGATACTTTTTGACGTTGTTAAAAAAGAAGTAAAAATGTGCTTCATTTTTGCTGGTCAATTTATTTTTTAAATATTTAAAGGTATATTCCCAAATGAATTTAAAAGACTAATATTCTTTTTAATAAAAAGTTGTCCTATAAAAGAAACAACATCATGATATGTCAACAATGAAATCAAATTTGCATTAAATTTTTGCTTTTTTAATTTAGTATAAATTTAATATCAACTTTAATATTTAGATCTATCACAATTTAAAACACGGGTCCGGGTGGAATGCAGGGAAATTTTAGGTGGTACATGTGAGTGATGTGGCTACATGATACTATTACCAGCTTCTATATGTATGAGCAGTCGGCACGCAAGCATAGTATTAATTATTTTAAAGATAAATCTTTAATTCAATTGTGGATCAGATGCAAAACCGAGTCCCTAAGTTGATATTTTAATAACAGGCAAACAACAATTTTCGCACTAAAGACTATATAAGTATATTTTGTGTGATAATTACTTTTTTGCAGAGTTTGGAATAACTTTTTATTTGTATGGTTGTAGACCTATAGGTAATAAATAAAACTAAATTAATACCATTTAAATCTTTTTACTTATTAAGAGCATGTTATAAATAAACAAGTATCTAACCATTAAATATGAATTTTTCTCGGGAATTTAATTCAATAGGAGTAAATATTATATGTTTATTAAAACATTAAGATCAGGTGGTATGACAAAATTTCTCAAAAAGTCAAGCGGTATGCATGTGCAAAAAGGTTGAACTCCAGACCTAAAACATAAAAATGGACCATAAATCAAATGGGGGGGGGGGATATGGGGGTAAAATCAAGCATTTTCTAAATCATTACATTAAACTAATTTTCATGGAATTTTTTTTGAAAATATACATTTGAACTGTTTATATTTCCAATATGTAGGTATTTTTAATTTTTTCAAACTATATGCTTTAATATCTGGCAATTTAGGGAACTCAGTTTCATACCCTCATTTTCTCCCACCCTGGTTGAAAATGATCTCAAATTTAAAAATATGATATCAAAAATCCAAAGATCAAATTGAAACAAAATAATTCCTTATTTATTCCTCTTCACTTTTATTGAAGAAAAGCTAACTTTTAAAGACAATAATAGTAGAAAAATAGAATATTTATTCAAAAGAGTATGGTCCTCTTGAGACTCCTGTAAAACTATACTGTACAGATTGCACAGAACTTTACAAAATAATCTTTATTGTATATTTCTGGAAATGATTAATAGTTTTACAGCGTTGATTCAGTTAAGTACTTTACAACATAAGTTCTAGTTTGGATCATTTAGTAAATTAATTGCAAATATAAATATTACACATGGCATGTCTTCTGGGCATATTCTTAAATGTTCATTGTTAAACTTAATATGTTAAATTAAATTTAAAAAAAAATCTTATTAAATGAGTTTTTTAATAACACTGTACATTTTAATTACATTAAAATGGCTTTTAAAAAATATACTCCAATATAATCTAAAGTTCCTTCACGACCAAAATTCCATTACATCTTGCATGCATTGCTAAACCTAACCATACCACCACTTTACCCCTCTCCATTAAAAAATTTAAAATTCGAATTTTTCCTAGCTATTTTTGCAGAAATACTCTTTGAGAATGTGGCTATTGAATGTAACAATGCCTAAGAGCACAGCATTTTTTATAGAAAAAATAGAACAAAGTTTTTACAAGTGAATTCTTAACAGCTGAAACAAAATTAACTTAAGAACAAGAATTTGAATGAATTAATGGTGTCGCCAGATTCTCAAAACCAAATAAAAGTAGTTAGAGATCCTCTAAAAATAATATTTCAAAGAAAAAGTGTAAAAAAATTTAATCTATAGTGGAAAAATGTATATTTGTTACATACCCTCAATTTCATACCCGGTTCAATTCCTTGAATATTCATTGAATTTTATGTCAGTTAATAGTACTCTAATATTTTCTATTTATTTTGTGTTAACTACACTGCGATCCAAAAGTTTAGACAATGACGTTTTTTTAGCTGTAAAATTTAGAATTGGGAGAGTAGAATTTCAAAACATCCCTATATATATTAAGGAAGCATTTTGAAATGCTATAATTGAAATATAATAGCTTGATTTGCTATAACAATTTTTTTTTTCATAAAATAAAATTTTGTATGGTCCCAAAAGTTTAGACACTAATACGAGATTATGCTAATTTTAAGTACATAATGACCTAATTTTGCATTTTTATTGATGAATCATATATTTTTTTATATGATAAATTAAAGAAATACGATATCCGGTGAATTAAACAAATTTAATAACGATATTAGTACAATTTTACACCAAAAAGACAATATTGTCACTTTAAATTTTTATTCAAATCATATTTACTTCAAATTTACAATTTAACATATCTAAATACGAACCGAATGAATACCAGCCCATCACCTTAAAGTTTTGCCACGAATTCGTAGACTTATAGACAGTCATTGATTGATTTTCTTGATGAAAAGTGCAGTATTTCCCATATAAAATCACAAAGTAGCAACAGATTATTCTTTTTTGCACTTTAGTACAATGCAGAGATAGTCACCTCTTCAAAGACACCAAAAAAAAAAATTCGGTTATTCCAAAGTAAATTCACTCTACACCATTACAAACTACCCTTTGATGCTAGAGTTTTTGAGGGGGAAAACCGGTGTTTTCAAAAGCATATTTTTCAATATTCGGTTAAACCGAACGTGTTTAAACAGCACTAAAGAGACCGGTTAAATTGTAACCGGTTCAAAGAAACCGGTTTTTCTCAAGAAACTTCAAATTTTAGTATGAAGAAGGAACTTTCGTAATTGTGTGGAGTGAACTTGCGTTAAAATTTCCTACTTTTTTTGTCGTTTTTGAAGAGGTGACTATCTCTGCATTGTACTTAAGTGCAAAATAGAATGATATGTCGCTATTTTGTGATTTTATATGGGAAAGATTGCACTTTTCATCAAGAAAATTAGTCAATGCATGTCCCTAAATCCACGAATTCGTTGCAAAACTTTAAGGTGATGGACTGGTATTCATTTGGTTCGTATTTAGATATGTTAAATTGCAAATTTGAAGCAAATGGGATTTGAATAAAGGTTTAATATATCTTAATTGTCTGTTTGGGTGTAAAATTGAACCAATATCGTTATAAAATCTGCTTAGTTCACCGGATATAGTTTTTTTTTTTTAATTTATCACTTAAAAATTATATAATTCAACAGTAAAAATGCAAAATTAGGCAATTTTGTACATTAAATTAGCATAATCTTGTATTTGTGTCTAAACTTTTGGGACCATACAAAATTTTATTTTATGAAACTAAAAATTGTTATAGCAAAATCAAGCAATTATGTTTCAATTATAGCATTTCAAAATACTTCCTTAATATATATAGGGATGTTTTGATATTCTAATTTCACAAATCTAAATTTTAAAAAACGTCATTGTCTAAACTTTTGGATCGCAGTGTATACTTTGTGGTGATAAAAATAAACTTTTCCATTTTTAAAATTTAAAAGCAAAGTTATTGAATTTTTTTATGAAAGTATAGAAAATATTGAAAAATACCCTGTAAATTTATAATCATTTAAATGTTCGACTATACATATATTTTAAATGGACACGGTTATTATGTGGAAAAAATATATGCTGGGAATAAATATTTAAAGTTTTTATAATGTATTTACATGTTATTTTTTCTTTTTCAGTTTTTGCTTGAAAATCTGGTTATGGAAGCAGTTATCTGTTCAAGTTATCAGTCAGCAGTTCAATTGTTTATTATTGAATTTTTTTTTCAAATAAAAATGTTTTGTTTCTAAATGATTTTGTATTTATTTAAAATATCAAGATTTAAAAAATTGCCAAACTGCAGTTCTGAATGTTCAGGGTGACACTTAAATAATTATGTGTTTTATAATACTATATAGGCTTTATAATAATACTATCTAAAATAACTGTTTTGAAGTCAAAATTGACTCTTATTTTAAAATTCTTAATTATGTACTAAATAGTTTTTGAAATTCAGTTTTCTGTTCTCATCTTATTTCTATGCAATCTCAATCATGGTGTAAAATACAAAATTGTTTAAAATATTATGGAATATCCTGAAGTTATGAAAAATATCTTTTTCAAAATAAGTAGTAAGAGATTTTTTTTAATTCATGACTTATGAATACCATGTTAAGTCATTAATTTAGAAAATTCTTTTAAAGGACAATATATTTTGAAAATGATTGTATATTTCTGTAACTCAAAAAAAAAGTATAATATTTTAAACCAATTTTTGTTTTACACCATGACTGAAAATACATAGAAATTAAAAAAAAAAGAATCGCGTCATATAGTCACGTGAAATTAATGTCATTTGATCACGTGAAAATAGCGTCACATGGTCCCGTAAAATTAACGTCATTTGACCACGTGAAAATAGCGTCACATGGTCCCGTAAAATTAACGTCATTTGACCACGTGAAAATCACGACGTTAGGTCACTTAAAATTAACGTCAATTGATCACGTGAAAATCACGACGTTAGGTCACTTAAAATTAACGTCAATTGATCACGTGAAATTCACGTCCACCTTTCACGTGAAATTCGCGTTATTTGATAACGAAAAGTTCACGTCATGTGGTCACAAAAGAGTCATTTATTCACGTCAGATTAACGTCATTATTTGACGTCGAATATCACGTCTTCAAAATGGACATTGTCACCAAAAAAATGACGTCAATTTAAGGGCATTTTATGACCAAAAAATCACGTCATATTCGACGTCACACGGGTACTTGGGGGGTGTCCTAAAAGTTCCCGTACTGACGATTCGTGAATTTTTTACAAGCAAAATAACAAACTTTAAAACATTGTTTTTATGCTAATGGTGTAAAGCACTTTTACCAAAACATAGGAAAAAAATTTGGAACTTACATTTACATTAAATGATCAAATTGTCCACCCCTTTCATCGAAGCACACCTGAAGGCATTTTGCGCATATTTTTAGAAACGCGTTTTAAGATGCTGGGAGTGACTTCTTGTATCCTTAGCATGATGGCATTTTTCAGATCCTCTATTAATTGTGGATTATCGTCATAAACTTTGTTCTTTAAATATCTTCACAGAAAAAGTCACGTATACTCAAATAAGGGGAACGAGGTGGCCCAAGATTTCTTGAGAAGAGTCGATCGCCAAAAAAATGTTGAAGCATGTCCATGGTTTCATTACTTGTATGACATGCTGCACCGCCTTGTTGGAACCAAGAATCTCATTCATTCACTTCTAATAATGCAACAAATTGTTGGATAAGTTCTCTGTATACAGTTCCATCAACAGTTGACTCGAAAAACAGATTGCAATATCCTTCGTTGAGTTTCTTGCACAAAGTCTGGTGTAACAATTTTCGGTCTGCCACTTCTGTGTTACACTGCAAACTCGGGACACACATTCAGAACAGATTTGGCGCGCTTTCAGGAAAATTGTGTTCCGATAGTGTTCCACATGCGTTCCTTCGCACAGATCGAATTCTAAAAGCATTCCAGAACCGGTGACAAAGTGTTCGGAATGTGTTCTGCTAAGGGATTTGTTGAATTTCCCTTAAGGAACACATTGCGAACTTTTTTGGAACATCTTATAGAACATATTGCAAACACTTTTGAATCACATGGTAGAATACATATTGTCGTTGAAAATTACAAGGATTGAATATCTGCTTTGATAGTGTTTCAAACTAATTTTACGATCTCAATTGATTTTAAACACTTCATAGAACACTTGTACATTTGCACATTTGAGATAGCAACACATTTTTAATCACTTGACCGTGCTTTTAGATTACAAAAAGTAGTTGGCCATGTTAAAACTCCTAACAGAGGGTAGAAGTGGACAACAACAGTTTGGCAACCACTGAAGACACTTTGTGGAGGTGGCGACAGATGGCAACATCTGTCATATGTGTTTGTGTGTGTCTTGTGTTTTCCTACTTGACGATGGTTTATAAGCTGGTCCTTGCGACCAAGCACACAAGCCTGAAAATATATGTCAACCAACCAACCAAATAAACTAAGATCCGCAACGTGAATCTTTTTGAAAACATTTTGAAATCATTATATTTTTGTTTGTGCGGGACGTGGCTGCTTAAATTATCCAAACTTTGGAGGAAACATCTTACCAGGTGTGAATTGTAAGAAATCGATTGTTATTGACTCTAAAATTTATGATTTTGCTATATATTTAAATGATCTGGATTTCGAATCTCGATCCGATTAGACTTCTGGGTTAATTCCTAGTTTCGGTGTACGGCGACTTTTTATTTCTCGCCAAACTTGTTGGCGAGAAAACATCGCGTAGCCACGCGTGATTGGACGACGCTACTCGGAAACCGCGAAGTCAAACAACTGTAAATCACGTGACGGTGTTCTGGAACAGTTGTTTAGGGAAAAAATGGCCGCCATATTCAAATACGTTACACTACATGTGACAACAAAAATTATCAAATGTAACGTTAACTTCAGCCACTTAACATCGATAATAGCATGCAAAATGCAGAAAAAATTTGCTTTTTTTTAAAAATAAGTTATCGCCGATTGCTAAAACATTCAAATACATTATTTCAAAAATAAATACCTATAATTACAGCGAATTTTCCAGTACACAACAAACGCGCGGCATAAATGCAATAAAATCCAATGGGATGGAATCCGTCACCTTTTCCGTTGTTAATAAATGATTTAAATTAAATTTATTATACATTTCGCATTTAAGAGCAATAATTGAGAAAATTAAAATAAAATGCAGATGATTTAAGAATTTAAAACGAAAAAAATCGAGTAGCGTCATCCGAAAAACACCAACCGGACCGGAAATGGTCGTTCACAACTGAACGAATCCCAAGAAAAAAAATCAAAAGTGACTCATCACATTCCGAACCCCCCTTCTTCCCCGTCAGGTTTTAGGGTTGCCCCACACATCGCGGGAGGAATATCGTTGCATGGTTGCCGGATTGGAATTATTTATCGCCTATTTTTTGTCGCCAAAATTCCGAAAAAGTCGCCGTACACCGAAACTAGGATTTAACCGACTTCTGAAATAGTTATTTTGACTTTGTCTTGGTATCTTATTTGAAATTTAAATCAGGGATTAAATGGTTCCAAAATTTTATTAACAATATATTTGTTGTATGACATTATATTTTTTGTATGTATTGACGTACGGTCAATTGATTATTTCTTATTAAAATTATTTTTTGCAAATTTTTTGTGTTTCTTTTACTTTTCCCAAAGGTGGTTTATGGATCGCGTTGTAATATTCTTATGTAATAAAAACTCGTAAAGTATGCCATGCTTAAGTAAATTTGTCAAAACCATGTTTTTTAAATTTTCAAATACAAAGACTTTCTTTTAAATGTAAAAACAAAAATATCTTTTAACATTTATGTACATTGCAAATCAGATATGCATACCTTCATTGTTTTAATTATAACGTTAGCATAAGACATTCATAATCCAACTAAATTTTGGTTGGTGACCCTAGTTTTTTTTCTAGTGAGATTAAGATCCTTAGTATAAGATATGAGGCAAAGTGGCAGTGCTTTGTATTGCCATGCCACAGGGCCGGGATACGAATCCCGGATTGGGTGAGTTTCCCTCAGCCTTTCAAAATATAAGTGGGTCGATAAAATGAGGACCAAGCATGCTTGGGAACTAAACACTGGTGGTCCTGCGTAGGTTGACCACCTAACCGGGACATATACATAGCAGCCCAGCGCCCTAGATAACGAAAGCTGAATTAGGCACGGAAGGACTTGGCCCAATAATGTGCTGTTGTGACAAGGATTTTAGTTTTTCATTATGGGACATATATGTATATACTTAAACTATACTGCATCTTACTAATACATTCATTTGAGTTTTTGAAGTTTTGTTACTTTAAGGGGTCATAGGTGTCTTAAAAATGTGCAAAGAAGGTACTACAAAATAGTTTGATCTTTCATGTAGTTTTTTAACTACTCAATATATAAGTATAATTTTTTTACTTGTAATTCTACAAGATTTATTCAATATAAAACTAATTTTAAAATTGATGAAACTTCAGCCAAAACTAAAATAAATGATATTAAACATAAAGCTATTTGAAAACATTGTGATTAGGCTTGCGCAGCAAATTTTGAGGTCAAAATTGAAAAAATGACCAAGAAAATGACTTTATATTGTACAAATATGTACAAACAAAGACTTATACCTAAATCCTCAGCTCAATTTTAATTAGAAATTATTTTAAGAACTTTTTTCTAAAAAAATTAATAAAAATTTTAAAATTTTTATTTTAAATTTTTTTTTAATGATTTCTAATTAAAATTGAGCTGAATATTTAGGTATAAGTCTTTTTTTGTACATATTTGTACAATATGAAGTCATTTTCTTGGTCCTTTTTTCAATTTTGACCTCAAAATTTGCCGCACAAGCCTAATCACAATGTGTTCAACTAGCTTTACGTTTAATATCATTTATTTTAGTTTTGGCTAAAGTTTCCTGAATTTTAAAATTTGTTTTATATTAAATTAATCTTGTAGAATAACATTTAAAAAAATTATACTTATATATTGAGTAGTTAAAAAATTACATGAAAGATCAAACTCTACTTTGTAGTACCTTCTTTGCACATTTTTAGACTACTATGACCCCTTAATATTTTTTCTAACTCCAATAGAATACATAAAATTTTCCAGGTAACAAAATAGACAAAGAAAACAATAATCACAATTATTGCCAATAAAAGTTTGCAGGTAGGTAAGATAAGGTTAGGCAGACAGGTTAGTCATATACTAAAGGTAGAGTAGGGTAACTAATGTAAGTAGTTAGGTAGGTAAATTAAGAAGGCAGGCATTCAAACAGATTGGTAGTTAAGGCAGGTAATCAGGCAAGGTAGGTGGTTTTGGCAGGCCGACAGGTATAGACAGGTAAGGTAAGGCTGGCAGATAGGTTAAGCAGGGAGGTAAGTAAGCAGCTGGGTAGGTAGGTTAGACAGTCAGACATGTCTTCAGCATTGCTGTAGAGCTGCACAAAAGCATCTTGTAGTTGTAGGAACATGCTAACTCAACATCAAAATTAATAGACTGGGTAAAGGGCTAGTCAAATTGCCATATGTTTTTACAAAGATAAATGACTTAGTTTTTAAAAAAATCCATGTTAAATTCTAACATAATTGTGCATTAATTCATTGAAACTAATTTCAAAATTTTTAATTGTTTTTGGTCAAATTTTAGAATTATGAGTTGATTGACTCCATGAATTATGTAACATTTATTTATGAGCATTTTGTTATTAACCATTATAGTAAGATTGTCTTATAAAGTTAAGACATTTACCAGAGTTGCCAACCTGCTAGATTTAAAAAGAAGGAGATCCTAGGCAGAAATCGGGAGATTTTCATTTTTTTTATTATAAATTCAAGGACTTTTCCAGAAATATTCAGTGACTAGAAATTACTAACAAAATTAAATCTTTTTTTGGTATATCAAGTGGAGCGTTTGGCATTCTTTATTTATATGCAGAAATAGAATATCTTTGAAAATTGTATCTGGCGTAAACGATCGAATTCTTTTTGACATACTTTCATCAACACTTTTAATTTGAGTGGCAGTTTGCAGAAAATGCTTTTCAAAACGCATAGAGGAACGCTATTTTTTGCATTTACGAAACACCTTTCAAAATAGTTTAGGTATGATTTTTACTCCTTTCAAAACAATTCACGTTGGATTTACGGCACACTTTCAGTAACACTTTTATTGAGCAGCAGTTTGTTGTATGGTATAAAATTTAACACATGCTTTAAAATTTTCCATGCAAAATGCTTGTTCTCTTTAAAAAAAACTAGTACTTCTGTTTCATGTTCAACGGTCATGACGACTTGCCTTATGGGCATAAAACAGAAGAATTTTTTTTCTTAAAGACTTCAAGCATCTTGCATGTAAAAATTTAAAGCAAGTGTTAAATTTTATACAATACAACAAACTGCTGCTCAATAAAAGTGTTACTGAAAGTGTGCCGTAAATCCTACGTGAAGTGTTTTGAAAGGAGTTCCGAAAGTGTTCTAAAAGCGTCCCCGAATGTGTTTTGAAAAAGCGTTCCCGGATATGTTTTGAAAATGCGTTCCCGAATGTGTTTCTTAAAACGTTCCTGAATGTGTTTCTTAAAACGTTCCTGAATGTGTTTTGGAAAGTGTTTCCGAATGTGATCCGAAAAGCGTTGCCAAATGCGTTCTAAAAGTGTTCTGAAGAAAATATTGTTCCATTAGGTGTTTCGAAATGTGTGCCTAAATGCGTTCCGGATTGTGATCTAAAAAGGGAGACAAAATAAAGTGTTTGGAAAGGCACTTCAAAATATGTTCCAGAAAGTGTTCTGTAATGTGATCTAAACTAGGAGACAAATATAGTATTCTGCAATGTGTTCATAATCTGTTCACAGATTTGCAGTGTATCTTCCACCGAACCTGATGTCGCACGAAATCTCTGGACGAGTTTATATAGAGTATCTTTACTCAGTATAGCATCAACTGGATATTTATGTCGCCAAAATTCTTTACATCTTTCATTATGATTTACATCCAAAATGAGCTTCATGCAACGCAATTATCTAAATGCGTGAAAAATGATGTTGGAATGAAGAACAAAATGACATGTAATTTTATTACAGAACAACTTGAGCACGAAAAAAACCAAGCAATAAAAACAAAAGATTTGATGAAATAATAAGCAGACGATAAAATTTAATATTTTAAAAATTAAGCTCGGATAATGATTTTTTGAAGTTGGAGTAAGGGAACTTTTAGGACACCCTGTAGAACGGCACCAGTCTCTGAAATATAAAACACACACACACATATGTATGTGTGGGGACAATTAAACCATTCTGCGTGAGCTAGCTACAAGCCTCACGCCCTGCGAACTTTCGAGTGAACAAGACTTTGAAACCTGGCAACACCAGAACTCATTCTCCTCTCTACCGCTACTACGCGCGGTTTGTTTTTAATCTTGTCTTCTTCATGTTTTTTACTTCAATATTCAATTTAAATTAATCTTATCAACCTAATCAATCTCAGTCTAATAAATAATAATGTGTTAAGTTATGAATGGTATATTTTTGCAACCTTCCAAACTTTAGTAAATATTATCAACGTTACTCCTAAACCTAAAGCCACATGGTATAGGTCTCATAGGCCTACGCTACAGTGGTTACCTGGAACGTGAGACACCTTCTGCATCCGTGGTAAGCAGTAATTCTCCTGTTGTTTTTGCTGTACCTTATTGCTCTGTATTCCCCTACCCATTCGATTATTCTGGTTTTGTTTCTTTGTCACTATGGCTACCAATGACGGTACCGATGCCCAAATCTCACGTGTTTCAATTAAGTGTCCACCTTTTTGGAAACCTAACCCAACAATTTGGTTTGCACAATTAGAAGCACAATTTGAACTTTCTAATATCACCGCCGATACAACCAAATTTAATTATGTCATTGCGTCCGTTGAATCGGACATATTAAACTCAGTTAGTGATATAATTTTAAACCCCCCCTCCACTGATAACAAATATGAGATAGTTAAAAAAAGGCTCATCGAGCTAAATTCCCAAAGTGAAGAGTCAAGAATTCGCACATTACTTCAAGGGCTTGAATTGGGTGACCAGCGCCCATCTCAATTGCTTTCCCGCATGAAGGCGCTGGCCGGCGATACGTTTGGCGATACTCTCTTGAAATCCCTTTGGATAGCAAGGCTGCCTACAAATATCCAAAGCATTTTGGCCACTCTTGACGTTGATCTACCAAAACTAGCCGCAACTGCAGACAGAATAAACGACATCGCACCCGCCCAAAATGTAAATAGCGTTAGCATCCCACCCGCCTCTGATGTCGAAAGACAAATATCCGAACTTACGAAACAAGTAAGTGAACTTGCGGCGATCGTACGCCGTGGTGATGAAAGACGAAACAGATCCCCGCAGCGTAATTGGCAGGGAAATGGACGTCGTCAGCGTAGTTCTTCGCGTGGGCGCTATAAGGAGCCTGAAAATGGAATGTGTTTTTATCACACTAACTTTGGATCTCGTGCATTAAACTGCAATGCGCCTTGCGCTTTCTCGGAAAACCGAATGAGCGATCGCTCGTAGGCCACAATCGCGACCGCTCTATTAACCGTATTCTTCTGGCCGACCCTTCCTCTAAATTAAATTTTCTTGTTGATACTGGTGCAGATATATCTGTGTTACCCAAAACACATGTACCTAATGCCAGAATTTCCAATAACTTTTCCCTGTACGCTGCGAACGGCACAAAAATTGACACTTTTGGCACTACCCTTTTAAAGGTCGATCTTAACTTGAGAAGGTCATTTACATGGACCTTTGTTATAGCTGATGTCAGCCAACCTATTCTGGGAATCGATTTTCTCATACATTTTAACTTGCTGGTAGATGCCAAAAACAATCGTCTCATTGACAACGAAACCAAATTGTCAACTGTCGGTAAACCTTCCACAGTTAGCCAGTCGTCCACAAATGTTTCGATTCTTTTGGGCCAGTCAAAATATGATAAACTTTTATCTAAATTTCCCGAGCTAATAAATCCATCTCAAGTGACCTCACCTAACAAATCCCCATCTGTGTATCACTATATTGAAACTAAAAGTGCACCTGTGTTTTCAAAACCGCGCCGCCTTCATCCTGACACGTTAATTGCTGCACGTCAGGAATTCGAATACCTTATGTCGCAGGGCATCATTCGCCCTTCGAAAAGCTCTTGGGCCAGCCCCCTACACATGGTAAAAAAATCCAACGGCGAATGGCGTCCTTGTGGTGACTATCGCCGTTTGAACGCTAACACAGTTCCTGACCGTTACCCAGTCCCACACATCCAAGATTGTACCCAACTCTTTCATAACAAAACAATTTTTTCTACCGTTGATTTATCCCGAGCATACCACCAGATTCCCGTAAACCCTGAAGACGTTCCAAAAACAGCCGTGACAACACCGTTTGGCCTGTTTGAATACGTCTTTATGCCTTTTGGGCTTCGAAATGCGGGACAAACTTTTCAAAGATTCATACATCACGTCTTGTCGGGTTTAGATTTTTGTATCCCTTATTTTGACGACATTTTGATTGCATCTGATACCGAGGAGGAACACTTCAGACACCTCCAACAATTATTTAGCCGACTAACACAGTACGGGCTAAAATTAAACCCAAATAAATGCGTTTTAGGAAAGTCATCTGTATCTTTTTTAGGTTGTTTAATCACGCAAGCAGGCGTGAAACCACTACCTGAAAAAACAAAAGTTATTTTGGAATTCCCGAAACCTGATACCATCTCTCAGCTTAGGCGCTTTCTCGCCATGATAAATTTCTATCGCCGGTTCCTACCCAAAGCCGCAGAAACCCAAGCCCCCTTGAATGAATTCCTTAAGGAATCCAAAAAGAATGATAAACGTCCAGTCCCTTGGACTGAACAGGCCACTATGGCTTTCGAGAAATGCAAAACCGACTTATCCAACGCTGTAACACTTAACTTTTATGCCCCTGATCAACAACTGTCTCTAATGGTCGATGCCTCCAACACCGCCATCGGAGCAGCCTTACAGACAGGAACAGTTACCGACCCTAAACCTCTTGCATTTTTTTCACGTAAACTCTCTACCACAGAGCAAGGGTACAGTACTTACGATAGGGAGCTACTTGCTATTTTTTCTGCAATTAAACACTTCCGTCATAATCTTGAAGGAAGAACCTTCGTAACATACACCGATCACAAACCACTTACTTTTGCTCTGAACAAAAAGTCAGACCCATCTTCACCTCGTCAACTTCGGCAACTCGACTATATCGCACAATTTTGCACTGAAATTAGACATATCACTGGCACGGACAATGTCGTCGCTGACACGTTGAGTCGCATTTCCGAAATAAACTCTATCATTGACTTTCATGCCATGGCAGCTGTCCAAGAAATGGATGAAGAACTGCAGCTTCTTAAGAGCGACCCAAACTGTTCTCTCAATCTCCAGCCCATGCAACTGAATTCCGACCTAAAGATCTTATGTGACGTCAATGGCAATACTATCCGCCCATTCGTACCCGCTAGGTTTCGTCGAGCACTATTTTCGTCTCTGCACAATTTGTCGCATCCAGGCGTCCGTGCCACCAAGAAGCTAGTTATGGACCGTTATGTCTGGCCCTCCATATCAAAAGACATAACCTCATGGACCCGTGGTTGTTTGGACTGCCAACGATCTAAAGTCTCCCGACACACCCGTAGTCCTGTTCTCCAGATACCTGTCCCAGCTCAGCGATTCCAGCACGTGAATATCGATTTAGTCGGACCTCTTCCACCTTCCCAGGGTTACAATTACCTACTTACATGTGTGGACAGATTCACAAGATGGCCCGAAGCTATTCCAATAGAGGACATAACAGCTGACACCGTTGCACGTGCCTTCTTCACCCACTGGATTTCGCGCTTCGGAATTCCCTCTGTCGTGACCACCGATCAAGGCCGACAGTTCCAGTCTGCTGTATTTTCCTCTTTATCATCACTCCTTGGCGTCAAACTCACACGCACGTCCCCCTACCACCCAGCAAGCAACGGCATGGTGGAGCGATTCCACCGTTCACTGAAGCAAGCCATAAAGTGCCACCGTACATCCCGATGGACGGAGGTTCTACCACTTGTTCTTTTGGGACTTCGATCATCTATAAAAGAAGACTTGGGATGCTCTTCGGCTGAGCTGCTGTATGGATCTACCATCCTTCTACCGTCAGAGTTCATCTTGCCATCTCAAGATGCAGTCATCGAACCATCAGATTTCTTGCAAAACCTTCACGAGCATATGCAGGAGCTGGCACCCAGGCCAGCCTCTGCACATATCAAGCGCACACCCTTCGTCCACCCAGAACTTGGCAACTGCTCCCATGTCTTCGTGCGAAGAGATAGTGTGAAGAAACCACTCCAGCCACCGTACGATGGACCCTTTAAGGTGTTACATCGAACAGACAAGACCTTCACTCTCGATATCAACACCAAACGCAGCGTCATCAACATCGACCGCCTCAAACCAGCTTTTATCATCGCAGAAGACATGGACATTCCCCGATCATCAGCAGCTTCGCCAGCCCTGAAAACCCCAGATAAGCCTTCGACAGTCCTAGGAGTTCCACCCAGATCACCGAATATGCCTAACTGCCCATCTTCCCCACAGGATACGTTGTCTAGTGGCGTGCCGCAAACAACAACACGCTCTGGTCGTCATGTACGATTCAATCCTAGGTACTTCTGATTCGTACCTGCGGTACTCGAGGGGGAGTACTGTGGGGACAATTAAACCATTCTGCGTGAGCTAGCTACAAGCCTCACGCCCTGCGAACTTTCGAGTGAACAAGACTTTGAAACCTGGCAACACCAGAACTCATTCTCCTCTCTACCGCTAATACGCGCGGTTTGTTTTTAATCTTGTCTTCTTCATGTTTTTTACTTCAATATTCAATTTAAATTAATCTTATCAACCTAATCAATCTCAGTCTAATAAATAATAATGTGTTAAGTTATGAATGGTATATTTTTGCAACCTTCCAAACTTTAGTAAATATTATCAACGTTACTCCTAAACCTAAAGCCACATGGTATAGGTCTCATAGGCCTACGCTACATATGTAATCGTATTGAATCGCTTTAATTTTCCAGTGCAAACAATGTGTGAATTAAAGGAGACATAATAATTATAGATGGCACGGAATGTTTTCGTGAAGATGAAGGGAAATTTAGAGCGTATTGTAACTGGTACTTATTTCTGGTACGTATTTGTATCTGGTACTGATTTCATAATTTGAAATGATAATGAAGAAACCAACGAATCCCTGTTGCCTGTTTAAAATAAATCCCTGTTAAAATAATCGAGCACTTCTATCCTACATTTAACTTTAAAAACAATGTGACTTAATTTAGGATAAAACTAGCTGATGTACCAGGCGTCGCACTGGTTGGAAAAAATAAACATTAATGTAAGCTCAAAAGATGTATAATTACATATATTTATTATTAATTATTATTATATTTAAGAAGTTCACGAAAATTACTCATACATAAAACAAAACAATGCTATTAACGAAAACTGAAACATGTGAACATGTACTACGAAAAATCAACAACTTATATTACCTTAAAAATTTAAGAAAAACTATACAATTAACAGATAAAGTCATAGTAAATTCCCGAATAAAAACATTCAGCTCATTTGGCGAGGAAAAGATATAGCTTACAACACACCCATTCAGCTCTGGCGCAATGACCTTCGCGCAACCAACCAGCTAATAATAAAAAAAGGTCATTTAGCGCGTTTTTTGCATTAACTTGGTGAGTATTTGGCGAAAAAAAGGAAGACATAAAACCCTAATATGCAGCTCTAGTGCGATAGCCTTCAAAAAACAACATAGTTCAGTATCTTAACTATGCTTTTAAACTAATTCATATTTAAAATCGTATAGGCTCAATAAAATCCTAGAATGGAGACTGGTTGGATTACGTCACTTGAAACATATTAATTATTAATTTCAGATTATTAATTTAGTTTCTGAAGGTAATGGCAACAATATAAAATAAACATTTATAATTTCAATTATTTTCTTAAAATTTATATTTAATTTCTTCTGCCGAATGGCATCACGAAAGGACGAAAATGAGATGACGTGAGCGAAAAAGGTTTTTTTTTTTTCAAGAATGCATTGAACATAAAAACGTTCGAAAGCGATACAAGGAAAGATATGGTTCGTAAAATTCTTAGCCTATGTTTCTTCCGGAGATGGAATGAATTTTTGAGCCAAATTTCGTGACAATCTGTTATGTGATTCTTTAGATTTCGTGGTCTAATCAAACAGACAAACGGAATTTGCCTTTCATGCAGTATATAGATAAATATTTGTATTATTTTTTTTCTTCTTATGCAGTGAACGTGGTCGTTATAAAATATCCGACAAAATGTATAGATTAAAATGAAGCAAAATTTTTACTTTACAAAATAATACAGGAAATTCCTTTCTTCCCATGTCCCGCACGGCACATTTTTTTTTTTTGTTTGGAGCATGGTTAAAAACTCAGAATTTTTTGCAAAATATCTGTTAGATATGAATTTTATATTGATCAATTAATCATCATTTTTTAATTGATCATCAATTCCATTTCTCAACATAAACAACAATTCGATTTCTCAGCTTTCTAAATAATTTTGGCTTTTCCAATGTAAAATAATTACTTCTCATCCCTTAGATATAGCCCTGGGTTTTAAATTCATTTGTGGCTTCATTGCAAAAATGTTGGATTGAGTTCTATATAGATTTTTTGGCTGTGAAACCTGCCTTACAGAGAGCTTAAAGTTGAGTTCGTATCCGCTTTTTGTAGCAAAATTTTAAAAAATCCAAAACTTATACTTGGATAAAAGGAATAATAGCAATCGAAGAATATATCACGTCGTCCGGCGCTATTTCGAACAAGGAAATTCTTCTTAATCACCATTTTTTCGGCATAAAAAAAAAGGATTAGTTCCAAAATATTTATGTATGTTCAGTAGTCCGATAATCAAATTATATGTTGCTTTTGTTCGGATAATTCTTCCTTTGTAATTTACAATGCATTGACGAACGTCGCTTATGTGCGGTACACTCTAAAAAATGAATGCTCAAAACGACGACATTTTCCTTAATTTTGACGATTCCATTTCTGGCAAATGCTCCGAGTTTTCGTTTCCTCAAAGTGAGGAAATTTGAATCGTCATTTATATGAGGATTTGAATGTCGCATAATCTGAAGAAATATTTCGTCGTTTTTGAGAATGTGAGAACAACAATGAGATTCTGTTTTCTCAAAATCAAGATACAGAATCGTTAAATCACGATTGCAAAAGTGAGGATTCGCGTTTACTCAAAAGTCACGCGATAGTTTTACGAAACACAAAAAATAAAATTAACGAAATGAGGCTTGAGGATTCGTAAATCATCAAAATGAAAGTGTTATTTCTGAGAGTGTATAGCTCCGCTTTCCCCTACATCTAATTTTCTACGTTCTATATCCTAAAATTTATCAAATAAGAGCCTTACATTTGTGTGAGGTGTTAACACAATTCAAATATAAGTATTAACATGCCTCAAATACAGCTATTAAGATTCCAATACAATTTTTTAAAAAATGTGTATAAACGGAATATGTATTTTTCAGTAACACAATAATTGCTGTAAGCTTTATAATCTATGTATGTAAGTTCCTCAGTCACATCTGGGATATGTATCAATAAAACATAATACAAAAGGATGGATGAAATAGCTAGATCGTTTTATTTGTCAAATCCCAAAAACAATCATGTTGATCAAAAGAACTAGAACTAGTAAGAACGGTAGGTGAAGTGGAACTATGAATTTTATTATAATAAGCGGTTATCGATGAAGCGGAACCAGTACGAGCTGTCTCGTGAGTTTCAGGTCAGTTTGTTTGTTAGTTTGAGGTCACTCTTTAAATTCGTCATGAATATATGCAACCATATATAAGTATTTAGTTATATAATCAATACGCCCAATGCTCCTAAAAATTTCTTCAAAAACATCAGCTGCTACAAAAGGTTAGTTAGATATATCTGTAGCGAATTTCACATTTTAATTTATGTATTGAAAACGAAACATGTATTTTCCTGACAAATTACGACTGGTGACTATACCTAATAGCTTCATTATGAACATGGCAGGAAAGTCTATCTACCGGCCACATTTTCACGTTTTGGATTATCTCTCTAAAAGATTAAATTTCCATTACAACGTAACCGTAGAAACTATATCTGGGTACTTACCTGGTCTTCTTGAAGGAAAATTCGATATAGGCATAGGAAATTTTGGAATGAATGAAGATAAATTTAAGATTTTGCATTACACAGTACCTTATAACACAATAGAATTTACTTTTATGTGCGAGAAAGCAACTGAAGAACCGAAATTCATGGCATTTCTGTACCCATTTCACAATGATTTTTGGATTTTCTGTCTCTGTTTTACACTTGTAGCAACTGTTGTATCCAAGTACATGGCATCTATGAAGCAGCATTCTGTCAGCATACTCCTGAACTTGGTCGGAAGCCTCCTCAAGCAGCCTCTGAAGGTCGAAGTCAACGCGTCGAGGAAGACAATGTGGTGGGCAACTTGGCTGGTGTCTGCGGGCGTCATTTCATTTCTGTACAATGCAGAGTTTCTGAATTACCTGACGCTTCCGATTAAAGCTTACAGCCCGAAGAACCTTCGAGAGCTCTCGGATGCCGTGCAGAACAAACAATTTAAATGTTTTATGACAAAATACACGACTACTTATTTGTTACAAAGCAAGGCGGAACATCTGAGATTGTTGGGAGAGTTTGCATCAAAAAATGAGTGGTATATAGAAATAAATATATTGATCGTATTAGCAATACCGAGTGTGTGATAGCAAACGACCTAGTTTTGAAAATGCTCCATTATTATCCGCCAAAGGTAAAACATTTTTCCGACGACAGTTTTAGCTTTACTAGTGTGGTTGTCTTAGCGAGAAAAAGTTTTTGCTGTCTTGAACAATTAAATATAGCTATGCTCAATATGATGGAAGGTGGTTTTTCACAAAAGTTTTTTTTTGATACCAATCGACATTTGATTTGGCAATATGAATTCTTATCACTGACATCTCCGGACGACTCAACGCACGCTCTTAGCATGGAAGATATGAAGTACCCGTTTTACTTATTGTTGTTGTGCTACGCTTTGTGCATTATCGTTTTCCTGTTTGAAATTATTTTACCGAAAATAATTGCTCTCAAAATTTTATCACATTAATCTGTTTTGTGTTTTGTGTTTTAAAACTAGAAATTAAAAATTTGGTAAGTGAAGCTGCTTAAAATTGCTAGATCAAGGTGATACGCTCAAACACACCGCATTTCTTTAACATATTTCGACACACGATCCAACTTTTCTTTAAAAAAGAAATTCCTAAAATAAAAATAAAAATAACATTTGTGCAATTGTATTTTTTAGTTATGTATCTGAATTAATTCACTGCTCCATTACATGGTTATTCATATTCAAATTTTAAAGATGGTAGATTTTAGTGCAAAGTAACTAGCCAGTAGAAAAGCATTTGTTTAGGTAGGCTATATAGTGAAAGCTATCAAAGTTTTACTTGGAAGAAATTTTTTTCACTCTTTTTGACCTTACAGCAAATACATATTCTACTATTTTTCATTTGCTAGCTATTACAAGTAAGATCATATTTATTAACGAGTTTGGTTTTTGATTATATCCTTTTTAGAAAATTAACATAGCCAAATATTCTATCTTTATTTTTTTGAACAGCGGTCAAGTGATGATATCAACATTTGAATACACACAATCAAAGCATTTGTATAGCTACATCACGAAGTTTGAAATCACGAAGCAATTAGTAATATTTTTGTCTTAAGCAATGTCTTTAATTTTTATTATGTATAGATTTTCACAAAAGCTTCAAACGATACATTTTGAAAAAAATATTTTTTTTGTATAATGAGCAAATTTTTCCACATTGCTATTTTTCAGTGTAATAAAATGATGTTACAAAAATTACAATAGTTTATTTTATTATTATTTTTATATTACGATCGTAAATAGAAGATGGATTATCAATTTGACTGTCAATAAAAAAGTATATATATTTTTTATTGTTTAGGCAGATAACACATGTTAACATAGTTTTTCAACAATTTCGGGTATTGTTTTTATGATATAAGAAGGAGTAAAATGCAAAATAACATGTTTTTAATTTTAATTTTTGCATTTTATAGGGGAGAGTGTTGTACCTCGGGACATTTTCTACATTTTAATTTTTTTTCTTCAATAATTATAGTCAAAATAAAAATTTAAAAGCAGCATTTCAACACACCAATATACTTCTCTCTAATATATTTTTTTAAATTCTGGCAGCTTGAAATTAAAAAATTGCCACTCATTTAAAGTAGAGATAGAGAGGATAAACTGTCCCAAGGTACAACATGATGTTGTACCTTGGGACATACTTTATAATTCAGTCAATAGTCATACAATTGAACTAATTTGTGTCAGGAAACAAACTTTATTGTTTTTTCAAGGAAATACACAAATAAAACTTCATAATTCACGAATAATTTAAATTATACAGCAAAATTGCAAGTCCAAATTTTTTAACATTATATGATGATACAATATGCTTTACTGTCCCAAGGTACAACACATTACATGGTTTAAATAAAAGCACGATAGTGGCCAATCTAAATGCATTATCATTATTTTCTCTTAACCAAAATATTTTAAAATCTTCTCTTTTATGAAGAAAATAAAATGCAGTTGACTTTTTGTAAAAGTACAAAGGTACAAAATTATATTAGAAAGAGAAAAATATTTACTTTGAGGTTACGAAATATTATTTTTTGTCACCAATTCATCAATTCAATGATGCTAGTGTTAAATTTTATTTTTATGATGTCTGTTGGTTAAGGCTACTATTAAAAATAAACAATGAATGAATATTGCCAATAGATTCTTAGAAATTGTCAGTGTCCCAAGGTACAAGCGTCCCAAGGTACAACACTCTCCCCTATGCCTTCGTTGCAAAGATGTTTGTTGATATTCGACACGTAGTTTAATTTCTAGAATATTTATTTCCAGTTAATTTATTAAGAGTCGAATTTCTCGAAGCACATTTTTTCTTTAATTTCAAAAATATATTTTTTATAACTGCGTGAAAAAAATCCGACTATTACGTTATAATTCAAACGCTTGCAAAAAGTCAAATTTTTGAAACAGTGACAAAAAGTACTTTTTTCCCCCCAAAAGCTGCGAAAAAAGTACATTTTTACACTCTTTTCATAAGATGCCAACATTTCAAGTAAAATTTCGATTTGATAATACTCATAAAATCCAAAGATTTATCGATCTGCTTTATTTAAAAATATTATGCGCGTGAATTATTTTTGAATCAATGAAATTTTTTTGTCGCGATGAGAATATTTTTAAGTCACGCTCTTCGAACTGCGAGTTCATTGGTTGTTTTCTTTGACACCTCTTCTGGAAGCTCAAAATTCATGTTAGCAATTAGCACGTGAATTATTTTTAACCAATAAGATTTGATTTTTTTCACGCAATTATAAAAAATAGTGTATGAAACGCGTGCGAAAAGTAAACTTTTTAAAACACGTGTCATTATTTCACTCGCTCGTACCTCGCTCGTGAAATAAAATCCACTAGTTTCAAAAAGTATTACTTTCCACACTTGTTGCATAAATAACTATTGTGTCTCCAGAAGAGATGTCAAATAAAACAACCAATGAACTCGCGGTTCAGAGCGTAGCGCTATAAAAAAAACAATAAGCGTGTTTCAACATTTTGTCAAAGAAAACAACCAATGAACTCGCAGTTCGAAGAGCGTGACTTAGAAATATTCTCATCGCGTGAAACAAATTTCATTGATTCAAAAATAATTCACGCGCATAATATTTTTAAATAAAGCGATCGATAAATCTTTTGACTCTTTGAGAATTATCGAATCGAAATGTTACTTGAAATGTTGGCATCTTACAAAAAAAGTGACACAAAGTACTTTTTTTCACTGTTTTTGGGTGAAAAAAATTACTTAGTGTCACTGTTTTAAAAAGTTTAACTTTTTGCACGCGTTTGATATTGAAATTATAATGTAAAAGTCGGATTTTTTTCACGCAGTTACAAAAAATTAAATTTAGTCTAATTAGCACTTGAATTATTTTTAACCAATAAGATTTGATTTTTTTTTCACACAAGTATAAGAAATAGTGTATGAAACACGTGCGAAAAGTAAACTTTTTAAAACACGTGTCATTATTTCAATCGCTCGTACCTCGCTCGTGAAATAAAATCCACTAGTTTTAAAAAGTGTTACTTTTCACACTTGTTGCATAAATAACTATTAATCATTTGGAGCCAAACCATTATTAATAAGCATTTTACTTCAATCAAAAAAACAGCTTATAATAAAAGAAATATATATCGATTGAACAAAAGAATTATATTTAGTATACAAAGTAACAAGTACAAATTTAGGGTTTTTATGACAGTCTGTAACAGTTTTTTTTTCTTTTCAATTTTTATTCACGCCTTTTAAGGAGATACGATACCCAAAAGATTATTTTAAGCAATACTAACATAAACTTGCAAATAATAGTTTTTTATATAATTTTTACTCTCACTAAACATTTCTAGCAATAAAAATAGTTATTTAAGCAACTAGTTCCGAAAATGATACTTTATTAAGCGAGTGGCTTTTTATTTCACGAGCGAGGTACGAGCGAGTGAAATTATGACACGAGCTTAATAAAGTATTATTCGGAACGTGCTTGCTTACAATATTTTTTATAATGACGTGCAAAAAAGTATTTCTACCAATGAGTGATTTTCATGACATCCTTTAGTTTCCATGGAGATATTCGAAAATGCAAAGTAGTGAAAGAAAAGTTGCAAAATACTTTTCTATTTTGAATCAAAATAGTATTTAGATTAATTAGTGCTACCGAACGTAGGTGAAAATGAATTTGAAATGATGTTCGACCAACTTCCAGATTAAATTAACAAAGCAGCTAATCAAGTTTGGTCGAATCTTAATCCAGAAAAGTATTGTTTGGAGTGAAATTTGTGTTCTTACTTTTATCTTATTTCATTTCCTTTAATAATTTTTGTAATACCTTTAGTTTCCATGGAGATTAGAAAATGCAAAAGTAATGAACCAATAGAATTAACTGAGTTTCGTGACCATTTAGTTTCCATGGAGATATTCATGACATCATTTTGCTTTTCTACCAATCAGATACTCTTATTTACTTTACCACACTGTGCCGAAAATGAAACTTTCGCTCACTGTCTGTGACGCAAGCACGTAAAGTGTCATTTTCGCAACGATTTATGAATGAATATGATATAAAAAAGTGAACTTTTTTGCACGTTGTTATAAAAAAAATATTTACAATTAGTTTTCCTGTTTTTTAAGTTATGGTATGGTACATATATATTCCAGCTTGCGTGCTTGTTCATTTTTTAAGTTAAAATTTTAAACTTTCTTTAAAATGCTACTCCTCTTTCAATTTTAATAATAAACAAACCAAACTTTTATAGTTAGTTTTTAGAACTAATTGCTCAAGAACTGTGATATTGACTTTAATATGTGAGCTTTCTACAGTAAAAAAGTTACACGTAGTTGTAGAGAATATCTTAAAAAATCAAAAACGCTGTATATTATTGAATTCAAATTTTTTTAAAGGGATCATAGTTAGCGACAGCAAAAATGAGCAATTCTTAGTATTGATTTCGAAAGGCTCTAAATCCTTTAAAAAATTATGGTACAATAAAAAAAATTGCACCAAATTATAAATTGTACTTTTATTATTATATTTACACCTAAAAATCTTATTTTTTAAAAAAAATAATTTTTAAAGAAAAAAGATATCTTTTGAAACGTACAATTACGGATTTTCAAAATACTAGTATTTTTTCGGTGCACTTTTCTCCAAATCCATTAAATATTTCTTAATAATTTTTTGTGTGTGTTATAAAACCATTTTAGATCTATTTAAGTCACCTAATTTAGTGTTATTAAAAGAAATCTTTTATTATTTTACACTTTTCTTCGTTGAAAATCAGAATTTTTATGAATGTAGAATATAATGTTTTTAAGATAAAATTTAAAAATTATTTTAAGCAAAAAAATAGGTGACTTAAATAGATCTAAAATGGTTTTATAACACACACAAAAAATTATTAAGAAATATTTAATAGATTTGGAGAAAAGTGTAGGGGAAGGTGGGTTACCTTGGACCTATTTTGACTTTTCAATTTTTATTTTCTTAATTACTAGCAAAAAGTGAATAAAAATATTTTTACTGAATACTTTATGTTGTTATACACAACATATATTTATTTTAACATGTTATTTAAATGATTTCAACTATTAAAAAAATAAATACCGAAAATTGTAATTAGGACCAAGGTACACCACCGGCGGTGTACCTTGGTCCAACCGGTAGTGTACCTTGGACCAATTATTAACAGGTAGAGAGACTCGATTTACAGTCCGAAAAGCAATATTTATTAGCCACAAAAAATTCAAAAATACATTTTACAACCTACTCTTATTTCTATCCAAGATTGTAGTAATCGGTTATGTTAGGCCAATTGGCTCAGTAAGGGGATTTATTGCCTTACTTTTTTTTAGTGCCCTTTTGGCTTTTTCAGCTGCAATGCAATCTTTCTCGGGTGTATTCGTTAAAATGCAGCATAAAATTAAACTGTTTTTTCATGCCATAGAAAAACATTTAGCTATCTTTCTGTCTTAAATTTGAAAAAAAAAAAACTCAAATATTTCCCCCTATGTTTATTCAACTAGGCCTATACGTAAAAAGTATGTTCTGCTTAGATATTTATTATAAAAAATATCTTTTTAGATGAGCATGCAATAATTATTTTCTATATTATATCAATATGGTTAAAATTTTGTAGGCTTCCATAAATCTAAAGAATTAACTACAAAAAAAAATTCTTTATCACATCATATCAAAATTTCTTACGAATTTCCATTTTTCTAGATTTTAAAAATTAGGGTTGCATATTAATAGCTTAAAATTCTTAATTTTTCAAAGGAAAGAATTTACTTGAATTTTAAAAAGGGTTTTCAACAATCTGAAGCACATAAGACCTATAGTAGTGTACCTTGGACCAGGTCCAAGGTACACCACTTGGATATTAAAAACAAAATCGTTATTCACCGAGTTAAGGTTAGACTTAACTTAATTTCAAGCACACTGTTTTATAGCAAAAACTTTGCTTTATATTGCATAACCAGCGTTTCTGAATAAACAGTACATGTTTGAGTAAAAAAATACACTAAAGAATCTGACAAAAATTTACTTTTGAACTGTGAATTTAGTTTTTCGAAACCTCTTTAATCAATTGACCTTTTAAACAAACATATAGAACTTCACTGAGATCCCTGGTAGCAAGTACTTTAACTGCATGTGGTGTTGTTTCAATATCTAAGCTAATCGAGCTAGAATCAGCATAGGTTCGAGGTACACATACGTCCAAGGTACACCACTTACCCCTACCTATGTGTTGAAAATTATAGTTTTGAGAAAAACGCAAAAAAACAAATACAGTCGAACACCTTTAACACGAACTCGAAGGAACCCCATAAAAACATTTCTTGTTAACCGAATTTCATGAAAATCGTCAGGATTTTTTATTTTTTTTTACATTGAGCCAGTGAATAGTTTTCAAATATCAACAAAAAAAATTCATATTCTATAATGTAATACATAAATAATAAAAGCATACTATTAGTAACTAGCAAATTTATACCCGTACTTCGCACGGATTTAAAAAATATCAAATCGATCCAAGTATGTGTACCATATAACCTGTTATAAGATCATTAACTCAAGTTATTCTTCCTGTTCGTTTTCAAGTATGAAGTCCCGTTTTATTGTTTTAAAATTCCAAAATAAAAAAAATGCGGTGTAAAATGCACTCATAAATGTCATCACAATTCCATCATAATAAATAAAACCTTTTAACTCTTTTGGCTCGTTTTGGGAAATAATTTGGCGAGAAAATAGATATAGCTACAAACACACCCATTATACAGCTTTAACGCAATGACCTTAGCACAACAAACAGCTTATAAATTATTTTTAAAGAACATTTTGCCCATTTGGCGAGTTTGGCAACAAATTTGGCGAAAAAATAAAGATTAAAACCCTGATATGCAGCTCTAGTGCGATGGCCTTTATTAACCATCATAGTTCAGTAATAGCTTAACAAACATTTTACACATTTGGCGAGTTTTAATTAATGATTTGGCGAGATTGGCAACGTATTTGGCGAGAAAATAAAGACATAATACCCTAATATGCAGCTCTTGCGATGGCCTTTGTTAACCATCATAGTTCAGTAATAGTTTATTAACAAACATTTTGCCCATCTGGCGAGATTGGCAACGTATTTGGCGAAAAAACAAAGAAAATCCTAATATGCAGCTCTAGTGAGAAGACCTTTATTAACCATCTTAGTTCAGTAATAGCTTTACAAACTTTTTGCCCATTTGACGAGTTTTAATTAATAATTTGGCGAGATTGGTAACATATTTGGCGAAACAATAAAGACATAAAACCCTTATATGCAGCTCTAAAGCGATGGCTTTTATTAACCATCATAGTTCAGTAATAGCTTAACAAACATTTTACTCATTTGGCGAGTTTTAATTAAGGATTTGGCGAGATTGGCAACGTATTTGGCGAGAAAATAAAGACATAATACCCTAATATGCAGCTCGTGCGATGGCCTTTATTAACCATCATTGTGTTCAGAAAAAGCTTAACAAACATTTTGTCCATTTGGCGAGTTTTAATTTATTATTTGGCGGGATTGGCAATGTATTTGGCGAGAAAATAAAGGCCTAATATGCAGCTCTAGAACTTATAGGTTAACTACACCTTTATTGCCTGAACATGCATATTTGTAATCAACAGAACCTTCATTGAAGAAATCATCAACTAAACCCACAATAATCCAGGAATGAAGACTTGTCGGATATACGTCACTTGAAACATATCAATTATTTTCAAATAATGAATTTAGTTCCTGAACGTTATGGCAACACAATAAAATAAACATTTTCAATTTTATTTATTTTTGTTGAAAGTTTCATTTATTTTTTTCAGCAGATGGCATCAGGAAAGTAAAAAAATGATCGGATTTGAGCCAAAGTGGTGTAGTTTTCCAGAAAATTCGAATTTTCTCTAAAAATAGAACATTTTGAGCTCTGAAAGTTCTTATTTTGTAACTCAAGTATGAACTACGCATTTGTGCCAAGTTACGAGTCAAACAAATGTCTAGTTTGTGAGTTTCGAAGAGACATATACACATACATACAAAACTTCATTTTTATTATTATAGATTCAAAGGGGGCGTGACGCATGTGTTTATTTTTATAATTTTAAATTTTTATAAGAAATAATTAACCAATCGATACAAAATTGGTCTCATTCGATAGATCGGACTTCCATCTATCAGAAAATACTGGTTTCAAAAATTAAATTTTTTGGTCATTTTTAACTTGATCTCCCCTTAAGAAACACTATGCATAGTTGACATTACATTATTCTATGCACACTTTTGTACACCATTTTTATAAGAAAGACGTATTAAAAATTTTAAAAATCTAAGGAGCCAAAAATCGACCTTTTTCCAATGAGCGGGCGGCAAAAAAAAAAAAAATGCTTCCTTCTGTTATAGTTCATGATTTTAGCTTAGCATGTACCAGCCGAGCTGGTCGCAATGTTTTAAGTTCCAAACCGAGGTCACAGCTCGTAAAATTATGCAATTGACTAGCCTTGACAAACAGGCATATTAGCCCGCTTTGAATTTGCTAACAAGTATGTTTCATTGGAGATAAATGCAGAAGTATTGATTGGTGTTTTTATTTCTTTTGTAATGTGATTTCACTATGTTGATTCAACATTTGTATCTTACCAATATTTAAAATATGTCTCGTTTCTGACCTATTTATCTCAAAAACTTTGTGAGAATTTTTTATTGAATAATTGAATAAACACAAATTCACAAACGACTTAGTAATGTTAGGTTGCATGCTTACTTCGACAGTCCATCGAATCAGATGATCGGGGTCTTCGTCATTACAAATTCCACAGTTTATGTTCCAGTAAGTTATTTTTGTCCTCAGACTAGTGACCAAAACGTTGCCCATGACGTCAGCCCTGTCGTCATGCTCCTCCTCCTCGCACAAAATCCGGTTTCCCGGGTGGGCGGTGAAGGAGTCCAGGCACGCCCTTTTGGCGTAAACGGGCGTGGCCGTTCTGTCATTGTTGCACCTATTATGAAAAATAAATTTGTAAAAGATTATCGAGTTTTATGGTTTTAGATGCTCAGAAACAATTAATAAACTAATCCACTATGTGTAGCATCGTCCATTCGTCTCCCTGATTTGTTTAGCCGAGAATAAATGGATTTGAGATTTGGCTAAAACATTATTATTTTATTCAAATATAGTGTTTGATTATGATTAAAATACTGTTTATACCAATCTCAAAATGATCACTGACCCTTTCCTTTTATAAAAAAAAATACTTAATTTGAGACAAAGCTTCAGCATTCATTGTAAGCCAATTCTTATCAATTATCATCTTAGCAATTCTTTTTAGTAATTTTTATTGTTAGAATATGAAACAAAATTTTAAATAAGATTTTTAAAAAATTAGAATCCTTTTCCTGAATGGGAGTATAAAATAACAACGCAATTAGAACTCAAATGAAATGTACAGGGGAAAAACAACTTCATTGCATGGGAATTTTTTTCCCGTATTTTGGTATGCTTGGAGAACAAGCGGGACATGGAACCGGTTTCTCTCTCGATTCTTCTTACGCGGTACAAACGTGTGACTCGTATCCACTGATCTCTGGATTCAATCAGGGTTGCCGCGAGAGAAAAACACGCAAGTAACCGGTTTCCATTCACCAGATTAGGCGATGACTCGTTTTTGTCGCCAAAAGGCCTGACGCAGACAGATTCCTATGCAACGAAGATGTTTTCCCCCTGTACACTTCATAGTGAAAGTTAAAACGAGAAACGAACATCTATTCCACTCACTTGAACTTAGCTTTGCTTGGTGGCGCCATCTTCTTGGCGAATTCGGAGTCTCTGCAGCAGGTCCCGTATATCTCGCAGTCCGGGTCGCAGCTGCAAGTTCGGAACAGCTGATCGCCGGTCTTGCAGCTGTCAGCTGCTGCACAATCGCCTAACAGGTGGAAGGTGTCAGATGCCCCGACTGGGATGGAGCCACTGAGGAGACCGAGGATGAGGAAGACATTCATTTTTGTTTGGTTGAATTCCTGTTTGCGAAAATTAAAATAATAATTTACCAAGTGCAAATTTAATAAATTTGAATTATTAGCTCTTTGTATCTCAATACAACTGATTTAGGAAATAAATACTAATGTTTTGAATACATAATTCTGAGCAAGTATAATAAATTGCAACAAATAAATTAAAAATATACGCATAAAAAAAGTTTAATGTCTCATTTGTGCATTTGTATCGATGATTTTCTATGAAATTACATTTCTGCAACACTGTTAAAACGAAAAGCATATTCAAATTAAAAATTTCTTTTACTTGGGGGACTAATACGCTCAATGCAAAGGCGGGAATCAAACCCGCACCCGTTACCGTCCCCCTTCTTCACCCTGGTGGGGAGGATGGTGGGAGCGGCTCATCAGTGTGCTTAAAGGTCTTTTGCGAAGAATACTAGGAAGAACAAGTCTAACATGAAGAATTTAATAACTGTTCTTTGTGATTGCGAATCTGTAATAAACTCTCGCCCCTTAACCTACATAGACGAATGTGACTCAGAACTTGTCCCTCTTACACCTGCCATGTTTCTTCAGGATATCAAGCTATCGGGGGTTCCTGACTGTGATACTGCTGATCATAAAAGTCTCAACAAGCGCATCAAGTACAGAGTAGCTTTGCAGGAAAACCTTCGAAAAAGGTTTCGGTCTGAATATCTCGGATCATTGATACGCAGGTGTGAAAAAAGTAAAACCTCGAAGATAAATGTGGGGGACATTGTGCTCATAAAAAGTGACAACACCAATCGCATCCATCCACCAATTACATCTGGTCATCCTCCGGGCTCCCGACTTTTTATAATGGTTGTTGGAACGTAAATGTAATGTAGTGAAAAACAATGAAAATTTCTTAAAATCTCCCCCCAGTATAATAAAGCCACATAGCAAAAAGTCGAACGATATGTGTCCAAATTTTAATATTAAAGGATTGCAATTGTCGCGTCCTTCGAAACTCGGTAGAGGAATAAAACAAGTTTTTTTTTATGGGATTTTTATAGTTAGATCCTAATCAAGGTTTTTTTTTTACTTACTTAATTGAGGAAGAGAGTTTTTTTTTTATCATGACATATTACAGTATTGTAATATTAAAACGTTAAATGTAATATTAGACTAGTAAATAAAACTTGTTAGCCATTTTTAGCAATAAATATTTTAATTTTTGTAATTCTTCTGAAACGGGGGAAATGGGGCGTGTCTCCAAACCAAAGTGCTCCTGTGTAAATCAAAGGCTAAAATATGATTTTCTACATTCCTTGCTAAGCTAAGTTGGGAAAATAGAAATATGCTATGGAGCAGATCCTTCCGCGGAAGTAAAGAGTTCCATAAATTATGTGTGAATCCATCCAGAAAACATGTTTAAAACATTAATTTCATTTAAGGGGACGCGGTACCCAAAACATTATTTCTAGAAATAATAACATAAACTTTCAAATTTAATTGGTTTTATATAATGTTCACTCTAAATAAAAATTTTCTAGCAATAAAAACGCATATTTACAAGTACTTTTCATTTATTCAAAAAAAGCCACAATTTTGAACTTTTTTTTAAAACCCTACTCCTCTTTCAATTTTGATAATAACTCAACCAAACTTTTATGGTTTCTTTTTAGTACTATTTGTGTAAGAACTGTGCATGGGTTTTAAGATGTGAGCTTCAGTCAAAAAGAAACATGCATTTATACTGAAAATCTCAGAAAATCACACAAAAAATACAAATTATTGAATTCAACATTTTTTAAAAAAATAAATATACATAGAAGACCTTATTCCATGCACAATTTTGTACACAACACAATATATATTTCAGAACACTGGTAAAAAATTTCAAAATTCTAACTTAATTAGCAATATTAAGCACAGGAATTGAAAAACGTGAAACAGAGAAAAAAGGTTGAAAGCAGACGAAATACGTATTCAAACTTATAGGAATGACTCCAGAAAATATTTAATAACTTTTTTTTCTACAAAAGATATCATTATGAAACTTTCAGTAAATTTTTAGAAAGATATTGTGAATAATAAGAAGTAAAAACTGAACATTAATATTTTGACCAATTTTTGGGTACTGCGTCCCATCAGACGAAATACGTATTCAAGCGTATAGGAATGACTCCAGAAAATATTCAATAATTTTTTTTTCTACTGAAGATATCATTGTGAAACTTTCAGTAAATGTTAAGAAGAATATTGCAAATAATAAAAAGTAAAAACTGAAAAATCGATATTTTGACCAATTATTGGGTACCGCGTCCCCTTAAGGTCTAAAAGATTTAAACATTATTTGAGAAAATTTGGCAATTTTATTTATTAGAACGAAAAGTGTATTTTGGTTAAACTGTATTCAGATCATTTGGTATGTAAATATTACCTTACAAGATTTTCCAACTAAAGGAACAACCTCGCATTTCGTTGTGCCTTCTTACTCTTTGTTTTTACCCAAATTAGGTTGTCACGGAGTGTAGTATAACAACATATTATCATGTACACTTGCCCAACCTTATTTTCAATATTTCTTCAAAGATTGAAGTTGAGATTCGTACTATGTAGGTTTCACCCTCTAATGCACACCAGTGGCGTAGCGAGGGGGGGGGGGGTTACAGGGGGTCAGAACCCCCCCCCCCCCCCATGGGGACTTACAAAGGTTTTTTTGCAGAGCTCCAATAACAATTATCTCAAAAAATTTCACCCCCCCAAGGGGGGGGGAGGGAGGGAAGAGGAATCAAACCTTTCTTCTTTAAAAAGTTTACTTTTTTGAATTGCTGTAACAATTTTTGCATAGAACCTCTTTAATGCCATCTCGATAATCGCACTCCTTGTCTTTTTAATTACTCTGTGTATAATTAACATTGCTTCAATTTCTAGCGCTCAGGAAAAATTGCGTTAGGGGATGTAATTGTCCAAGATTAGGGCCCCTAGTCGGAAAGACCTAAAATTGCGTTCCATTACAACAAGAAATTTGCATAAAAGTTTGATTAATTTTGTAAAATTTGTTTGTATATATTATTGCAATCAGGTGGACAAATCAAATGGTAGGACACTTGTAGTTTTAATGTCGCAAAATGTTGTGTTAATGAGTGTAACAAAATCACACTGCTTCCCAATTTTGTCTTTTTCTTTTGTATTTCGTCGGATGTAATAAGAATAAAAAGGAAATAAAGCTATTTTTCCGTAATATATAGTATTTTTGATTTGTCACAGTTTTTTTTCAATAATTGTTATATCTTTGATTTCATAAGAAAAAATATCCAGTAAATCACTTTTCCGTAGACTACGTAAAATTACGTTCTCTGGGCAGACGGCGGACAAAATTTTTTTAGAGCATGAAGATGAAGGACCATCTGATAATGGAGATTCTGTTTTTCCACATTTCCGGTGCACTGAGGAAAAAATTCTGTAAATATACAAAAAAAATTTTAGTAATGTTACGGAAATAACCAATTTTACAAAAAAAGTTTTTGTAATTCTGAACAGAAATCTTCATTTCTGAAGTTACGAAAAAATTTCTAGTATTTGCAATTTGTTTCAACCAATCATGGGCTTCTATATGAAGTGTCACGCGCATCGCCACTAAAGTTTGGTTAGGTTTGAATTATCGTCGCACTAGAGCTACATGAACTAAAGTTTGGCCTTGATTGTGATTCAAGACCAATCGCTATTTTAAATTTATAACTTAGGTGATTGTTTCAAATGAATTTCACTTCTCATTTCCTGACCTTCTGTGTGCCGACATAGTACAGTTGGCAGAGCGTTGGATTGGGCATCTAAACGTTCCTGGTTCGATCCCGGGTTTCGGCAGTCTGCAATTCCTCGGTAGTGTAGTGGTCAGTACCCCGTCTGTCACTCGGGAGACCGTGGATTGATTCCACGGCGGGAAAGCTGACATTTTGTTTTTTCTTTGCAATTGCACGGAAAATGTGGTATCCATAAAATGTTCTTGTATAGTTACAGAAACATTACTTGTGTGGGATACATAAAATAATATGTAAATCTACATGATATAAACATGTAATGTTAACTAAAATATATTATGTGTTTTTACAGCACTATTTTTAGTAATTATTACTAGAAATTTTCTAGGAAAAGTTTTTTACAAACACAAATTTTGTAATGGTTACAGATTTTTTTTCACAGTGTGGGGTCATTCCCTAAGGGTCCCCCATTCGGATAGGGGATTTTTTTGTCTCATCTATTTCTGGATTTCCCGCGCTATTGACAACTTTCCATTCACACTTGTAGCAGAAGGGGCACTATCCGCATTCCGCGTAGAAATCACGCCTTGTTTTTCTTCGAATTTTTTTTGGTAGGATGCTCACCCTCATTTTTCACCCCTAGCTTAGCCAATAAACTAGTCCCTCCCTCTGTGACTTAGAAAGCGGGGGAGGGGGCGTGTCTTCTTTTGGAAAATAAACACTTAGATACACAAGGCAGCTCGTTCTGTGCTTGTCATTCATTGTCGAAATTAAAATCCCTAGAAAACTCCAGTAGTTTTAACTATATTTTACCTCAATTTTTATAGAATAAAAAATTAATTAATTCAAAAATTAATGCAATCAAAATATTACTCAATTCTTGCAAAATAAATCGCGTATTTTGATAAGTCTTCACTAATCACGATATTGAGGTAAGTGACGATTTGTTAGATTATATTTTATATAATTATTCATTATTTGTATTTATTAATTGTTATCATTTTTGCATGTCATTTGTAGTAGCTATATGATGCGAATCTTGTTTGTTAGTTTACAAAAAATTAAATAGGCAGCTTTAGATTTATTTACCCAAAACGTGAATTTTTTTGTTAACTTATATAAATCAGTAACTTTTATCCTCATTAACTTTATAATACATCAGTAACTTTAATCCGGAATAAGTTTTAAGCGTGTTTATTAATAGTTATCATGTGTTTAAGTTCATCATTAATGAAGAAATTTGACTTCTTATGATAAAATTTATTTTATTTGTAATTAATAATTTAATTTTTAATTAATACGTTAAAATTAATAATTTAAATGCATTGTACTTAGTATACAAATTAATTAATGTTATTAATTATAACTAACTTTGTTTTAAACAGATAATTATAATTAGTTATAATTATTAATATTCATTAATTAGCATTTTCAATTAAAAACTACATTCATAATTATTATAATAAAGTTTCCTTTAAACTAAATCGGCAACTTCACAATTTTGTAACCCCCCCCCCCCCTGGAACAATCCTGGCTACGCCACTGATGCACACTGTTGCCACATGGCAACAAGTAACAAAATCAACCTTATTCTATTAAAGTAGAGCACCGTCTCGACAAATCTGTGTTTTTTCATCTATTATATTCCACTTTGAAGATTTAGTTACTTAATAACCCTCTATGGACAGTAGTAAAAGGTATTAAAAATTAAAGAGTGAAGTTATTAACTGTTGGTGAAATTACGTCTTTGGCGGTATTCAAAGTATAATAATATTAGTCCTAAATACAAATGAATTGTTTTTTTTTTTTTTTAATAATTATAGTTCAGGAGGTTTATTTAAAAATATATTTAGCATTTTTCTAGTCATTCTCATCAAAATTGGAATTTTAAAGTTGGTTTTTGCCGTATGGCATAAATTTAAAAAAAATTGAAATTATTTAAAATTCCAATACAGTTAATTTTTTTTCAGTATTTTTCCCATAATGTATGAGTATTAAAGATACAAATCGATTTTTTTTCGGAATTAAAAAAACAATTCATGCATTACTTACTTCATGTTAAATACTTTTCAGCTGACAGACGTCATCTGTTATTTATTCGGTCCAATTCGTTCTTTTATACTGTTTCAAATTTCGAAGCTCTTTTCAAAGGATCTTTTTCGTTTGATGGGACTCAGAATCAGACCTTACTCTGTTAAAAAGGAAACTCTCAAAAATGAAAGCCAGGGTGTTCTCGTTTTATTCTGAGAACGATATTCTAAACAGAAAAACACACCTTGAAATCCCAAATTTGAGACCATGTTCCTAAAGCTAAATAACTTCAAGGAGCCTATAAACACCACTTTGGGGGCCCGGATGGTCGAGTGGTTAGGGGCCAGCAGTCTGTGCGCTGTAACGGGTTCGATTCCCGCTTTCGCCCTGGGTGTACTTTCTTTCACTGTGACAGTAAAAAATCCTTCTGTCTTACTTGACGAAGGCTTATAAGCGGGTCTCTGATCAAGCACACAAGCCGGAATACATATGCACCCTACCCTACCCTAACAGCACTCTGGCGGTGAGTTGCATAACGCCCTCTGTAATGTTGGCCAAACGTGAATCCTTACATCGTTTGTTCTAAGAAAGTTTTTTTTTTTTATCATTCTCAAAAATAAGAACATGTAGGTTCTCAAAATTGAGAACAATGTACCGCCAGTGCGGGTAACTTTGGCCAAAATCATAGTTTTTTCTACAAAAGACGAAAAATTTAACTACAAAAGCGATTTACACTTTGAAATCATTATGCATTCTAAGTATTGTACTTTTAGGAATAATTTTCAAGCATTTTTGTTAAATTTTATGAAAACAAAAAAGGATCAAGTTCAATAGAAGTTGATGAGGTTATAAACCCCAAAACATTTTGTTTTAAGATGCAGCTTAGGTCTAACACATTCTTACTAGCTGTTTGTGTAACTTGGCCAATACGCATCGTGAATATGGAGTTGAACCCTTCGTACCTGGTTGAATTTCACCTCGGGGCGTTTGAGTAAGTCTGTATTTGATTTATCCTCAGTTAAGTGGTGAATGACACGCACCTCTCGGGTGGAAAGGGGTAAAATAGTAGTCGTACCACATGCGTTGGCGTTGCAGGTAAATAATAAAAATAAAAACGTTTGCTTTTGTTGCCAGGATTACCATCACACTTAGTTGGTGATACTTATCTGAATGAACATTTAGCTGTTTGCAACTGTTGAAGCGTTTTAATAAGGTAATCGTTCTATTTCCTTCAAAGAAAGTAAGAAAGAGTAATCAAAGCTCCATATATTATAGTAAAGCTTAGCGGTTTTACTACAAGATTCAAGCATTGGAAAACGAGATGCTACATTTACTTACGTGATCTAAAGAAATGCTCGAATCTCCATCGACTATTGTATTGATCTATTTAAAAATTTTAAAACATTTTTTTTTATTTTACTTGATTATCAATAAGGTTTCAGCTGAATAAGGAGAAAGACATGTTTTTTCAACTGCAAATAGCATTTATTAATATAAAAACACTAACAGAAATGTAATAATCTCGAACCTATATATATATACATAAAACTACATAATACAAACTAACTAAATGTGTCAACTTTATAGTTCATTATTAAAACACCACAGCACATTATTGTTCTATAGATATACAACACATAGCCATCACCACGCAGAATACCACTAGGATTAACCATTTGATTAACTAGGGATAAATCAAATACAGACTTACTCAAACGCCCCGAGGTGAAATTCAACCAGGTACGAAGGGTTCAACTCCATATTCACGATGCGTATTGGCCAAGTTACACAAACAGCTAGTAAGAATGTGTTAGACCTAAGCTGCATCTTAAAACAAAATGTTTTGGGGTTTATAACCTCATCAACTTCTATTGAACTTGATCCTTTTTTGTTTTCAAATCTTTGGTTGTCCAGGCTTAATTTTTTCTAGAACTTTAACTCAGCAAATTCCATTGAACTTGGTCTTTTTGTTGATTTCACTTCTTTTGTAGGCCAGACCTTTTTTTGTAAGAACTTGGCCCTCTTTTACAGAGATGTTTTTGTTGGGATTTCACTTCTTTTTGTAAGTGGGAACACACAGTGAAGTATAATGAATAATGTGTTTAGTGAATAGGCAGTATCCTAATAAAATAAACATAGGATGGAGATTTACACTGCGGCGAGTACAAAATTTACAATTCCTGTTTAAAAGAAATATATATTGGTGGCAACAAGCAGTAAAAATAGTTTATAACTTTTTAAGTATATTTTGTAACAACAATTGAATTAACGTCGCACTAGAGCTGAAACCAAACAATATCTATAGTGAAATTATTTCCTGTTCTGACTGCTTTTTAAACAAGAAGTTCTAAAAGAACTAAAATAGCCTACTGATGTCCTGTCACTTTAATACTCACCGAAATTCTTAGAGAATAACAAGTAGGTTTGTAATAGTAACTGTCACCTGGAACTGCTTCCACACAAAATTTATACACCTTAGAAAAAAATAGCCAAACACAACATTTAGTTGTAATTTAAACTTTTATAAGCATGCCTTTCCAACAAAAAAAGAATTTTTAAAAGTGGACGATTAGAACCGAAAGAATGACAGACTGTTTTATAAAGGACAGACGGACAGAAAAACGTACAGAAAAAAATCAAAAAGTTTGAAATATAGGTGTTTAATGTCATACCTTTCTAACAAAAAATAATTTTCAAAATCGGGCGGTTAGAACCGAAAATATGACAGAAATTCTTATAAAGGACAGATTGACAGACGGACAGAAAAACCTACCGACAGATGGACACAAAGTATGAAATATGAAGCCATACATTTATAAAAAAAAAAAGTTTTTTAAAATCGGACGATTAGAACCGAAATTATGACAGACCGTCTTATAAAGAACAGACGGACGAAAAAGCGTACAGACGGACGGACAAAAAGTATAAAACATAGGTCAAGCCTTTGATATATGTCATTTCTTTCTAACAAAAAAAATATTTTTTTAAATCCGATGGTACTGTTTGAAAGATTTTGTTCAAGAAATCGTCACTTGACCACGATTTAAAAAATACGAGAATCGCCGCCAATAACCCTTATGTAGCTCTAGTACAACGTTACTGCAAGCAAAATCCTTAAAAAAAACATTTGCCCGTTGTGAAGCATTGGTTCCAACCATTACTCATATGTAGCCCTTGTGCGATGTTAATCCTACCTCCAAACAACCAATGGCTCTTTATAAAATATGGTGCTGGTTGCCAGCTCAGGTTGACACATTAAATTAGTAATATCGTGTGCTAAATCCCACACATGAAAACCTTTAACGTATCTGAAGGCAAATAACTATTTGAATTGTTGGCGACGACGTTTAATCGCCGCTGGTATATCAGCGTATGGAGAGCATTGCAACTGCTTATGAAAAAGGGCGCCAATCAGTTTACGCCCAACCCCGGGTAAAATCTTCGATTTTCGGATTTTTCCTGTTATATGCATGCTCTATTCTATAAGTGTTCCAATTTTCGTAACTCCATAACAAGCGGTTGTACCTAAACATTATGATCGCCCGTCAGTCAGTCAGTGAGTCAGTGAGTGAGGGACATATTTGTCGTTTTTCTGGTTCATTTATCTCTGGCTTAAGGGGTCATAGGACTCTTAAAAATGTGCAAAGAAGGAACTACAAAATTTAGTTTGATCTTTCATGTAATTTTTTAACTACTCAATATACAAGTATAATTTTTTTATATGTAATTCTACAAGATTTATTTAATATAAAACAAATTTTAAAATTTATGAAACTTTAGCCAAAACTAAAATAAATGACATTAAACATAAAGCTATTTGAACACATTGTGATTAGGCTTGCGCGGCAAATTGTGAGGTCAAAATTGAAAAAATGACCAAGAAAATGACTTTATATTGTACAAATATGTACAGACAAAGACTTATACCTAAATTCCCATCTCAATTTAAATTAGAAATTATTTAAAAAAATATTTAAAATCAAAATTTAAAAAATTTTTATTAATTTTTTTAGAAAAAAGTTCTTAAAATAATTTCTAATTAATACTGAGCTGAGAATTTAGGTATAAGTCTTTGTCTGTACATATTTGTACAATATAAAGTCATTTTCTTGGTCATTTTTTCAATTTTGACCTCACAATTTGCCGCGCAAGCCTAATCACAATGTGTTCAAATAGCTTTATGTTTAATGTCATTTATTTTAGTTTTGGCTAAAGTTTCATAAATTTTAAAATTTGTTTCATATTAAATAAATCTTGTAGAATTACATATAAAAAAATTATACTTATACATTGAGTAGTTCAAAAATGACATGGAAGATCAAACTATGTTTTGTAGTACCTTCTTTGCACATTTTTAAGACTCCTGTGACGCCTTAAATGAATTTCGAAAGCTGGAATTTTTTTTCTAGGTTAAGTCTCACTAGGACACTAAGAAAAAAGTCTAAACTCGAATCTAAAGTGCGTAGAAGAAAAGAACTGGGTCTCCAAAATTATGCCGAAATGGTCCCAGTAAAGGATAGTCAGTGCCGCCTTCGTTATGAACTTGGCGATGCACTGCCGTGCATCCAGATAAATTATTAAAAAACTAGCAAATTTATACCCGCACTTCGCACGGATTAAATAAATATCAAATCGATCCAAGTATGTGTACCATATAACCTGTTATAAAATCATAAACTTAAGTTATTCTCTTTCCACTCGTTATCAAGTAAAAAATCTCAATTCATTGCCCTAATATTCTAAAATCAAAAATACGCTGTAAAATGTACTCATAAATGTCATCACAATTCCCTCATAAATACATAAAACCTTTTTTAACTCTTTTGGCTCGTTTTGTTAAATAATTTGGCGAGAAAATGATATAGCTACAAACACAGACATTATACAGCTCTAACACAACGACCTTAGCATATCCAACCAGCTTACAAATTATTTTAAAAAACATTTTGCCCATTTGGCGAGTTTTAATAAATAATTTGGCGAGATTGGCAACATATTTGGCGAAACAATAAAGACATAATACCCATATATGCAGCTCTAGTGCGATGGCTTTATTAACCATCATAGTTCAGTAATAGCTTAACAAACATTTTTCTCATTTGGCGAGTTTTAATCAATGAATTGGCGAGATTGGCAATGTATTTGGCGAAAAAGTAAAGACATAAAACCCTAGTATGCAGCTCGTGCGATGTCCTTTATTAACCATCATTGTTCAGTAATAGCTTAACAAACCATTTGCCCATTTGGCGAGTTTTTATTATAATTTGGCGGGATCGGCAACGTATTTGGCGAGAAAATAAAGACCTAACGGCAGCTCTAGAACTTATAGGTAAACTACACATTTATTGTTTGAACATGCATATTTGTAATCAACAGAACCATCATTGACGAAATCATCAACTAAACCCATAAGAAATCCAGGAATCAAGACTTGTTGGAAATACGTCACTTGAAACATATCAATTATTTTCAAATAATGAATTTAGTTTCTGAAAGTTATGGCAACACAATAAAATAAACATTTTCAATTTTATTTGTTTTCGTTGAAAGTTTTATATAATTGTTTCTTCAGATGGCATCAGGAAAGAAAAGAAATCGTCGGATTTGAGCCAAAGTGGTGTAGTTTTCCCAGAAAATTCGAATTTTCTCTAAAAATAGAACACTTTGAGCTGTGAAAGTTCTTATTCTGTAACTCAAGTATGAACTACGTATTTGTACCAAGTTACGAGTCAAACAAATGTCTAGTTTGTGAGTTTCAGAGAGACATACATACATACATACACACACACAAAACTTCATTTTTATTATTATAGATTGGTATTAATTTAAAAAATTACTACACTGTTAGGAGCCGGGCGGGTAACTTTGGCCACCCATGAAATACATAAGAAACATACTTTTTAACATCCTTAAAGGCTGTATTAACGAATTAAATAGCAATATTAAAACTTTTAACTTAAAATAACAAAGTTGTAAGACATATAGTTATTAAAAATATATATACCTTAACATTTACATTGCAGTGCATCGTGTAATGGCATTACACACTGAATACTAGTATTGTTTGTCGCTTAAAAGAAAAATAACCTTCTATTTTAATAAGGTAAAAAGAACTTTTTGGAAGCAAGATGTAATAACAAATATATTTATGAAAAGCAAACGATTTTATTATAAAGGGGGAAAAACAATATATTCATAATTAGGAATCTGAAAATGTTTACCTTTCGACATTTACGATTTTGAGTGGTATACGTTTCTTGCATTCTATCTTTATCTTTTTAATGTTTAAAATCGTTTGATTTTTTAAAAAAAAATATCTAAAGAATGAGTAATCATAAAAGTAAGAATTTTTCAAAAATAGTTAAACAGAATACACTTTTACTTACATTTTTTAAAATGCAAAGTTCCATAAATAAATACTTACATCTGTGGCCAAAGTTACCCGCAATCATCGGCAAAAGCTTCCCAATTACCAATATTTAAATACAGCATAAAAAGTATTCAATTTAGAATAAAACAAATGGTGTAATATTCTTCCCCTTAAATAAAAGAATCGAATAGAGTGTTTTATTTAAATATTGTCATCATTTTTTTCAGTGTTCCAGACGAAAGTTGGAAGAGATAGATTTTTGTCAGTTTATGCTCGTAAGAATGAAAACAGCATTTGTAGTATTGCCAGAATTAGAATGAGAATTTTTTTTACATGAAATAAAAGGAGATGTTTCCACCTTTCCAAAAATGTCAAACAATTTAAGATTAGATCATTTTATGAAGAGAAATTAAGAAACAAATTTTTTTCCGACGCGTGGCCAAAGTTACCCTCCGTGGCCAAAGTTACCCGCTTTGACGGTATTTGGATTTATTATAAACACTTCTATTTTAATAGTGTTGGAGGTTCAGAGAATAAATGAAACTTGTATGCGATTCATTTATTCTATACATTGCATCATTAAAAATCTAGTTATGTATTTTGAAAGAGATTTGGAGCATTAATATTGGTCATTAAGATAATAATACAACCTTGATAACAAATTTATATTCCATTTCCAAATAAAAAAAACGAAAAAGATATTAACTATAAGGAAGCATTTCCTTATACATTTAGAAGTAATATTGCAGCTAAATGATGCTTAAACGTTTCCTTTAATGTCCTAATGGGAGATTGCTGAATGCCCGAAGAAATGTTTGTATGACTGAAGTACTATTTAAAAAGTGCGTTTTAATTTGTAGATTCGAGGTTAAATTTTATGGTTGGCTTGAGATATTTGTTGCTGAATTCCATATCGAAATATTTGGGTTTGATTATGTTTTTTTTTTCAAATGGGGCTGCAACATTGGCTTCAAGCCTTTGCAGACTCGGCAAATTCCCCAGAACTGAGAGCCATTTATTTGTGGCACCATCTAGACGACTCTCGCTACCAATTTAAGCCAATAATACCAATTTAAGCCCTTAAGCCATTATGAGGGCCCGGATGGACGAGTGGTTAGCATCGCAGGCCAGCAGTCTGCGTGCTGTAACGGGTGCGGGTTCGATTCCCGTCTTCGCCCTGTACTTCCTTTCTTTGTGACAGTAAAAACTCTTTCTGTGTCTGTCTCACTTGACGAAGGCTTAAAAGCGGTTCTCTGATCGAGCACACAAGACGGAATATATTTGTACCTACCCCCCAAGCCATTATGTCTTCGCCTATAATGGACGATATTGATAGTTATCGATGAATAAGTCCATTCAGTTTAATTATAACTAGATATACTTAATACAATATTTTAATGAAAACCATTACAAACCTATTAAAAATTATTTCAGTTAATAAAATTATAAATTTATGTTTAAATAAATCTCATTAAAATATTAAATAATATGATCTAGGCCAATGGAGTTGTTTCACGGTGAATCTGGCAATAGCAATGTGGCTTTGTTTTCCTTACTCTCGAATTACTTTTGTTATTGGTTGGTTGAGAGAATCAGGTTTGTATGTTGACCAAGCACACTAACCTGAATATAGGTCTACCTACCAAACAACTCAATCAAAACAAAAGTTATTTGAGAGTAATAGGAAAACAAAGCCGCAGAGCTATTGCCAGATTCACCGTGAAACAACTCCATTTAAAGTTCAGATAACTTATTGATGAACTCTTCCTCATTTTGCTTACCGTTCACAGCATATTAATAAAATCCAATCGGTAATCCAAGCACGTAAGCAAGCAACAATAAACACAAATCTTCCTCAAATTCTTCCGAGGGGACGTTAGATCACCAACAACAAAAATAGAACACCTTCCTTCTGCGTCACGAAACCAGATGTTCGCAACCTAAGTTTCTCTTTCAGCCACGAAAGTTTGGAAGTTTGAGTCCATCTGAGATATTTTGAGTGAAAGTTGAAGTAATTTGAATGGCAAAGAACAAATAAGATTCAGACGATTTTTTTCCCCGACCGCAAAACAACATATACAGGACCGGTTTCTGTCGAGGACTCTCGAATGGAACGAAAATAGAAGAGAGAATGAATCTCGCGATTTCGACATTTTCATTACTTTATCCTGGTTTGAGATAGATTTAAATTAATTTTGAAACAAAGGAAAATTCGAGTAGGTGGGTTGGTGATAAATGCACGGATATTAAAACGTTTCCTTCTGCGAGTAGATGAATTCCAAAGGTAAATGCAATGATGATTTCGGGAGGTGAGGTTCATTTTATGGTGGCATTTACGCGAGGGACATTGGCGATGGGCGTCATAATTTAGAAACTTAGTCAAGTAACGGACAATTTAGAGAGTAAATTTTACTGAAAGTATCTAAAAATATTGTGAACAGCTTACTAGCACAGCTATGAAGAATGAAGTGCACTAAAGGTGCCCTCTCACTGGGCCTCGTGGGTTGGAACAGATCTCGTATCAACCGAGGAAGATTAAATTTTTAAATCTTTATTTGTGTTAGATTTCTGAATTCACAACGAAATAACTACGTCAGATCTATTTCGCTTAAAAATACTTTAAAAAAAATTATTTCCTTTTTAAAGAGAGAGAGAGATGTATATCTGCATGACGATATTTATAAAACCACTGAATAATGTTTATGATACAATGTACGGGCTTAATACGGGACACTACTTTTAATTCGCACCAGGCCTCGCACCCTCTAAGCACGGCCCTATGACTGGGCTTAACCCCTCGTAATAGGGTATGGTATATTCTAACTCCTTCGATTCATTTTACATTAACACTTCATCGACGAACTTCATTTGCAATGGAGATGCAGTTGAACTGAATAGATCGCAAAACACTAAAGTTGAAATCTACGTTACTCTGTTACGGAAACAGTTTCCATCTATTTCGATTATATTATAAGAAAATTGCCAGAAATTAACTTAACAAATGTCTTTTTTGTTTTGAATTTCAAGACAATCAATTTAAGAGATATGTCATAGAAATTAAATGATATGAATCTCCCCCAAGGTCTTCTGTAGGAAGATATATGTTTATGTAAAACTGTGGTGGTGCCATCGACAGAAATAGTTGAGAAATACAAAAGGACCCCAAAAAGGACTTAGCTATGTTATGAATTTTTTAATTTTTCTCAATGAAAATTAACAATTAAGTACGTTTAACTGTTTTCAAACCTTAGAAGTCCGTATTTTTAGCTTTATTTTTAAGCAAGTGACGACATATACATACATTTTTAATTTTGTATTCACGAAGCATAAGTAACTTTTGAAAAAAAACCAGTCTCTTGCCAAATACTGTGATGCTATAATTTATTATGTATCATTATTATTTGTACATTGTTAAAACTTTTTAACTAGTGTTCTAGGCTGCTTGAACGGGAATGTTCCCCTAAGCAGCTAATATGATTTTGCTTTTGTATTTTTATTTGTAGTTTCTTGATTGATATTACTAAAGATTATTATTATTATTAAAAAAAAAATTTTATTTGTGGTTGAAACTTAATTGAGGTAAAAAACGATATGTATTAGTAGCATTATAACAGCATTCTTAAAAACTGAACTGATTTTGAATAATTTATTGGGAAAATAACAAGGATCTTCATCATTGAACTAGCTCCTCGGAATTGATGATTACCAGTTAGCACCTCAGTCCCATTGCTATAGAGATGGGCATTGGGCATGGCCTTAACCTCTTAAGACCAGAGCAAAATCCTACACGTATATTCTTAATTTAAACATACTTTTCATACAAATATATGCTAAAAAGTATGTTTTGCAAAGAAAATTTTAAAATAAATAATGTTTAATAGTACTTAGAGACACGCCTTAAACTCTAAAAAGTAAAAATACACATTTTTTGTGCTGTAAACACTCTCAGAAATAAAACTTTCATTTTTGACGATTCATGAATCCTCAAGACTCATTTCGTTAATTTTGAGGATTGTTTCGTCAAACTATCACGTGACTTTTGAGTAAACGCGAATCCTCACTTTAATGATCGTGATTTGACGATTCTGTATCTTGATTTTGAGGAAACTGAATCTCATCGTTGCAGTCACATGCTCAAAAATGACGAATTATTTCCTTATATTAGACGACATTCAAATCCTCATAAAAATGACGATTCAAATTTCCTCACTTTGAGGAAACGAAAACTCGGAGCATTTGGCAGTAACGGAATCGTGAAAATTAAGGAAAATTTCGTCGTTTTTGAACATTCATTTTTTAGAGTGAATGCAACAAAAAAAAAGGCAGTATCACTTATTTGTAGTTAACAGATTATTTTAACATTGTTTTGAATTAAAAATGCCTTTAAAATTGACTACTAAAAGAACTTTTTGGAAAGTTTGAAAAAAAATTAAATAGTTTTTTTTTAAAGAACTCTAATAATATCGTAGTGACCCTCGTTCAACTACATTTTTTATATAGAATTAATTGACTGATACCTGTAATCAGGGACGTGCCAACAGGGGGGGGGGGGTTCTTCGCCCCCTCAGCTTTAGAGGTGAGGTGGCAAACTATATATTTCGCACCCCCAGAAAAAAATTTTGGGTTTCATATAATAAATTATGTTTTACATTCAAATACTATGCCTAAGAAAACTAAGTATATTTTTCTTTCAGTTGAAAAGAAATGCAAAATATGCATATATATTTTGGAATATAAGTAATGAAAACTGTATGTACCAAGCAATAAGTCGGGAAAAGATGTACAATCGTCTGTCTCACTCAAATGAATCTAAACGAATCCGATAAGGAGTCAAGCTGCCCTTAAATGTCTGTGAATGTGAGGGGGCGAGCTATATGTATATACTGTGATAGTGAAAAGGGCTTTACAATCCATCGTCTCGGGAACATTTAGAGTGTCTTACTAAATTAAATCACTCTAGATATTTTAATTTCAAAAACGGGAAACGCAAGGACCGCCCCCTCGATTCAGAATGTGAGAGGGGCGAGCTATCTATACAATTGTGATAGTGAAAAGGGCTTTACAGTCCATTGTCTTTGAAACATTTAGAGTGTCTTGCTAAATTAAATCACTTTATATATTTTAATTTCAAAAACGGGAAACGCAGGGACTACCCCCTCGATATATAATGTGAGGGGGCGAGCTATATATATTGTGATAGTGAAAAGCGCTTTACAGTCCGTTGTCTCTGGAACGTTTATAGTGTCACTTTATATATTTTAATTTCAAAATCGTGAAAATGCAAATACTGCCCGCGCGCTATATAATGTGAGGAGTCGAGTTATCTATATTGTGATAGTGATAAAGAGCTTTACAGTCCATTGTCTTTAGAACATTTAGAGTGAGTAGTAACAACAAATTATTTCTGTATTTATGCTAGAAAAACATGAATCTGCCTTGTCATAAATCTTCTTTAAATACATCAACTAATGTCTCAAATATCTTATATTCTAATGACTTTTTTACTAATTTGTGAAGTTACGATGTAAAAATTGTGCATTATGTAATATATGAATGCGTGCATTGTTTTTTTTTCACTAAAAATTAGAAGTCTAGATTAATACTTTTCTAAGAAGTGTATTGAGACATAAAAGTTTTAAGTTTTATTGCTAATTTTTCTTTGTTAAGCTATATAAACCATACACCATTTCGTTTTTTAAAAAACTTTTTCAAACAGTAAAATAACAGTTTATAATAAATTTAATTTCGCCAAAAAAACACAAAAAAACTTTAAGCTGAAAGTAATTTAAACACCGCAAGACACAAGATACAATCTTTGTAGTGTGATGTGTGTGAAGGAGGGGTTTCGTATAAGTTGTCGAAAAAAGCACTTTCCCAGGGAAAGGATTGTTGGGGATTGTCACCTCCGCTTTCCAAAAATACAATCGGACCCCCATCGTCCAGCTTCTGCAAAAATTATCTCTGATTTTTATCAAAGCAGGAGATGAAACCCCGTTTGAGAGTTTTATGACCAAAGAAGAAAAGCTGGGGAAACAGATCCTTCTTTGAAACTGGAGACAATTATTAACGACCTCCCACAGTTTGCTTTTGGAAGTATTTTCCCAAAGGCGCTTAGTACGTTTTCTCAGTACTTGCCAGATGTCAGAGGGATTTCCTGGCCAATTGGCAAAAAAAAATAGATAAGCAACTAAATTTATTGCTGGGTCACGAAAGTTCAATTCAATCCTTAGCCTCTGAATATTTGGAGTTGGACCGGACAGTTTAGACTTTAGCATTCGACTCTGTGTGAAATAGTATACTATTTTTGTTTGTTCTCTGTATGCATCGAGTTTTTTGTTATTTATATGTGGCTAAAACTCCAGTTTAAAGGTAAGATACTATAATAATTTCATTTAATGTAAAAACTTATCACAATTAAGCTATCGTAAAAATATAAATTTCGCTTTAATATGCACTATTTTATATGTATTAATGGTTAATACGTAATCCGTTAAAAATTGCTTCAATTTTTGATCAATTGCTTATTTCTGTCATATAAATTTAGATATATTGGTATTTATAAATTAATTCCTATTTTACGATCAAGATAGTATACAAAAGTGTTGTAAAAAATTACTGTTATATAATTAAATAATTTGTATTCGATTGATTTTAAATTAATATGTAATTTATTCTTCGGGAAATGTCAGCATGTGCTTAGAATTATTTATACTATCCTAATTTATAATTTTAATTTGTAGAAAAGGTAAGAAAAGGAAGCTAGTTAAAAATAATAATATTAATAATACTAATAAAACATAATAATAACTGTTATATTTTTTTAAAAAAAAGTTCAAAAGTTACAATATTTTAAAACTTTTAAAAGTGTTACGTCATTAGAGTATTTTGTTTTTTCAATACATGTCGTAAATGATGCTGTCATAAAGTTATTTAGGTTTTGCATTAAAAAGTAACACGTGAATACCGTTTCTTTTTAAATTCTGAATCCTATAATAATAGGATAAAAGTGTATTTTTGATTCTAAATTTTTATTTCGTAAAAAACACTTTTGAAATATTTTTAGTCATTATGTAAATAAACCTCACGCATCTTCTTTGTTGTATTACTTCGTGTATTAAATAAACATTTTTTAATAATTGTGTGAAAAAAATCCGATTTTTACACTATAATTTTATTATCAGACGCGTGCGAAAAGTTATACTTTTTTGAAACAGTGATAAAAAATATATTTTTCACTACGGTAAGATACATAAAAATTAATTTCTTATTAACCTAAATTTTGAAACGTAACTGTAAAAGTAACTGTACAGTTAATTTTTTTTAAGCAACTACAACTAGTTACTTTTCAAAAAAGTAACTGTAACTGTAACAGAGTTACTTTCTGAGAAAAGTAACTGTAACACAGTCACTTTTAAAAAGTAACTTTCTGATCAAAGCAAATCATCTACGAAAGAAAGACGTCTTAAAAATAGTTTCAAACAAGTATTTGGAAACAGTTGTTAAAATTTATTATTTAAAATTTTCAATTTTTTTTTAAATGATTTATTAAAAATTGGGAATCATGAAAGATTATCAGTTATAACAAATCACCCCTTCCCCCCAAAAAAAATGTTCGGATTACCCCCCCCCCCCCAGAAACTGACTCCCCTCCCCCCCCACTCTTCAAATAGTTGGCACGTCCCTGCCTGTAATGAAAGGCTGAAAACTGATATTTAGATTTTCTTCTATCGGACCAGGTCGATTTCGGAACTAATTAACGTGTTAATTGTTAGTGAGGATGGTTTTTTTTTAAAAAAAATGTCTTCAAATGGGTACGCTAGGTCGCAAGAGTTTAATGTAAAGTTGTAAAGGCTAAAACAAATAGAAGGTCATAATTTGAAATGTCTTCAAAACATCTTTTAAGCTTTATCATGCATATTAGTGAAAATTTTACATATTATATCCGCTTTCACCATTAATTTGTTTTTAGTGAACATTATTAATTTTATTTTATTAAGTTTTTTTTTAACATGACTTCACTGATCTATTTTAAGTTTTGACTATGTCAAAAAGAAACTTCATAATTAAAAACAGCATGTAATCTTGCATCATAAGCACTTTTATGACGTCATCGGCTCAAAGTTATCGAAATTCCAGACTTTGAACTATTAGACAAATGTCCGCAAAACAGATAAAGAATATTATTTGACACAAAAACCCCGCAGATTTGGAAATTGTCAACTTCTCCTGTCTAGATGATTAGATAACTCCTTTCCCCTTTCAATTTTGTCAGACAATAAACACTTAAATGCTTTCCTGAACTTTGATATAAATTCGCTACGACGCATTCGCTACGACACTAGCCTTTGGAGCTGCTGGGGTCGGGTTCGAATCCCGGTCAGACATGGATGTTTGTGACCGTCAATAAATGTTGTTATTTGTCTATGTGTTTGTGTCGTCCTTCTTTGTGTGTCTCTTGTGACTGTCTCTTCTGGGGAGCTGGGTAATGGGCTATGAAGCCTACACTCTCCCTTCTAGAGGGCGCAATCACTGTCATTTGATATAAATCCTGCAGTTATTTTTTTTTTGTGTCGATAAGCAATAGGAATGCAAAAAAAAAAATTAAAAAGAATTTAAATTGTAAAGTATTTTTAAAATATACTGATAATAGTTTTTTGATTACGTGATTTGAATACAATAATTTTTTTTCATAGAAGGGTTAATATTATATTCAGAGAAATAAAACAGATGAATGCTGCTGTGGGCAGGTAAACTGCAGAAACAACAATGAGTTGCACCATTTTTATCTGAAATTTTAAAATAATAATAATTCCGATATGTCTTCTTAAGTGTTAGGGTAATTGAGTGCCTGCAACAATGGTCCAGGTCATTATGGAAGTTACTGCAGTTTACCCGCCCACGGCAGAATGATTCTTAATCAGTAAGCTTATTAGGTAAAGAGAGATTATTATATGCAAAGGTATTTTGCAATATTATTGTAAATAAATGGCTTTTGTTCTTAAGTCAATTTCAAAATTAAGAACTATAAAATTGAAGTACCCCCCTTTTTTTAAATTTAAAACTAGCAGTATGGTCCCGCCTTACTGGGAACCCGTTAACTTCGCATTGCTTCCTTTTAGAGGCATGCTTACTTGTGAAAATACACTCAAAATCAAAACAAAATTAAATTCGCGTTGGCGCATGCACACTTAAAAAAGCAAACACCAATAGAGGATGAAGCAGCCTTAGGGCGAGCGCATATCTCAACCAAACTCAATCAATCAAACTAATAGAGGATGACGTCAAGTCCCCGTTTCGGCCCGGTCCATGTATTTTCAAGCCCTGTTATGGTCCCGCAATTCCACGTGGATGACGTTTTTTTAAAACTAATTATATTAATTAAAAATCACAATCAAATATGAAAAAACTAAGCCTCAGGTGCACACGTAGGTATTAAAAGGAACCTATATTAAAAATTTCGAATTTTTTAGAGCAGTCTAAGTAGGTCTTTTGCGATCCACAGACATACACACAGACATACAGACACACAGACAGACTCTTTCTTTTATTATTATAGATGATCTCTTATGTTCACAACTTACATTCCAAAGAAGTTCCAAGTTTTCTCCAAGTTATTTTTTTAAATATTTTAACACATTTTGAACTATTATGCGTTGTACTGAAAATGTTTATAAGCTAAGTTAAAAAGATTTATTAGACAATAACTTGATCTCTTTCATTGTTAACTAGCTGTTTTATGTTAAAATGGGGTTTGATGTTAAATGACCACCCTGTATTTAATTATAAGTAAGAATTTGCAGAAACTGCCTAAATTTATACCTTGAAGGAAGGAACAATTAAATTTCACAGGAAGAATTACAATAAAAAAACGGATTCTAATGGGAGGAGGAAATAGGAAGGACTAATGACAGGGGCGGACTGGCTAAGATTGGCCCACTCGGCGCAGTAATGACTTTGGCCCACCATAACATAATACAGGATATCGATGTATATGTTTATTAATTAATCACCTGTTTTGATTAAAAGTAAGAAATTCAATATGAAATTTAAAATAGAAGTTATGTTATCTTTAATTATCCTTATAACATCTATATACGTTTATTTTACAAATATAAAACAAAAAGATTAGATAAACTAATGACTTTTTAATCATCGAATAAATGCATGGAATCTGTATATTTGCCTTTCTCAAGGTCTCAAGGTCGCGCTACTCAAGAAGTGTAACATTAAAAAAATTAATTTAAAAATTGGATACAAACAAACAGACTTCATAAGGACATTTTATTTTTTACTTTCTTCATTGAGGTTTTTCAAGATAAGACATGTTGTATTATTGATAAGAATAGCAAACGTCTCGATCTGGATAAGTTACGCTAGCAGAAAGTAAGATATGATTAGTGAAATAAAGCATATCAGTTGTTATAATACAGTTAAGAAACCACAATACTATATTCATAGTATCATAGTTCATAGTTTTTAAAAATATGAATTTTTAATTTTTTATGCGTAATAAATTAATGTTGGAAAGAAACTTAAAGTTACACTTCGCGACACTGAGAAAGAGGATATTTGTAGTATTAGAACAGTGTTAATACTAGAAATAAAAATAAAATTTTCATTATCAAAAATAGTTCCTTTTTGAATAATTTAAATGACTTAAAATGTTAAAAATAGTGGTTCTAAATAATGTTGCCCAACGCCAATAACTCTTGTTTTGCTCTAGTGCTACGATAATCCAAACTAAGAATAACAAAGCCAAAAATATGTCATTGACTGAGTTAAAACTTTCATAAAGCAAGAACTCGGCTATTGGTAGTTTTCTTCAAAGAACTCGACGATTTTTAACTGCGACTGTTGCTAAGAGACTTTGTTTTTGTTTACAGAATCAGAAAGCTAAAATGGGAAAAAATTGAGCAAGATAGTTAGTTTCTGTTTTTAAACTCTTTCTTCTTTCATCGGCATTTACATTTCTAAGACGCATGTGTGAATGAAAAGCGCGAACTCGATTTTTGACGCATAACCTTGTCACTACAAACTCTCGGTGAAATTACTAAATACATATCTTTGAATTCCTAGATTCGCCGATTCGGTATCAGTTATACTATCTACATCCGGAATAGTGATTTCTGTCGACCGACAATAGTTAGTAGAAATGAAGTGATGGGAAATTCATTCTCAACCTATTTTTGAGCGTGTCAAGAGAAGAAAAATGGATATTCTATCACGAATCCTTGTTTTGTTTTTGCGGCTGTTTCGGAATGGTCTGGATTATGTGTCGACCCTCGCCTTCGAGTGGTTTTACGAGGGGAAACAGGAAAAACTGCCTCCGATCGAGGATGTATGTCTGTTGGAACCGGCGCATGTTGTGGCATCCAAAATTCGTAGAAGAGAGGTATGTGTGATGAATTCGAAAAGTCCCAGTGACTTATTAAACTTCTCTAGTACACAGACATAATTGATTTCTAAAGTTTATTAAGTACTATGAATTGTAATTGTTCCAGGGACTTATTAAACTTTTCTAGTACATAGACATAATTGATTTCTAAAATTGATTTTAAAGTACTATAAATTGGGCTGCTTATTTTAAGCAAGATTAATGTGCAACAGAAGTTAAGTTTTTTTTTAGTAAAACGAAAATATACTGCAGCTGTAGTATAATACCGTTAATTTGGCAATTTGCTTTACATTTCCACGTAATGAAAATGCCCAAATGTTGTAACATTCAAAACAAATTGCAAAAATCGTTGAAAAGTTGTGTTGGGCGCCTACTCAGGTGTCTGCTCGTCCCTTGACTGCGGTTCTAAAGTACAACACCTGTTGCCAATAGCCCTCATGCAGCTCTAGTGTGACGATAATTGAAACTAAACTAAACAAAAATTGTCGACCAACAACAGGCCAAAGGCCCAGCACGATTGGTCCAAAAAAAAAAAAAAAATGCCAGTTTCCAACAACTATCGAGATTCTTCAACTCTCTTGGATAATTCTTCGAATTTCATATTTTATTCCACTCGATAGGTATAGCAACTCTTAAGTTGAAATTTCTAACCAAAAGTAAAAAATGAACAGAATGGCCTTTACATCATAGCTGTAACAAAAAAATACCTGAATTAAGTCTGTTCTATTTTGAGTTTTGTTCCAAAATTTAAATAAATGCTATATATTTACCATTTGTTTGAAATAGCTGTATTATATCGTGGTTGTTCTTGAAGTTAAAACTTCAGAACATGATCTAATTTACGTTTACTAAATTCAACCATACAAATAGGCCCTTTTATCTTCCAAGCATTAGACTCAGCTTTTTAGATATTTTGGACATCACACTTTCTTACAATAACCTTACATTTCAAAATTTTATAAATAATAATTTTAGGATCACCTTTCCAAAATTAAACATAATTTTAAATAATATATTTATAAATATGTTATTTGAAATATTTTAAAATTGTGCTGTGAAAACTAACATACAATCGTGCTTTAGAAGGATGGTCAGGTCAAGGAAACATTATTACAATACAATATACAATAGGGTTGTTAATGAGTGCTTTACCAGATTATGTTGTGCATTCGACGAGAATAGAAGAATCTTGATAGTCATTGGAAACTGGTAAAGTATTAGATTTATTTTGGACCAACCTTGCTGGGCCTCTGGCCTGTTGTTGGTTGACAATTTTTGTATTTGTATACATGTTTGCCCATTTTCAAACGCCCGGGAGGTTAAATGATGAATGAAGGTTCATGAACTTTCTTAATTCCAGCTGCGCAGCGTAGATGTGGTGCGTGCCTACATCCACCGCATCCGGCAGGTGCAGCCCTTCGTCAACGCCATCGTGGAGGACTGTTTTGCGGAGGCGGTGGAGGCTGCAGCGGAGGTGGACCGCCTCGTTCAGGAGGGGGGAGGGGCAGCCGAGGAGGAGACGCCTTTTCTAGGAGTGCCTGTCACCATCAAGGAGGCCATCGCTCTCAAAGGTGGGTAAGGTGAATAAAAAGCTCCCTGGCACTACAGTCCATGCTGAACCATGGCCTCTCTTACAATACGACTCCAAATCCACCTGTCTTTGGTCTTCGCTTTCCAGTTCTTAACTTTCATATCTTTTAGATCTCTTTCCACATCATCTATTCATCTTTTTCTAGGGCTTCCTCTTCTTCTCCCTGACATCGCCCCTTGAAAATTTTCTTCATGCCTCTGCTATCGTCCATTCTTTCCATGTGTCCCAGCCATTGAATTCTCCTAGTTTTTATGATGTTAATAATGCCTTTCACTCTAAATAGTTTAGCCACTTCAAAATTGTACCGTCTTCTCCAAACGGGTAAGGTGAATGCTGCCGTAAAAAAACGTAAAGTTAGATGAAATTCCATAAAGCAGCTCAAAGCTGTACATTCTCCCGAATGTTAGGTTTTTCTCTTTCAAGCATCAGTCCATTCCCCCAAACAACGTTGCATACAGACTGTGTTTCCTTTACTATAGAATTATTTTTACTGGATCAAAATGTGTAATTGTTGTTTTACAGTGGCTGGGGCTGTCCCCTTTCCTTTGTGACCATCACACATCTTTGTGACCTCTGTGCTTTTTTTGGTCATTTTTAGAACCTGGCATTTGCTTAATGACTTTCAATTTGTCATTGTTGTTTTGGTTGTTTATAATTACTGGACACAGACAGTATCTTTCTTCTGAATTTAGATTCTACACCGCCACAATTAGTACCAGTTTAACCCAAATAATGTTTCTTTGATTGGCCAGGGTGCCTGCACACAGTGGGATTGGCAGCTTGCTAGGGACATGCAAGCTGAAAGTTCCTCAGAGATGCTTTCACTTTTCTATTACAAGTGAAATCCAACGTTTTTACGTTGACTTACAGCCACAATATCAGCCATTAATAGGTACCAGCATACTGACATTATGTCACAGTCACAGAAGTAATAATGAATAGTGCAGTATTCTCCAAATCAGCATGTTGATATTAACGGTCGTGATGGTTAAGATGCTTTAGAAACAGAAACTTTAACCCAATTATTAACTATAGCCTAGATGTAGTTTTAATAGTGTAGTTAGTGGAATTTCAGTACAAGCAACCATTTAAAGTTATGTCTCTGACCTTACAGGATGCCCATACACATGGGGTCTGGTGGCTCGCAGGGGATGAAAATTTTAACCATTGTATCTACACCAAGCCACTCCTCAAGCTATTTAAACGAGGCTTTTCTAACCGAACCATTACTTGAACCCTGGATGCAGTTTTTGTGGTATTTCAATCCAAGCAACCAATTGTGGGACAAGTAATCTTTCATGGCCAACATTTTATCACTATTTGATTTATTTCAAGACTAATTTTATAGCTACTTATTCGTTATATATGAGAACAGAACAGCACCTAACTCGCATTACATCACAGCTAAATATTAACTTTCAGATTCAGTGAAAGCATTTTCCAAAGATACGTGTTCATTTTGATGTATGCTACGATGCTTAGGAAAATCATGCTTTAACCACATAATTCTTCTACTTCTTTATTGTCTCCAAAGCCCTTTGTGGGCCAGGGCCTTCTTCAGAATCTTCTTCCATTTTGATCTTGCTTTGGAAGACAACTTCTGTTTTAAATTCCTCGTCGGCACAGTCAATCCATCAAAGTTTGGGCCTCCCTCTTGCCCTGGTGCCGATTGGTTTATAGTGGAAGACTCCTTAAGAGTGAGGGTGCATTCTGCACTGATGTCCAGCAAATTTCATTCGGTTGACTTTTATGTAGTTAATGATATCTGCCTCCCTATATATCTTATACAGTTCACTATTATATCTGTGCCTCCATAAAAGCCACATCATTACCTTTGACAAATTACAGTGATTGCGCCCTCTAGAAGGGAAGGGCGTAGGCAGGGCCGTCTTAAACTAGACTGGGGCCCTTGGGCACACAATAATTTGGGGCCCTTTTGGAAAGTAAAAAAGTATTAAAACATTTTTTTACTGATTATGACCATTTATTATAGGTAATCAAATACAGTATGATATAATATGTCATTAATGATGTTAGAATGGTGCTGGGTTTTTTTATTACGATTACGGTTTCTTTCTTGATTTCTGTTGAGCAAATTCTTTTATTAATATTATCAAAGTCAATTTTTTGAAGGATATCATTTTCTACGCACAAAATAGACAAATTACTCAGCCGTCCTTGCAACATTGTTGTTTGCAATTCATTTTTTATTCTCTTAAGCTGCGAAAGCTGCTGTTGTAGCAATTTCTATGTTTGGAAAAGTTTCTTCGAATTTATCTAATTTTATTAGGTTATGTAAGGTTGAGATATTTAAATCTGCTGATAGCTTTGCTATGTTTTTTTTAAATATTTGCTTGAATGAAAACATTCTGTTTTAATCTCATCTGCATTCTGCATTAATTTTTTCATGATAAAACTCGGCAAATTCTTTGCATTTTTTGGTCAACTCACCAGATTCAATAGTTGTTAACTGACAAAGAAAACTAAATCGACTATCAGTATCTTGGTATGCTGCCGGACGTTTTTTTAAATGTGTATTTAATTTGTTAATTATGATAATGAAAGTATCTACACGAAACTTCTCCTTGCCTCTCAACAGTGCAGTCTCTAGAGATCCTTAAAAAAAAGTGATACATGTGCTGAAGAGCGAAATCGTTTCTTTCAAAATGTATCTTTGTAGTCAGCATATGGATTTTTATCTTTAGCAGCCGTTTCGTACTGATCAAAGATATTGCTTGCGCGGTATTGACATAACTGATCAAAGATTCGTAAAGTTTCCTTACAACGACCATGGTTATAGTGCTATTCTGTAAATTTAGACTTCTTTTATTCATAACTCCTAAAAGATCATTCCATATTTCCGTTAGAAGAGAAGCCTCAAATTTAAAAAAAAAATTTGCTAGGCTTTGGGCTTCCTTTCTAGTGTCTCCTGGTTGCTTGATGCCACTTGCAATTAAAGACAATGCTTCAGAAATATCTAAATTACCATTTTGAAAAGCATTGATAGCATTGGTGCTTGCAGACAAGAGACAATCTAGTTTCCGAAAGAGACTCCAGGACTCTATTTGCACCTAAATGATATGTCAACACTTTCCATCGTTTTGTCGAAACTGAGAAAAAATTATATAATTCAACCATGAACAATGTCAACATTTGTGTTGGGTTCTTGTTCGGCGGTGCAGCTTGACTGTGGAATCGGAGTGATTGCATGAGTGATCGCTAGATGGCGTACTTTGTAAATTAGGTGGGGTGTGATTGGAAATATTATTAATTAGTACAGTAGGAATAGGTGCATTCATCGATATAATGGCGTAGTATATGCCTTGTATAAATACCTTCTGATAAGATTTCTGTTTTGTAAGGAAAATTTTGTGTGCCCGATAAATATGTTTTGAGAATAAATGTGAGAGAGAAATTGTCGGTCGTTCGGGGCCCCCTGAGAATGGGGGCCCTGGGCACGGGCCCCGTGTGCCCTTATGGTAAAGACAGCATTGGGCGTAGGCTTTATAGCCCATTACCCAGCTAGCCAGAAGAGACAGTCACAAGAGACACACAAAGAAGGACGCCACAAACACATAGACAAATAACAACATTTATTGACAAACACAAACATCCATGCCTTTACCGGGGATTCGAACCCGAGCCCAGCAGCTCCAAAGGCTCGTACACTAACTATTGCGCCAGTGGACCGGCACATCATTACCTTTACCTAAATGTAGTTTTCTAACATTTTAATCCAAACAATGCCAACTTACTAAAGTAAATGCCCCTCTTCCCTTCCAGGCTGCCTGTACACAGTGGGCCTGGCGGCTCGCAGGGGGGTGCGAGCCGAGAGCGACTCGGACGTCGTGTCCCTCCTGCGGCGAGCGGGGGCCATCCCCATCGCGGTGACCATCACACACTCTGTGTTGTTTTCCTACATTTGCTTATTGGCTTGCTATTTGAAAGTCATTCTTCTTAAATACTGGTTGATGTGGTCGTTATCAACCAGTTTACTCGCATTACATCACAGCTAAATATTAAGTTGTAGTGAAAGCATTTTCCAAAGATGCATGTTCATCTTGATTAATGCTATGATTACGATTATTTGGAAACACATGCTTTAATCAAACCCTTAAGCCCTGCTTTAATCAAACCTTTAATTACCCTTAAGCCTGGATGTAGTCTTTGATTTCAATCCAAGCAACCTAAACTAAACCACACTCCTCGGCGCCACAGCCCATTACTGGGCCAAGGCCTGCCATGCCCATTTCAGTTTTCGTGACCTATAGCTCTGGGGTACTAGGCAATGTGTCCCGGTAAGGTTGTCGGCACACAGAAACCAAAGTTTTTTAAGGGCTTTTTGAATCGCCAGATTTTTGTGATTTTCAGATCCAAGCAACCAACTAAAGTAAAATTCTGTCTGTCCTCCCTGGATGCCTGTACACAGTGGGCCTGGTGGGGATGAACATTTTAACCATACCATTTACACCAAGCCATTCAGCAGTGAAAGCATTTTCCAAAGATACATGTTCAGCTTGACGTATGCTACAATGCTTGGGAAACTCATGCTTTAATTAAACCATTACCTTAAGCCTTGATGCAATGTTTGTTTAATTTCAATCCAAGCAACCAACTAAAGTAGGGTCAAGTGGGGTAAGTGTGATAGGGTTTCTGCATTTTTCATTAAGAAAATTCGTTCTCTGCTTCAAGTCAATTCCAAATCCTAAAATTGGTAGTGAATTATTATAAGAAACATACATATGTAGAAAAAAAATTATATGTTTGAATTCCAATTTAATTTTAAGTGTACAAAATTTGCATTTCAAAATCCATTGCTGTTTTATCACACTTACCCCACATAGGAAGACCCACATAAAAAGAAGACAGTTGCACTTAAATTCAAAAGCTCAAAACTTTCTTTAAACAAAAAATAAGGTCAATATTTCTTTTTAGTTTAATTATAAGTGGTCTAATGTTATATATTGCAAACTTTCAAATTTTTAGAATGATTTCCGAAGTTACAAGAGCTGCTTATCACACTTACCCCACTTGACCCTAAATGTCTCGTCTGTCCTTTCCAGGATGCCTGTACACGGTGGGCCTGGCTGCTCGCAGGGGGGTGCGAGCCGAGAGCGACTCGGACGTGGTGTCGCTCCTGCGTCGGGCGGGGGCCATCCCCATCGCGGTCACCATCACCCCCGAGCTGTGCTTCTGGTGGGAGTCCTACAACACGCTGTACGGGGTGTGCAGGAACCCCTACGACACAACGCGGACGGCTGGCGGGAGCAGTGGTGAGTCAATTGTTATGTCAAATGACAGTGATTGCGCCCTCTAGAAGGGAAGGGCGTAGGCTATATAGCCCATTACCCAGCTCGCCAGATGAGACGGTCACAAGAGACACACAAAGAAGGACGACACAAACACATAGACAAATAACAACATTTATTGACAAGCACTAACACCCATGCCTTTACCGGGATTCGAACCGGAGCCCAGCAGCTCCAAAGGCTAGTACACTAACCATTGTGCCAGTGGACCGGCGAGTCAATTGTTAAATAACTAGCAAATAAATACCCGTTCTTTGCATGGACTAAAAAAAATTCAAATCAATCCTAGTATATGTATAATTTAATCCGTTATAGGACAATAAGATTATGTTTATTGTTTCCGCTAGAGTGTATAGAAACCCGTTACTTATGTTACCAAGAAAATTCAAAATTAAAAATATGCTATAAAATTCACGGATAAATAACACCGTAATTTCTCGCATAAAACATACAATCCTTTTAGCTCATTTGGCGGGTTTTTGCTAATTTCGTGAGGAAAAGATATAGCTACAAACACAAACATTCAGCTGTAGTGCGATGACCTTCGCAAAACCAACCAGTTTATAAATTATTTTTAAAGTTTTTTTATCATTTGGCTCTTTTTTTTTTGTAATAACTTGGCGAGTTTGTCAAAGTATTTGACAAAAAATATGAAGTCCTGACAGGGAGTAGTGGTGAGTCGATCATAGAATAATACAGTAACCCCTTTCTATAACGCGCCTCGTTGCATCCCGCATTTGGATATATCACGCCTTATATCATGTCTCCATATTTTTCTCCCAATATGTACTACTATATTTTTCAAGTCGCTCATAAAATCATGCATTCGGTTATATCGCTGTTTTTGGCTTGTCCTCCGGAAAGCACGATATAACGAGGGGTTGCTGTACCACGCTCCTTGCCAACCTAAGTTGGGTAAATAGAAATACGCCATGGAGAAGATCCTCCCACGGATGTAAAGAGTTCCATAAATTATGTGTTAACCCATCAAGAAAACATGTTTAAAACATTAATTTCGTTTAAGGTCTAACAGATTAGGATATTATTTGAGAAAAATTGGCAATTTTATCAAAATGAAAAGTGTATTTGTGTTAAATTGTATTGAGATCATTTTGTATGTAAATACTACCTTACAAGAGTTTTCAACTAACGGACCAACCACACTTTTCTCTTTGCCTTTTTCCTCTTTGTTTTTACCCAAGCAAGGAGTTTAGGTATTGTTGTAGGTTAAAAAAGGGCATTGCAAAAAATCCTCAATTAACCTTAACTGCAGAGAATTTTATATATAACTTAGAAAAAACGCAGTGGGAAAAAATGTAAGCATATAATCCAAAAATGATCGTGGAGACTTCTTTAAAAACCAATCTAAAATTTATTCATAATTAAATTAAAATTAAAACATAACAAACGCCGTACACTACGGCAAACAAATCAGTCTAACTCATCTGAGTAGCAAGCAAGTCAGAAGCAGAAAGTAATAGAATCACTCAGTATTTATACATAAGAAGGTTTAAGAAGGACTGTCAGTCCCATAGAGCTAATGCATTAGTTTTGAAATCACAACTTTTGCTAAAGAATTGCTTTGCCATTTTCACCAGGTATGGGAATCATCACAACATCCATTAAAAAAAATTTGAAGAGAAAATAAATTCAGGCTATTTAATTATTAATTGTGTGATAAAGTTTTTAGATAGTATGATAAAATAAATAATTTTTTTAAGAACTCTAATATTGTATTGACCCTCGTTTAACTTCAATTTTTTTTATGGGAATAAACAACTGATACCTGTAATCAAAGGCTTAAAATTGATGTTTGGATCTTCTTCTATTGGACCAAGTTAATTTTGGAAATAATTAATGCTATATTTTAAGTTTATATGAAATAGTTATTAAAAAGTACACCTTAACATACTTTTCTTCAGAGTATAGCAGTTATAATATCTTGCTATCGAAATAACAACACATTTCGTTATTTTTATATCTTCAAATGTGCTTCGAACATTGTCTTCTTTCAGTTTTACCGATTCATTTCGTCTTTTTTTGTTTAAAGTGCATAGTGTCATGTAATTTGTTTGACATTTTATTTTTCAGGTGGTGAAGGTGCTATACTTGGTGCTGCAGGTTCTGTTATTGGAGTTGGCAATGATATTGGAGGAAGCATTCGTATACCTGCCTTTTTCAACGGCATTTTTGGACACAAGCCTACTAGAGGTAAAAAAATTGCCTTATGATAAGATTAAGTGGCTAAAAATTGCATAACGGAACAGAAGTATTGTGCTTAGTTATATGCAATCAAGTGGCTGAGAGGTTAAATGTGCCCGCCTCATAAGCCAAGGATCGCGGGTTCGAACCACGGCTGAGTCGTCGTATTTTCTGGATGGAAAAATCTTGGGCACGCATTGTGGCACGTAAAAGATCCCTGGAGGGCCCTTTTGGCTTCAGGTTCTCTCGCCAAAATATACTCAGGGTACTTTAACATCCACAGAGAGCTCAGATTCATTATAATCTGGGCGTCAACATTGGTAGCGAGAGTCGCCTAGATGGGGCCACAACGAAATGGCTCTCAGTTCTAGGGAATATTCAGAGTCTGCAAAAAGCCTGAATATTGCAGCCTCTTTAGTGAAAAAAAACCCCTGTTATATACAATCGGAGTTAATTTATAGAATACAACTGCACCCTATTTGAATAACTTCTAATTTCATCAATTGCTTTTATTTATAGTTGTTAAAAGGTTAGGATTTTTTTAGATTTATAAGTATTATTAGAGCAACAAAAAGTTTGCTAAATTTGAAGAGTTTATTTTAGAAATTTAACTATTTTTTAATTACTTAAGTATATGTTCATTATTAGTATGAAATCCATGAAATGAAAGAGTTTAAAAATTAGAGCTTTGCCTAAAATGTTGTAAGCATTTAAAATAGAGTAAATGTCAGTATTCAATTTATAATTGTAAATGTTTTATATGCATTAAATTTTTTTTTAAAAACATGTATTAAAATATAAATTAAAATTCAGGAGTAGTATATTGCATTCTAAATTTTATCTGATGTCATACCATTCACACAAAAAGAAATAAATAATGAAAAGTTAAAACAGAATTAAAAAATGGGGTACAAACACAGAGGGCAATCGCTTCTTCAGTAACCAACTTTTCATTTTGAAAGTTTGCAAAAAATGCTTGTTAAACACTAATGAAAATTCCACCCTTTTCCCGGGGCTGGGGAGCCCAGTCGGTTAGGCCCTCGTCTAGCATGCGAAAGGTCCCAGGTTCGGGTCCGGGCATCGCTTAAATAACTGCCGACCTATAAACGACCTGTGCAACCAAAATTGTCCGACGAATAACTCCCTGTGTAAGGGAGTGCACGTTAAATATCCTTCAAAGTCCTAACGCTGCGTACGTTGTCGTCCTTAACGGTTGCTTTGGGTGCCTATTCAGGTGTTGGCTCTTCACTTGACTGTGGTTCTAAAATACGCCTCCCGCCACCAATAGCCCTCGTGTAGCTCTAGTGCGACAATAATTCAAGCCTTACCCTAACCTAACCCCCCATTTCCCTCTGTGTTGTGCAGGTGTGGTGAGCAACGGGGGGCAGTACCCCACTGCGGCCCCTGCCCTGCAGAGCTTCCTGATTGCAGGGCCCATGTGCAGGTACGCCTCAGACCTGCTCCCCATGATGCGCGTGCTGGCCGCAGAACACCACAGGCAGAGGCTCAAGCTCGACGAACAGGTGGGGAAAATTATTCTCAAAAGTACCATTTTCGGACTGCCAGGGTTGTTGAAAACCTTGAAAAGTGCTTGAAAAAACATTGATTTTCAAGGTCTTGAAAGTGCTTAAAAAATGTTATCCAAACATTATTGAAAAGTCCTTAATTTTTTGGGGCTGATGAATTTATCTTGAAGTGTTTCAAATTTTAATTTGGCTTCATTAAAAAGACTTTCAATAAAAATCTGTTCCTATTTTATTTTTTGTATAATCTATTAAGGCACAGCAAAATATTTTAGGTTGATTTTTTAATAACTAAATGGTTATTTTATAACACATATTTAAGTTCATTTGACAGTTAGAGAGCTCTTAGTCGTTTTCTAAATGAAATTTTAAACATTTTCATGAAATTTAGGTGTTGCATGTTCGAATATACAGTCTTGAAAATGGAGAAATATATCCTTGAAAAGTCCTTAAATAGTCCTTGATTTTTCTAAACCAAAATGTTTGGCAACCCGGGAATGCACTCATTATGTTATGACACACAAAAACTGGTCTTACTTTTACATTAGTTTTACGTTCGTCAACTGTTTTGTCTCTGTTTTAACAAAATGTTTTTAAATCTACTGTTTGTGTCTGTTTTTAACCGAATATTTTTAATTCTAGTGTTTTGTCTCTGTCTTAACTAGTTTTTGTATGTGTCTCCTATAATTGGGAGTTTTCTCCTGTAGTTGTACACAATAATTTAAATAAATAAAATAGATGTACAAAATGTCCACCATATTGAAAAATCTTAGTGCTGTTATCATTGTTAAAAAACTTGCAAATCACTTTTATCTAGTTGTCCCTTACACAACTTCCAAAAAATTCTATCTAGGCATCGAGCAAAATTAAAAAGAAAATAATAAGGGTGAGGATCAATATTAATACTGCAAAATTTGAAATAGGTATAGTTTAAATTTATGTGTATGTGCTCAGTGGCTGAAAAGACGAGGCACAAATTCAAGAGCTTAGTGGAAGAACATGCTAAGTAACGAAAATTTGAAAACGAGACAAACGATTTCATCCTACCTATATTAGACATAGATTAAAAACTTATAGTGAATGTTTTTAACTAAAATTTAATACATCCTCTAGGTAAACTTGAAGGACTTGAAAATCTATTACATGGAAAATGAAGGAGGCAACCCTTTGATTTCTGCTGTGGATCCAGAAATTTTAAACGCCCAACAAAAGGTATGTGAATATAATATAATGGTTTATTACTGTATTATATTAGAGTTTGTTTTGGTTAATAGTTTTATGCAACATTTAAGTTTTAGAAATAGATAACAATTCTAAATTATCATAGTTATTTGGAACCTTTTGTATTATTATTTGAGGATTTTTTTTTTGTCCACAATATGTTCAATTCCCAGACAATAAATCAGCTTTGCCATTATTTTAAGTTAAGAGTACTTTCAAAAGTATAAAGCAGTTATCAATACCATTTTTTCTAACCCTTTTTCCTAAAAAAAAAAAATATCTAACGTTTCTTCATTTAGCATCAACAATTACAAAATTTTTGACTTTATCAATTTTAATAAAGTCGATTTGCAAATAATTTTGGTGTTGAAAAACCAACCTAACTTATGTTTTTTTTTAAATATTATATTGAATATTTAATCTGTTATTCAACAACCCTAACATTTTGACCCATTTACATTGCCACTCATCGTCAAAATTCAAAAAACATCTCACTCCTAAAACTGTCTACTATTTTGTGTTTAAAGAACTACTCCTTAAAATGAGAAATATCTTTATTTAGGACAACACAAACATACAAGTCACAACTGTAGAATTCTGTAAAATCTAACACAAGACGATGTTAAACAGTTGCATTCCCAGCTGTCTCTCTCTGACCAATCTGTCGCCAAGGCAACCACAAATGTTATACATTTTTTAATTCACTGCAGTTTAATTATGAAAGTCAGTCATCACAAAAAATATTTTTATGAGAAAGACCCTTCATTACACCGTCTCTTATAGGTCCTGAAGCACTTCTCAACAGAACATGGCCTCACCCCGACCCTAATATCTGAGGTCCCCCACCTACAACACTGCTTCGAAACCTGGTCCAAAGTCCTCACTGCGTCCGACTTACGCCCAGTAGATGAGGAGATGACTGGGCGGAGGGGGCGTGCCTGCATGCCCCTGGAGATACTCAAGTGGGCGTTGGGCGTGTCCAATCACATCCTGCCAGTGCTGATCTCCGCCCTCTTGGGGAGGGCCTGGGCCCCACAGGGGGAAAAGGGGGCGGAGCCACATTTCAGGAAGATGAGGGAAATGGAGGAGTTTTTCGAGGGATTGCTGAAACAGAATGGTGAGGATTTTGTAGTTATAATTATCAGGGCCTTATCTAAGAAAATTACCACTATAGGCACAACAAATTTCGGGTGTCCCTTTATGGAAATGAATGAATGGATGGAAATGAATTTATGGTCCCTTTATGTTGTGTATGATTTCCTGTAATGATGATGATATTTGGCCAGTTTATAATTTTTTTTGTGCCATTTTAAAGTCTTCCTTATAACATCGATCCAACCAATCGTATTTGGCCAAATGTCTGTGTCATAGTTAACTAATAATAATGTGGTGTCTTTGAAAATTTTGAAGTTAACTGGAATTTTGAGGTCTTCAGCTTTTAGCATAATGAAAACTATAATTTAGGGAGCCGTCAAATTTGGGGTCCTACGCCAAGAGCCTAACCGGCTTTATAGTAAATCAGGCCTTGATAATAGTAGTAAAAAGTCTTTTATGTATGTTGTTGTCATCATCATGGCACTTGTTAAACTGCACAGGTACAGTTTGCTCAAATTATTATGAAAATGCCTTTTGCACATCATTATTAAAATAACTAAAAGTAACTTAAATATTATTAATAAATTTGCGTTACTTATTAAAATAAACTGTCATCCTTTTCAAATGCTTTAAGTAAATTATAAAAAACCAGCCTTTATTTTTTTAGTCCAATAATTCACCTAATTTATTTTTATCTGAATATGTGTTTTATTTTTTGAAAAAATTCAAAATGCCTTAAAAGTCTGTAAAAAGTAGGAAAAAACTGAAGAAAACTTTTCCTTTATGGACAACTCTCATTATACTTTGTCTAGCCAGAATGAGAGTTTTGAAAGACTTCCCCCACCCCACCCCTTCGCTTGGTTTTCTAGGAAACAGGGGAAACATCGCTTTTCTAAACCTAACGCGTTTGAGGTTCTTTGTGGGGTTAACAATCCGTGCAGTTCAAACTCAGGTAGGGTGGGGAAAAAACACACTCAAGCCGTTTCGAAGAAAACAAAAGGCGGGGATGGGGGAATAAAGTCTTCTCAAAACTCACATTCTGGCTAGACAAGGTATAAATCCTAGAGATCTTAATAAAAGTATTAGAGTGGAGGTCACGTGACCTATCTATGCTAGCGACGGGACGAGCATGGGGGCCGCCATCTTAGAGATCGAGACCAACTTTTTTAAGTGGAAAATGCTTAGAAAAAAATAAATTAAATTCTAAAATATTAAAAAATACCATAAAAATACTAGCTGCATTTTGGAATATTTTTAGTGACTTTAAAGAACTTGAAACGCTTTTCTAGTATTTTTATAATATTTATTTTGTAATTTTAGAATTAAATTTTATTTTTCGCATATTCTTCTTCTTAATGTGACGGCAATGGCTGCAAGTTGCCAGTGTCGCCATCACATAAAGAAAAAGAATGCTAGTCAAAAAATTAAATTTAATTCTAAAATTACAAAATAAATATTATAAAAATACTAGAAAAGCGTTTCTTATCTTTTAAAGTCACTGAAAATATTCCAAAATGCATCTGGTATTTTTATGGTTTTTATTTAATATTTTAGAATTAAATTTTTTTTCTTAGCATTTTCCACTTAAAAAAGTTGGTCTCGAACTCTAAAATGGCGGCCCCCATGCTCGTCCCGTCGCTAGCATAGATAGGTCACGTGACCTCCACTCTAATACTTTTATTAAGATCTCTATGGTATAAATAGATCATATAAAAATTAAAATTTACCATTTTCACCATTCCCTCTATCCCCCAACAGGCATCTTCATCTTTCCCACCAACCCTGACCTGGCCCTGCACCATGGCCACGCCATCCTCAAACCATTCGGCGTGTCCTACACGGCGCTCTTCAACCTTCTGGGTCTGCCCGTATCCCAGTGCCCCGTGGGCCTGAGCGCCAGGGGCCTACCCGTCGGGCTGCAAGTGGTGGGCCCGCACTGCGGGGACCGCCTCACCATCGCGGTTGCCATGGAGATCGAGAGGGTGTTCGGGGGGTGGGTGCCGCCCTCGCCCGTTGCATGTTGATGTTGAGTGAACGGTGTGTTGAACGGTTGAATGAAAATGTGTTGAAGTTGAGTTGTGGATTTTGGACTTGCACCGTTTGTATTGCACCTTAAGGGCGAATGAGACCGAATGTTTGGAAGTATCCAAACCAAAATGCCTTCAGTGTTGGTCCAAAATTATTTTCTACACCACATTTATCTGGATGTATTGAATATTTTTACTAACTTTTTTTTTGTATATGTAGCTGACTTACTGGTCTCTATAATCCCACTTTTTGAAGTGGGCTTGAATATTTTTTCAATGAATATTTTTGCAGAAAAATATGCAATTCCATTAAAAAAAGGAGATAATATAGACCTGTAAATCAACTACATGTACCACATAAAAAAAACTTTTAGTAAAATATTCAATACAGCCAGAAAAATGTGGTTGAGGAAAAGAAATTCATTGGATCAACACAGAGGCCACTTTGATATGGTTACTTACAGTCATTCCGTCTCATTCGCAGTTAAAAGCTTTTATTTTCAAATACCGTTGAATGGGGTAACTTTGTTCCAAGCCTTTTAAACTAATAAGTTCTCATTAAGCACTCTCTTGAAAAGTGTGCTTTTTTCAATTAGGGGCAACTCTTACTTGACATAAGAGTAAAAAAAAATATTCAAACGAGTGTCAGTACTAGTGTTTTATGCTTGGGCTGAAGTTACCCTCCCGAGGTTATGTTACCCCTTTTGACGGGGCTAATTTTTAAAGAAATATAAAGTTACCTCATTCGGCGTGAGTATAATATTTAGCAATGTAATGTGCACGTGAATAGAGTTTTTAACAATATAAAATAAGTTTAATTTTTAAACACCTAGAAAGTAATTGCTTTTCGAGTTAAGGTTTTAAGAATTTCTTACTTTCACTCAGCATGTGTAGTTCAATATTAGTCGAAGAACTTATATGAAATTGTTTAACTAAAGTCCTTTAAAGCATATTTTTTTAATTATGTATTATCTTAAAATTTATGTACATTTAACTTTTTATGCATACTTACATTCAAATAAGAGTGTCTTATCTGTAACATTGATGCGAATTCTAATATATAATTTTTAGTTTTAGTCCAAAACAAGTTATCCTTAAAAAACTAGTTTTAATTTATCAAACGATAGTTTCACAAAATTACCTGATACTGACTTGCTGATTGTGTTATACACATTATAAGGCTTCTATCTTTTGTCAAATTTCAAACCTCAATTTTTATCTTTTGAAAAATATGTCTACTATTATTTTGCTTAGAACACGCAGTATAGGTTTAGACTCAAAATGTATCTGAAAATAAAGACTTTTTATCTTTGTTTAGGGCTAGTGTTTTGAATATAATTTTAAACAAAATTTACTTTTTCATGCTTTTAATATTCAAAATATGTTTGAAGTATCTTTTTAATGACAAATGAAATCATCGAGAACCATTTTTTTTTTGTTTAAATGTAAGTGTATGTTTTCTAGTCTTGTTTGTTGTATCTATTTTCGCTATTAAGTATTTGTAGCTAATGGAGCTTTTTAATTATGTTCCTATTTATAATCTATGTTTTTAGCTATATAAAATAAGTTTTGTATTGACCAAGTCGTCTTAAACGTGTCATACATTATAACTAGTGATTAATCCATCCAAAATTTGTTCAAATAATTGCACAAGTTTGTGTACCTAGTTGATTCTGTGTGGTAATATGTATTCAATTGTTTTGAGTGTTTAAATGTACATATATCTAAGTATTGAAAATTACAGTTTATATATGAAATATATTTCGATTGTAAATAATCGTATAGGCATATCACAGCCAGTTAAAAAACCTATGGCACAATTTTGAAAAAAGGAAACATTATAAAAACATGAAAGAATCCCCATCTTATGCATATATATTTCAGAACTGGAAATCTTTTAATCTACTTGGAAAAATGTCCATTTAGTCTATTATTATTAACTTCCATTTAACATTTTATTGATTGTGGATTCTATATTCTATTAAATAAGCATTAATATGTTCATGGTTGATTCATAAAATTATTATTATAAATATTACTACAAATGTCTTTTTTGTCCGGGAAAAAGAATGTATTTTACGTTATCCCCCCCCCTCTCTCTCTCATATAGTGTGACTTCTCTCTTTCTAAATATTGGGGCCTTCTTTTACTTTACTAATTTGTTCTGTTTCTGTAAAGTATGTATTTTTTATGTATACTTTAGTATAAATATCATTTTATTTATGTTTAAGATATTGTTATTTTTAATGCTATTTTCCATTCCTTTTTTTGGTATTTTGATTTTTGTTTTAAATGATGCACCTGATTTTTCATTTTTATAATTGTAAAAATAAACTGAAAATTTCCATGCATATTTTTTACTTGTTTATTATAATTAATGTTTTTAAAAAGAATTTTAATCATTAATGCATAGCATATAAAGTTTGATTAAAAAGTACCATGTTTTTTTTATTCTCTAGTTATGAATTCTTCCTGTGTCATTTATTGTCGATTTCATAACTGCCTGATAATTATGCTTTCTTAAAGTGAAACTATACATTAAATTTATGCACGATTAAAACATATTCCGATAGCAAATTATTTTTTATATGAATATTTTTTGTTTAAAAAGTAATGATTATACAATTAAGTTGTATTTTAATTTGATTACATAATGCTATGTTTTGTGTGTAATTTTTTCAATGTATTATGCCACATAACGTATTTAGTCATATTTATTTTACTACTGTTATTTTATAATTTTTTTATTATTATGCTTGAATACTATATTAATAATTACTTTATTTCTAGTATCCATGTGTATTTATATATTAATCACAAAGAGCTATTATTGAAGGTTTATTTTTAAAAAAATAATAAATAAAAATATTATTGCGACTTTTTGCTTTTGTCTTATTTGTTTGTTCTAGAGTCTATAGATAATTATAACCCATTAACGCCCATTTGATAAGACATTAGAGAATGAAGCTTGCGAAAATGAGCTTTTTGCTTAAGTTAATCTAAATAAAAGAAATAAAAGACAATGTTTTTTTTTTGTTAAGTTACTTTTAAGAACCAGCACCCTCGAAAACGCGTAGGAAGTATAAGTATTGCGACCCCATCGCAATACTTAAACTTTCATTACATTATATTTTATAAGGTAATTGAAAGAAATAATAGTGAAGTCCAAATAAAAACTATGAATTCTTTAAACAACTGTAAGCTTCCTTGAAATTTAAACCAGTGCAACAATAGAGAAGATGTTAATTATTTCCTTCAGTTCGTCACCACCAGAAACAAGTTTCATCATAGAAAATTGAATAAATTGTTTGAATAAGGAAATAACTTCACAAATTCGAAATCGAAAACTTTCTAAATGCGTTAGATTTGAATATTCCCTGATTTTTTAATGGCATGCTTTTTAAGTTAATTCACCACTGAAAATAATATAATTTTACTAAAGTAACAAATTAGTACTTTAGTTTTTTTTTTTTTTTTGGGGGGGGGGGGGGGGGCTTTTAGAAAAATTTTTAATTCATAAGTTTTAAGTCTTGGAGTTACTTCCTTATTCAAAGTAACACTTTGAAGAGGAGGTTTTCGGCCGGTGATGTTTTTCTTTCATATACGACTTGCGCAGCTAAATATTAAAAAAAAAAAAAAATGTTCGGCGTCGGCGTAGCGGGACTGGTGCACTTTAAATTCGTTGCGTGGTCAACTTAACAAAGCATGTCACCAGTAGCCCGTATCTAGATTTAGAGAGACATTGGTTCATTTAAACCCTTGTTTTAAACTGTACACGATGCGATATCAAATGCTACATATGGGTTGTTGGGCGCCCGATCAGGCTTCGTCCACGTCACTTGACCACGGTTCAAAATTGCAAAGCTAAAAGCCAATAACCCATGTGCAGTTTTACGTTTAAAATTATTACACCTTCCCACAAGGTTGAAGTTCAGCGGGGCTTCTTCCACACGACAAACGACCATTAGATTCCGAAACCAAGGACATCACTTCGAGGTGTTGCATTCGAATGTTCCAAACAGAACGTGACGTCGAACACCAACAAGCAACACCTGAAGTGAAGGCCGTTTTGGAATAAATCCCCAGGAGGCTGCGTTTCTTTCTTGTTCTGTTTTCCCCATAGAGTTTCCCCTTTTAGATTTTAATGCACTGGCCGGTTTATATAGTCTAGGTGGTGTTGGTTTAACCGCGTGCTTTTTCATTTCCATTTTTCCCTGTTCTCCGATTGCCCAATGCCCATTGTGTGCGTTCATCGTTCCGATTCGAACGACGACGTGGTCACACTGTTGTTTGGAGAGTTGGAGGTAAGAGAACTTTCTTCGTTTTTCCTGTTCGAAATACGCTTATTATTTTGTTCTACACTCTTAAAACAAACGAGTGAAATCCACTCCAGTTGGAAAAGTGCATTTTCGACACCCTAAAGGCACGCATATTTACTCAGACTGAGTTAAAATCACTCGTTTGGAGTGATCCTGTCGAAGGTTTAACACATAAAGGATCCACTCCAAAAGGAGAAGTGCATTTTCCAGTCTGGAGGAGTGAAATCCCATCAGACTGAGTTAAATTAGGAGTGTTTGTTTTAAGAGTGTACACTCTTAAAAAACAAACGAGCGATTTTAATTAGTCTGAGTTAACTTTCACTCCTTTCGGTGCCGAAAATGCACTTCCCTTATTGGAGTGGATTTCACTCTTTTGTTTTTGTTAAACCTCCAACAATCTTAACATCAAACGAGCGATTAGGAGTGATTTATTGCGATTACGAGCGATTTAGGAGTTAATTTCACTCCATTCTAGTGTCAAAATTGCACTTTTCCTTTAGGAGTGGATTTCACTCTTTTGTTTTAAGAGTGTATGCATTTTGTTTGAAGTTCCCTGTGTGTTAAGGGGTAAGGGCACCTTCAAACCTTTATGCACTGAATTAAAATTAATTTTTAATTATTTGCCGTTACCCCTTTTAAAGCCACTGTCTAATTAATAATAATATATAACGGTAAAAAAATAGTTGGGACATAAAATGCACTTTATGACAAATGTATTTTCGTTTCCCCCCCTTTCTATTTACAATAACTGAAATACACTGACCACTAATGACATTTTGTTGAACGAATATGATTTACTATTATAGTTTTTAATGTGTTAAAATGAATACTTTAATTCATAAAATCTCCACTATCAACTATTTTTCCTTAAATAAACAATGAAAATTATAATTACGGTCTTTCAACTCGATGGGACTTATAAGTACCGTCATGGCATAACAATTTTTTGCACAATTAATTCAGCTAATTTTTTTGAAGAATCTACTTTACCTTTGTAGATTTTAATGTGCTTAAAACGGACAATTCAATCAAAAAGTTCCACCTTGTCCCCATTTTCTAAAAATGAAAGGTAAAGCAACGGCCTTATAAGTACCGTCAGTAGATAAAAGGTAAATAATGTCCTAAGATGTTATAAAAAATTAAATGCTAGAATGTTATGTAAATTGGTGAAACCTTAATTTAGCTAAGTTTAAATTATCGTCGCACTAGAGCTACATGAGGGCTATTGGCAACAAGCGTCGTATTGTAGAACCACAGTAATGATTGAGTATAGGCACCCAACGCTTACGCTAAGGGCGACATCGTACGTACGCAGCGTTAGGACTTTGAAGTATATTTAACGTGCACTCTCGCCACACAGGGTATTATTCGTCGGACCTTTTGGCTGCACGGACCTTTATAGGAGGTCGGCAGTTATTTTGGCGATGCCCGGACCCGAACCTGGGACCTTATTCCGCATGCTAACCGAAGAAAACCTTAATTTAGAGCATTTGTATTTGAGCACATTCCAACCGTAGATTAAAGCTCATATTTGATCATCCAAATAAGGAAAGAACTAAAATTTTTATGATGCACCAAAACTGTTTAAGTATGTTGACAAACTTTTATGTGTCGTATTATTACTTGACTAAATGCCATAGCCATAGATTACAGTGCTAGCCGCATATTAGTCAGTTTTTGACTATAATTTACCACTTTATATGCAAAAATACAATAAATGACATCAGTATTCTTTGTATAGGTAAATATGAACTTATACCAAATTTATCACTCTAAAATGTAGATTTACATTGAAACTAAGAAATCAAATATCTTGTTCATGTAATCTCTAATTCGTCTATCTGTTATGGCATACAGATAAAAGTTTGAGATATCAGGTCGGTTTCTACCAATAACGCTTAGATAACTTAGTGCCAAAATAGCCCTTATCAAATCATACAGTGCCAAAGTTTACAAGACAAAAACCAATGGTCCTGTTATCCTTGTTATACACAGCTTACAGCACCTTAGTATGCATTTACAAGGAACATCATTAAACTGAGAATTTTGTGACATATTATAGTTAAATAACATAAATTTAGTTTAATTAAAAAATAGAAAAAATCATAGCTTTTTTTTTGAACATTTGGTACTCTTCCTGTTTTGCAAATGGATGTGAGATCAGAGTCGGTATAAGGCGTCGGTGAAGATTTTCAGGTCCTTGGATCGAATGCGTTACTATGCTGTCAAATAAAGGATTGCGCGGTTCAAATACAACGTTATCTCCGTGTTGAGAAAAATGGTGCACCTTAAATCCTTCGAGGTTAATGAACTGAGAAGCCACGGAAGCGTCGTTGCGTGTTCAACGAGCCTAAAACAATCATCCGAATTTTGTTTTACCTTAACCCTTTTAGTCCCAAAAATTTACTACACTACAGAAACTTCTGATCTTCACAAAAGCTTATTTTAGGTCAAATATACGAGTTCCATAAGGAAAAAAAAATCATTTTAATTTTTTATATGAGTTTTTGAAATAATGCCAAAATTTTGTAACTGTGGAAAACAACAAAATAAAAAAATATATAACCTAAAAACACTTCGAGTTATATATTTTAAGGTATCTGACCATATTATTAAAAAAAATTAGTAATTATTTTAACCAAAATAGTTTAAATTGTATTTCAAATATGTGGAAGTGAAGTGAACTTATCAAAAATCAGGTGAAACGCTTGTTGGCTATATTTTCTGAATAAAAAAATAGTAGTTCTGACTTGGGACTATTGAGATTAATGCAAAATATTGTCTAATAGAACAAAGTGTGAAGAATCGAATGATGTGTGTTTGGATGTCATAACGGGACATAGACATTTTGAAAAAAATATTGAAAGTGATGATGCCAATTGGCATCACTGGGACTGAAAGGGTTAATCAAATGAAATAGTAGAAACTGAGCATAACTACTTTTTCGAAAAGAGCACGCATTATTCACAAATAAAGATTATTTGCTCTCCACGATTCACCTGCTTGGCTGTGGTGAAAGTTTTTGAGTCGGGGACTCGGAATCAAATCAACATAACGTGTGTGTGGTTATTGTGTGTTGCAACAACGGTATGTTCATTTTGAACTCACTCACTCTTTTTGAACTTAGGACATTCCTTTTTTAACTTTTAGAAATGTATTTATTGTACTTAATAGTAGTTGAAAAATCCAAAATTTACTCTAAAAAAAAGATTTACTTTATTGCAATATTTTAAAATACACACATATGCAAAAACAAACAAAAAAATACCGCATCGATATCTTAACTAAAAAACGTTCAAAAGTTTTTTTAATTTTAATTTATGATGAAATTAGCTATTATACTTGAATATAGAAGTGAGTTTACCTGGTAGAGTAATTCAAAACTCAATATGCTAGCTGTAGAGGTTTGTGTAGTTTCGGTTTCATTATTGTCAAGGTGGTTACAGCTACATTATATTATCTTCAAAAAAAAAAAACCTTCCAAATTTATAAATTAAACTGCTTTATTTAGTTTGCAATTTTCCTTCAATATGTGTCAAATAGAACTGCTTCTTTTCATGCAAAAAAACAATTTTTAAGTTAGGATATTTTGGCCTTAGCCTTGACCTTTGAACCTTCACTGTAGTTGTATTTGTAAACAAACTGTGAAAGTGAAAGTGCGGAACTGCTCCGCTTCCGCAATCCGCTCTCTTTCGTCCGCAACCCGCAACCTGAAAAAACGAAATCCGGTAAAATCATAAAATATCGAAACTGCATTTAAACTATCATTCGTTATTTGTCATTGCATTTAAAGACAAAATATATATTCTGATAAGGGGCAATTAATAGAGTTACCACACGCCTTGTTATAGAGTTGTTTCTAACATTGAATTCTTTTCTAATATTGATAAACAATAAGTTATTTCACAACAGTAAGGTTTGCCGGTAAGTAAAATTCGAGTTCTGGATTCCCTAAGAATTAAAATTTTGTTAAATTCTAAATTGATATTCTAGATAGTTTGTTTTCTTTTGTTTCGGATATATATTTTTACTGTCATCAATATCAATAATAAGTTTTTAAGTCATCGATATTTTTGATTATCTGATAACAAGTTTGAGTGAAATTACCCAGCAAAAAAAAATTGCAATTTACTAATAAAACAACAATAGAAATAAAAATGTATTACAACAAAATGTTAGTATTTTTACAGAGAAAGGTTTAAGAAAAGGTACTAGCATTCAAATAGTTTATTCTTCAACTTTGTTTATGTGGACCATGCACCAGTTAAATTTTAAAGTTTTATTTTCAGTTAATCCCTAAACTGTCAATTGCATACTTTTCATGGAAACAGTCATAAAAGTGCCTATTTTTATATTTCTAAAAATTATATAAAAAACACGTATATGATCAATAAACATTTATTCATTTTTGAATTTACATTTGTTTTTAGAGCCCTTGTGTAGCTCTAGGGCGACGATAATTAAAAACTAAACTAATCATTTGTTTTTAGGTTGAAATTTAAAACAGTTTATCTTTATGGTGTTTTAATTGGTTGTTTTAAGTTAGTTTCAATCTTAATGACACATTACTTCTGAAAACTCTAGCTCAAAATATCACAGGATCAAGAAATAGAGAGGGAAATCTCACCTCGTCATCTCTTAAGGGAGCAAGAATGAATGGATTATATTATAACGGCCTACTATTATAATGGCCTACTAATTTGTACCCACCATTTGGGTGCAAATTAGTAGGCCAGTTGCAGTACATCTCGGATATTTCTTATCTCTTAGATAAAATCCTGCACAAACTGAAGAAATATTCTGTACATTTTTAACTGTTATCAATGTACTGTAGACGATATAAAATTGCATTTTATTGATTTAATTTCAAAATGGACAAAAATTAAAATATATGTTTCCAGCTTAAGAGTGTAGACCTGGTGAACGTCTACATCCAGCGCATCAAAGAGGTCAATCCATTCCTCAATGCTGCCGTCCACTTCCGCTTCGGTTCATTGTTAAGACGAATTTCATTTTTGTCTGAAAATATATATATTCTTCTTCAAACCTAATTTTTTTCTTTTTTTTTCTTGTCCATTAGAAGCTGTGAGCCATGAAGTTGTTTTGGCGGTGCTTCAGCGTCCTCCACCGCCTTTTTGACATCGTTCTCCATGGCCTCTTCCGATTGGCCTACGCTGGGCGGAAGGAACAGCTCCCACCAATCAGCAATCTCCTCTTGCTGCAGTCGGCCACTAGCCTTGCCGCCAAGATACGCAAGAAAAAGGTGACTTGTTTGTTGTAACTATAAATTAATGCTGTTTTTTATATTGTTGTTGTTACTGGCTCTTCATGGTCTAGATCAGTGGTTCCCAGCCTGGGGGTAATCGCCCCAAAGTGGGCGATTTGTGCTATCGAGGGGGCAATAAATAGTTGGGGGAGGGGCGATGAGTATTCAAAGGGAGAAATTTAAAATAATACTGTACAGTAGAACAATTCTCTAACCACACCCAACCAATCAATTTTTACTATCAACTCTCTTAAATTATCCATAATTCAGTTTAAAGAACTTAGTTATTTTGTTCTTTAACAAATATGTTGAAAATATACATTTTATTTTTTTAAATTTAACAGTGACCATATGAAGCTGAGGCTTTGATTTTTTTAATATATGGTAGTAAGTGTTTAAAATAGTAAAACTAATTTATTAGTTACATCTTAGCTCAAATCATAATTAGACATAACATGAAAATTAAAAGGAGGCGATGGGTGTTAGTCAACCTAAAGTGAGGGGCGATGGTTCAGACAAGGTTGGGAACCACTGATCCAGATCAAGTCCAGGATATTGCATTGCACACCCTCAAAAAGTACTTAACTTTTACAGGATTTTGTACCAAGTCATTCTTATCCAACCCCATACAAGCAAGGAGGTGGCTGGGGGTATCAAACTATGCAAGTTTAAATATAAGCATACTACCTATTATACATTTTCTTTTAGTCCCTCAGTCAAGTGAGATTGGATTTTTAAAAGCAAGTTTGTTAAAGACACACATTTGTTACAAGTTTGTTTGGAAAAGATCTGTTATTGCTTAGATGTTGCACCCAGCATTTGGGTGCAAGTAGGCCAGTTGCAATTCATCTTGGATCTTTCTTATTCTTTATCACAAAATAGATAAAATCCTGCGCAAACTGAAGAGAGATTCTGTACATTTTTAGCGGTTATCAATTTATAAAATTGCATTTTTTTAAAATTTAATTTCAAAATTTTTAAAATATTTTCCAGCTTAAGAGTGTAGATCTGGTGAACGTCTACATCCAGCGCATCAAAGAGGTCAATCCATTCCTCAATGCTGCCGTCCACTTCCGCTTTGACAAGGCCCTGGAAGAGGCGCAGAAGGCAGACGAGATAGTCGCCAAGGGCGCCAAAACGGAAGAGGAACTGGAGAAAGAGACGCCCTTCTTAGGGGTGCCCATTTCTGTCAAAGAGCTCATCGCAGTGGAGGGTGAGTTGTTGTGGTAATGAAACAAATATACTCTTTCAGTACAACTTGTGAACAAATATACCTTTCAGTACGTCTTGTGAACAAATATAATCTTTTAGTACATCTTGTGGACAAATATACTTATTACATGAAATAATAAAAATTTATTTACACCTATCCAAAATGAGAATACATATCACTACTGATATTATATGGAAGTTTTTGTACATAAATCAATTTTGTTGTGTTGTATAATGTCAACTATCAGTTCAGTTGAGTTAAACCGCTTGTGAAATGGTCCAAAAACTTCTTCAAACTAGGGGTGTGTAACTCTACATGGCTTTAAATAACCACTTAATAAATCAATACATTTAATAGGGTATTTGACTCAAAGAAATTATTGTCTTAAAATCTGAATGCCAAAAATATTAGACCCGTATTTTTTCTTTTTTTTCAAATGCTCCATAAAAAGGGAGATAAATGAATTTTAAAATTAGGACAAAAAATTATGCTCAAACTCTTTGTTGCTGTCATGTGGTATCTATGATGTCACTAGTAACTATAACAAAACCTTGAAACAGCATTTTGGAATCTACATTAAGAAAAGTAGACTTAAGAAGATTTTGCTTGCAATTAAATCCAATTTAATTGCAAGCAAAAAACATCACACTGGTTTTTTTATACACACTAGTGACATCAGCCAAATCGAAGTGTTTGTGATCACGTGACATACTGATGAATTATAAGCCATAATCAAATGATTTTTATGAATTATTGAATGTTTTATTTTGCAAAAATATATATACGTTTGTTATTTTTGGGTTGTTTGAAAGGTATTTTAGTGATACAGTCAAGTACCCTATTTCTTATTTTTGACCCCATTGCAACGTTAACTTATATATCATATAATTTGAAAGCATTTTTTTAATCTCCTTTTCCCAGGTCTTCCCCTGAGTGGTGGTCTGGTGTCCAGAAAGGATGCCCGATCGCCCTTCAATGCACAAACAGTTCTGCTGATGCGTAGTGCCGGTGCGATTCCACTGGTCACAACCAACATCAGTGAGCTGGGGATGTGGTACGAGTCCTACAACAAGGTGTATGGTCGTACGAGTAATGCTTACGATACCAGTCGTACGTGTGGTGGGAGCAGTGGTAAGAATATATTTTGTGTTTGTATATGATGCGAAATATTAAAAGTCACTTGTATGATAAAAATTTTTTTTAGGTAAATTTATTTAAATGTTAGTGTTGGTTCTAATTAATTACATATAAAAGTTGGTTATAAAAATATTAATCAAGCAAATTGCCTTGTGTTCTGATATTTTGCATCAAAACTAACATACAAATTTAAATTTTTTTAAGAATGTCAGTAATATATGGAGAGTCTAGGGTGAGAACTTCTGGATTGCATAGGAATCTTCCTGTAATCATCAGATCTGCTTAGCGGTTCTGGTGCCATGAAACAGGTTTCTCCCTTGCTTCTTCTCTCCTGGTACAAATATGTGTATTTTCTTGCATGGTTCAGGGTTGCCGCCAAAGAAGAACCAAAGAGAAACCAGTTTCCTTAAACCAGTTTCCTTACACCAGTTTAGCCGATGAACTCGCTATCATCACTAAAAGGCCTGATGGCGGATTCTTGTGCAAGGTTTTTCCCCTGTACTCTTCATATCTGTTCTCATGACCACTATTACACATTAAATTTTATCAGAAATAGACGAGTTGTACACATAGGTGTCACTCTATTGGCCCAGTAGCAGAACTTTCTGAATATGGCTGCAGCATGACTTCTTAAGGAAATAAAATTTGTATGAAGGAATAAGGATCCATAAGTTTTGAAACTACGGTGATCCAAAAGTCCCGAAACTACGATGATCTGAAAATCGCGAATCTATGGCAATTTGGCCACAGAGACAGAATCGGGCCGCAGCATTTTTGCTGTGCTGACCGGTTTCTGCTACCGGGTCCATAGGGTCAGAAGAGTTTTTGCCCCAAGACTTTTTTTCATTTATTTTAAAATTTTTTTACCCAAATTAAATCTAATTTCAAAGTCAAAAATTGGTGCCTGAGCATAATATTTTCCCTAAAGGTGGAGAGGGCTCTCTGGTCGGAGCAGCTGGCTCAGTCATGGGGATTGGCTCGGACATTGGAGGAAGCATCCGGATACCGGCGTTTTTTAACGGGATCTTTGGACACAAACCATCTCCAGGTCAGTCTACTAATTTACAACTCTTAAGTTTTCTTATCTTTAATGAATTGTGAAACTTTCTCTTTTCAAGACAAGAAATCTATTAATCATTGTGAAAGTTTTGGAACTTATATTTTTGTTTAGTAGATAGGGGTGGGTTTTTTTAGTAAAATAACTAAAAATTAAAAGGGCAAATGAATAAAGAAGATGTGACGTTCTTTGAAAAGTTTGTTTCTAAGTGAAAGTTAGGGGCTGGGGAGCCCAGTCGGTTAAGCACTCGCTTAGCATGCGGAAGGTCCCAGGTTCGGGTCCGGGCATCGCCAAAATAGCTGCCGACCTATAAACGGCCCATGCAGCCAAAAATGTCCGATTAATAATACCCCGTGTAAGGGAGTGCACGTTAAATATCCTTCAAAGTCCTAACGCTGCGTATGATGTCGCCCTTAACGGTTGCGTTGGGTGCCTATTCAGGTGTTGGCTCGTCACCTGACTGTGGTTCTAAAATACGACGCCCGTCGCCAATAGCCCTCGTGTAGCTCTAGTGCGACGATAATTCAAACCAAACCAAACTAAAAAAAAGTTATAGGGTTGAAATTGAAATGTTTACAAGTTGAAATCTAGTAATGTGCATGTTTTATTAATCTTCTGACTGCAATATATTTTACAGTAAGTTGTTAGAAAAACATAGAAGATAAGACTGTATTATAATATAAATCAATTTTGCTTTGGAGTACTTTCATAATATTGTAAATTTGCTGTAAGTTTAAGAAATGTGTGTTGATGAATAGGGGACAGTAATGAAATTTCACCTATATTTTCTAACATTCATAATTAAATTTCTAACCCTTAAATTTTTTTATACAATTTTATTATAATAATGTGTTAGTTATTGATTCATTTGTTTTCCATGTAAGTATTTTTCATGAAAACTCATTAAATAATAAAACTAAATATGTTCCTGAAAGATATTGCTCTGGGAAAACCTTGAAAAGATCTCTTGTTTGCATGTTTCAATCCTATTGTGAAATTCTATTGTCTCAATCCTAAAACATACGTTTTTTTTCAGAGGTTGTGTCCAACTACGGCACTTACCCTCCCTCCTGTGAGCGTGAGTTTGTGCCCTACCTGAGCTTGGGTCCGATGTGCAGATACGCGACAGATTTGGCGCCAATGCTCAGCGTCTTGGCTGGCAAGGGAGCTGCTACGCTACACCTGGAACTGCCTGCAAGTACACTATTATTTCAGATCGAAGTTTTGACAAATTATTGCTTTCAATTAACTTTTATGATATATGAGGTCATGAAAAAGTTGCGATGGGATAACTGAAGATTTTGTGTTTTCTACAGGTTTTTTAGGGTGTTTATTAAAAAAAAGTGGTTTGGGGACAATGGTTCATTTGCCAGATTGTATGTTTCAAATTTGCCAAACAAGTTTCCAGTATCTGTCGGACGTCATGTTAACATTTCGAGAGATTCGTCATTTCAGGTTTCGAGAAAATAGTGCATGCACAAATGCTATCTGCCTTAAAACTTTTTATAAAATTTAGGTAAATAACCTTTTAGGGTATATAATTTGCTTTAAATGTATTGAGTATAATTAATAGTCGTGTAGTGATGCCCACCCTCTTATTTTGAAACGTACACAGGACAATTTATTTTTGTTGCATAATTTCTTTACTTTTTTAGTAAAAACTTTGGGCACATTTTATATTTGACAATGTGGGTGCCAAATAGCTCTTAAAATGCTCCATATACAATTATTTTCATCTAAAGGGTTCGGAAATTAAAAAACTTTGGTAAATTAATGGAGATTTTTGTTTCATATGCTTTATTCCGTAATCCATCCCATTATTATACGAAATCTTATGTTACAAAAAACTTTAGTTTAAAAGAACTTTGTATGTATGGTTCAATCTAGATAAGGTGAAAGCCAAAGTAAATAAAACCATGTAATTTATAATTTTTAAGATTGGCTCCAAAACCGCAAGAAATGTGTCAAGGTTCAGACTCTTTTATTGCATGTGTGCTTTTTAGTTTGAGTTGATGATAATTGATATCATACCATACCAGACTAGAACTGTGAAACTTACTTATAAGGATTAAAAGTCCATAAAACTGTATAACTAATAGGTAAATTATTTGTAAAGTTTATTTCTATTTAGCTATATTTGTGCTCTGAAAATGTTACTAAAATTTTTTATAGTCATATTTAGGGAAAGTGTAGTTAAAATTTTTAATTATTAATTGTTCCAGAGAAACCTGGCAACTGTACATAAATTATAAAGCTTGCCAATTGAACAAAATAAGTGTAAATATTGAATGTATTTAGCAATAATCTGGCAACCTATTGCGACTGAATTTCAGGTTGTTAGGAATGAATTATAGTTGGAACATAAGTCTTACTTTTCTGGGAATAACTTTGTGAATTTTCTACATTAACTATTTGAACCTAATGCTGAGTATGCATCAAAATTTGGTTATATCATGAGGCAATTCATATATCTTACAAGGGATCTAGGGGTCTTAAAAGTCGTAAATATTATAATTTCTTTGTGACTCTTTAAGAGGGACTCTCAGTCTTATAAAGCTAATGCATTAGTTTCGAAATCACAACCTCTGCAAAACAATTGTTTTGCCATATTATACCATTTTTACCGGGTATGGAAATCATCATAACATCAATTTAAAACAAAATTGTAAGAAAATAACAACCGGTTATTTAATTATTAATTGATAAAGTTTTAAAATAACGTCACCATCAGCTGTAAATGTTTAGCATTTTAAAACTTCAGAAATATATAATTAAAAAGTAGATAAAATTTTTGTTTCAAATTTGTTTTCATTTTGATGCTATGCTGATTCCCAAACTAAGGAAAAAGGGCTAACATGGCAAAGCAATACTTCTGCAGAAGTTGTGATTCCACAACTAATGCATTAGCTTTATGGGACTGACAAGCCCTCTTAAAATAAAGGAACCTTATAATTTTAGCATGTAGGGGTGTTGCTTTTTACCCATATGTAAATCTTAAGAATGCATTTATTTTAATAAATTGTAGTTGACTCTAAATAAACCTGTCGATATTGATTTTTAGGTTAAAATGAAGGAACTTAAAGTGTACTACATTGAAGATTTTGGCAATCATGTGGTGTGTACAAAGGTAGAGAGTGATATGATAAGGGCTCTACATAAAGTAAGTATTTCGACCATTTGAAAGTCAGTCAAAATGTGTAATTGATAATTCATATATAAAAAATTTGGTGTTGAAATCTTCACTCTTATGCTTATAGAAAACAAGTAGGTTTATAACACAATCTGTCACTTAACACGTTCATGACAGTGTGACCCACTGGTGGGTCACACTTAACTGTTCCGTAGGGACGTGTGACCCCTTTGTGGGTCAAGCTTAACTATCCTGTGAGGCGGCGTGCATCACAGGCGAGTCGCTTGTTTTCAGAAAAGAAGTCGTTAAAGAATAAGTTTATTTTATTTTTTCTCAATATTATATATAAAAATATTGTGTATTATAAACATTTAATATGTTTAATTGATAATTATTTATTTCTATGCAACTTTTCAAAACATTCCAGAGATAATGCGGGCTCTCCCTTACAACGTTTACAATACTATGTCGTTACTTTTTTTCGGGGCATATGATCTGCATTGTATTTTCCCTAGTTGTGGTCTCGCATTAAGCGTTTTCAAATGCGCAAAGTGTTCCCCCCCAATGAAGCATAACGATACCAGTTGTGCCTCCTGCGGAAAATCAGAGATATTTGCCCCAGAATGAACGTGTTAAACTGCTTTCACACAACATTTGTATTTAACAAGAAAGAAGCACCAAAAACGGCAATTCTGTATCAAACATTCACACACTAAATAATTCTTCTAGTTTCATTTTTCCCCCCAAAATTCAATAATTATTCCTTCCTTAGTTTTTGCAATGCAATTATTAGTCCATTCCTTATTTATTTTTTTGCAAAATGTTTCATAAATGTTGTTTACTGTTGGAAAAACTTTTTGCAAGACCTCCGAAATCTGCTTGGATTTCTAGCTCGTATTTTTTTAAATATAATAAGTAAATCGTGTGCTTTGGTCACGGTGATCATTTGGTATCAGTGTTTTTGGGAAGCTGGAACATTCTAGTTTAGGATAAAAAAAAAGTTAAGTATTAAGAAAAATTGTAAACTGAAGTTGTGAATTCTACAAATGTCAACATATGTGTATTCTGTAGCGACGAGGCTTAGCCAATTCTCCTTTGCTTAATGATAACAAATGATTTTGTAACAGAATCTGTCACTCAGGTCACTTCCGCATGACTTTTGGGCTTACCAGTTGGGAAGAAAAAAAGCTGCAAACACATATTTTAATTCTATATGAAACATTTACACACCAATTTGGCTAGTTCAAATTTATTTTCTTTCAAAAATCCAAAAATCAGGCATGAAAATTTTCTGGATTTTGGCAGAAAATTTGATTTGTGTGGCAATTATGGCTACACTCTCCTCCTCTCTTAAGCCAAACCTTGCTTGCAATGTAAGGGAGTGATCTGAGCTCTTAAATGGCACTTATTGTTATAATTATATTTATCTAGTAAGAGAATTCATTAGTTGTCAGATTTTTTTAAAATATGTTTTAATATTGCATTGATGAGATTTCAATTAAAACTAAATGACACTATTTCAGCATTTTTTTTCTATGCATGCATTTTATGGGAACTAATTATAAATAAATTTTTAATTGGTTTGCAGGTCCTTACGCTGATAGTGCAAAAAAAAAACCCGGATTAATTCGTTATTCAGCTTTTTTGATTAGTTTCCATTTTCATGAATGAATAATTATACATTTTTGTGTTAAATTTTATTTACATTTTGAAGATTAAATATGTAATATTCCTCACTTGTAAACATAAAAATATATCATGTCAACATACAACCACAACTGCATCCAAACAATATTTCACCTTCAAAATTTAACTAAACCAACTTAAAAATTGAGTTTTTATGCTTTAAAAATGGGTATTAAATTTTGCAGTATTGAACTTTTTTCTGATATTTTCAATGACTTCAAGTTTTAATGCTTTGAATTTCTGACATTTTACTATAATACAGATGTAGTACTAACACTGTTTGCAATTAAACATCCTATAACAAGAGGGCAAAGCTTCCTACTTGCTACTGCTCGACAACCCCCGAGAATTGCTACACAATTCCTATTTGTTTGCTTCACAAACAAACATGGAAGACTAATATGAGGATACTGCCAATGCAGGAATGCTCATCTATACAATCTGGCTAGTTTCCGTGGGACTGCTCCAGGGCATCACATGGCTCTAGCGCTAAGCAACGATCTCTACCAAAGCCACGGGACGCAACCTGAAGCAGCCCCGGCACAAAACAAGCCCACAGCCACACTTCCAGCGTTTCTGATTGGCTGAAGCCGCGTAAGTCACGTGGCTTTCAAGCGTCCAACAATTACAATTTTATACTATATGGAGACATAACTTCTCCCCCCAGGTCCTCCAACACTTCACCAACGCTTACAAAGCCACTCCCACCAAGCTCAATCTCCCCGCCCTCCGCCACGCCTACCCCATGTGGGCGGAGGCCATCCGAGCGTGCCGCGCCCCCGCCTTCTCCGAGGAGCTCACGGAGCGCAAGGGGGGGAAGATCGACTTCCGAGCCGAGCTCCTGAAGTGGCTGCTGGGGAAGTCCCCCTTCACCTACCCCGCCGTGCTCCTGGGGGCCATCGAGGGGACCGTGTTCGATGGGGCCGGGAAGCACCTGCTGCGGCTCAAGGACCTCAAGCTGCAGCTGCAGGAGGTGCGTTCTTATTCTCTAGAGCTAGAATTGTGGCTGAGTGGTTAGAGTGGCTGCTTGTGGGTACCAAAGTCTATGATTTCAAGCACAGTATAGCACGGTTATAGCATCCTTCGAAAGACTGCAATGTAGAATAAAAGTCTGTGTTTAATATGTTATATAATATTTAATGACATTGGCTGTAATTTTGCTTTGGAAGATATAAAAATAGTTAAATTTTGTCAACCAGGTTATAGCTCCATTCAACGGACCACAATGTTTTTGATGTTACAAACAAAAAACTTAAATGAATAAAGTTGAATATTATGTGTAGTAAATCATGTTAAATACCTTTCATGTACTGATATTATATAATCTTCTGGGCTAAGCTCGTTAAATGGAAGTCTGGGAAATCCCCCTTCACGTTAGTTAAGTTCCCCCTGAGTTAAGTTACATCAGCTTTTTATCCTACTGTTTTCACTATTAACTAGGTTTCTATTAGGAATCAACAGAGCCATATTGACATTGTTCCACTTAGATATTGGTTCGGTTGTGTCTTTAAGATTTTGACTAGGCTATGGGAGATAAAGCTTCACTTGTGTAGGATATTTGCCACATACTTCATGTTTGCTTAAGCCAGAAACTTCAGAATATATAAACATGATGAATGCTTTTTTATGAATGTGTGACATAATTTATTGGAAAGCATTTATTTTGGTAAGAATATCAGTAATAGTTTTATTGATAATTATAAAGGAAATTTTACGTAAATGTGTTGATAAGCTTCAAGACAAGTATATTATAATTCCTATATTTAGATAGATTTCTCTTAACAGCTGCATTTGCAGGATGTTTGGCATAAACTGCCTTTAACTTTATTTCTGTCTATTTATATCAGAAAACATGAATCCAATATTATGAATTTGTGGCATAATTTATTGAAAAGTCTATTTTTTATTCTGGAAATATATTGGTAATATTTTGATTGGTTTGTTTCATATTTTACTTAGATGTGTTTGTGAGTTATTAGACTAGCATTTCACCATGCCTGTTTTTTGATCAATTTCTCCTAACATTTTCTCGTTGATTATATAATATGTATTGTTACTCGTTGATTATATGTTGTTGTTGCTAATTCCCATCTGGTCTGACAGAGTCAGACCAAATCGATAAATACGTTGACATTTTGGAAATCAGAAAACCAAAAGAGAGAAATGTATGTCGTCCCAGTCCAGTCCTAGCAAGCAGTTTGGGATATGATCAGGTGATGCCTGGGTTTGCTGGCACTTAGGGCAAGGCAGGAAAACCTTTTGATTAGCAGAAAACTTAAAACTCTTCAGTTGTCCACTGGCTAGTCTGGGCAAGCAGGCATTGGTCTGTCACCAGAAAAAGAAAGAGAGGGTCCTGATTTTTTTTCTTTGTTCCAGTAGTGAGTAGGAGGTTGAAGAAAATTTTATTTGTTTTGAGCCTTTTGCCTTGCGAATAATTCAAGGTGTGTGAGCTCTGAGGTGGAGGGGACTAACTCATTACCGTGGATGTCGACATGGGATGGGATCCATTGGAAGCGAACATCATGCTGTTGGGAAAGGTGTATAACTTTTTGCAAGAGAAAATAAACTAGTTTTATCTCCAATGAGAGCCCAATTTTTTAGGTGTTGAATCGACCTGCGGCGATTATCATACATCAATATTTTGATTAATAAGGATGTTTCAAATTTTACTTAAATGTGCTTGTTATCATCTAGTCTAGCATTTCCTAATGCCTATTTTTAGATTAATTTCTCCTTAACACTTTCCCCCCAGCTCCTAGGAGAAGACGGCGTCCTCCTTGTCCCTCCCCACCCTACCGTGGCCCCCCACCACAACGAGCCACTCTTCAAACCTTTCAACTTCTCCTATACAGGTAGTGATTAAAAATTTTTTAGCCTATTTTTTTAATTTAAAAGCATTAAAAATATTAAAGAGTATGTACTGACTTGCGTCTGTTTGTTCCAATTCCTACTGGGGGCTGGGGAGTCCAGTTGGTTAAGCACTCGCTTAGCATGCGGAAGGTCCCAGGTTTGGGTCCGGGCATCGTCAAAATAGCTGCCGACCTATAAACGGCCCGTGCAACCAAAAATGTCAGACTAATAATACCCTGTGTAAGGGAGTGCACGTTAAATATCCTTCAAAGTCCTAACGCTGCGTACGATGTCGCCCTTAGCGGTTGCGTTGGGTGCCCGTTCAGGTGTTGGCTCGTCTCCTGACTGTGGTTCTAAAATACGTAGAAGGAATTGGATTTGGTTTGAATTATCGTCGCACTAGAGCTACACGAGGGCTATTGGCGCCCGTCGCCAATAGCCCTCGTGTAGCTCTAGTGCGACGATAATTCAAACCAAATCCAATTCCTACTGTCTGTTAATGTATCCCCCATTGAATTAGCATTGAAATCAGGGCCGGATTTCTAAATAGGCTAAGTCGGCTGTAGCCTAGAGCGGCAAAGTTTTTGGGGCAGCAAATTTATAACATAAGAATATAAAGATACACATATTTTTAAGAAACAAACAAAAGTTCCATTAACGCGTAAATTAGAAACGTATATATAGTACTAATATTTAGTAGTATAATGGTAGCTGTGAGGGCAATTAGACTGCCCCCCCCCCCCTGATTTGGAAGTTAAAAGACAAATAATAAAACTGTTAAAATTCACCTGTTATTTCGATTTAGAGTGCACATAGATGATTTCAATATGTAGAAAGAAAAAAAATAGTGAAGACCCTTATATCTAACAGCACATCGATCGTAGCCTACAGTCGGCAAATCCTTAAATCCGGCCCTTATTGAAATGGAATATTTTTAAGTCATTTTAATCACTATTTCTACTTGTACAATGGCATGAGAAACTTCAGTTATTTAAAAAGTACCCAAGATATTTTGTTCATTTTTCTGTAATAAAATCAATTGTATAATTAGCTCAGCTCTTGTATGAATATAATGTTACGTTGCTACTAACTTCGTTTGCTAACTGTAAATTGAACTGATTTTTTTGTTTTTTGAGATAAAGTCAGTGATGTAGATGTGAATTATGTTAGGGATCGTGAAGTTTGATTTTTAGAACCATGAATTGTGTTGAAGGTATAGTAATTTGTCGTAGAAAATTCCTTTTTTTCTGTTGGATTAACACAGAAATTAATGAGACTAAATGACTGCAGGTTTCTAAACCAAAGTGCCTCTGTGTTAAACCAATGAAAATAAAAGATTTTCTAATGTGTTCCAATCCAATGGGGAAACCATTGGTAGAACTGTATGTAAAAAGTCAACACCAAAAACTGTCAGATTCTACGCAAAAAACTGTTCTAACGTTAAGTCTGCTCATCTCCCCCATACCCCATCTTCCTTCAATCGGGCTTGCTAATAGTAAGTCTATGGGGGAAAAATTAGTTTTTATTAAAAAAAAGCAGACTTTATAGGAATATGTTGATTAATTTTTTTTTAGGAATAAAAACCATTTTCCCCCATAGACTTACCATTAGCAAGCCTGATCGAAGGAGGACAGGGGTGATGAGCAGCCTTAACTGAAGTGTGTGGCTATACCAATCGGCGTAAATTAGAAAAAGATAATGAATCAAAATCTCATGTAGATGTGAATGTAATAATCTGGGAAGTAAAGCTACAATTTTATTTTTGTTTGGGCATAAATGCACATTTAAGAAATGGGTTATTTCGTGTTGTGATGTTTTAGGTAGAATTTTATTTGTCATATGAAATTTAATTTTATACAAATTCTTGTTTTTTTAATTTTATTTTTTAAGTTTTTTAATAAGTGTTTAAAACTATTTTTACAAACTATTTTACCAGAAAGGATGGTAGTTACAAACCAGAATGTTACCGGAAGTTACAAACTATTTTACCGTGAAGTTTGATTTTTAGAACCATGAATTGTGTTGAAGGTATAGTAATTTGTTGTAGAAAATTCCTTTTTTTTTGTTTGATTAACACAGAAATTATTTCGGTTTTGAGACCTGCTTACATTCCCTCTTACAGCAAATGACTGAAGGTCTCTGAACCAAAGTGCTTCTGTGTTAAACCAATTAAAATAAAAGATTTTCTTATGTGTTAATCTAATGGGGGAAAAAATAATGTTCGTACTGGAATTTTTTTATATATGCTTTATTATATGATAAATGTAGCTGACTTACAGGGCTCTGTAATTCGTTTTTTTAATGGTTTTGAATATTTAAAAAAATTCTCAATACATAATTTTACAACAAAATATTAGTTCTAATTTGAAAAAGTGGGCAGCATTTATCATACAGAAATATAAAGTTTTTTAAAATGTTCAATACATATGGGGAAATAGGGTCTAGAATAGTATTTTTTTTCTCCATTGGATAAACACACAGATACTTTGAGTGTTTCGCATGTGTTTCTAAACCATTCTCCATTAAATGCACAAAGATATATGTGCAACATAAAAAAAATTCACTAAAATATACTCTTTTTTAGGTATCTTCAATGTGCTGGGCTTCCCTGTTACCCAGTGCCCACTGGGTATAGGTAAAGAAGGATTGCCCCTGGGGGTGCAAGTAGCTGCTGCACCCGGTTGCGACCGGTTGACACTTGCGGTGGCGGTGGAACTGGAGAAGGTGTTTGGAGGATGGGTCTGTCCGTCCGCGGTTATGGAGTGATATTTTTTGTGAAGGTCCAAGTTTAGTTTTCCACTTTTTGTTGTTATTTCAAATTTTTATGTTGTGTTTTGATATGGAATTTAAGAATCATAGGGAAAGGAACAAAATGTGCTTTTAGGTCTATGCAGACTTTTGACGCCAACAACTTTTTTTGTTAATCAAAATAATAACTGTCTTTTAAAGGAATTTTCCTTATTCTTACATATATTCTGAAATTTCAAATATTCTGCAAGTTATTCTAAAATTATCATTAACTTTCTTTATCAGTTATTGCGTGATGTTTTTGTGAAAGTTCAATCATGCAGGTTCCAAGTTTACGGTTTAGTTTACTATTTTTTTTTAATTGAAATTTATTTTTATGCAGTGTTTCAATGTGAAATTTAAATATCATAAGGAAAATGATCAAAAACTGCCTTTGTAGGTCGATGCAGACTTTTGATGCCCGCAACCTTTTGTTGTTAATCCAAACACTAACTGCCACTCAAAGGACTATCTTTATACTTGGAAATATTGTGAAAGTGTTATTAGTAGCTGAATTAATTCAAAAATGAGGAGCTTAGTGGAAGAATGTGCTAAGTGGCAAAAATGTGAAAACAAGAAAATGAGCTTTCAAGTTTTTTGTTTGCTTTTCGATACGTTAAAAATGGCACTTACAAAAGATACTAAATATACTCAACTTAAAGTTTATGAAAAAGGGTTTATTTTGTGATCTTTTAGGAAGGGTATACCATGTTCATTGACACAAAAGTTTAATTTTTTTCAAAAAATTTTCGTAGCATGTTTTTCTACTAAGCTCTTCAAATGTCGTTAACTATTTTTTTATCAGAAGGTTTGCAGAACAAACTTTTTAGGGAAAAAAAATTCTGTATAATTTAGTATATGTATGTCAGTATCAGTAAGTGACAAGGATTTAGGTTTTGAGATGTAAAGAAAATGGAATTTCAGTGTTTCATCTTACGTTTTTTCGGTGCAGTGAATTTATGCTCTTTCATAAGTGAAGTTATTTGCATTTTTTTTTTTAAAATCAGCTCTTCTTGTTTAAAGTAATATCCGCATTTTGAGTGGTTTAGAATTGCTACATTCTATTCTAATGTTAATGTACCACTAACTTCCAAAAATCATTGCAATGACATTCTTGTAAATATTCTTCCAAATCACTTACAGTGAGATGAACATACCATAAAATAGAAGCCTTTTGTACCAGCAGTTTTTTTTAAACAATTATTTTGTTAAGTTACTTAAAGTAGTGATAAAAATTATTTTGTTTACCTAAAAAAAACCTTTAAACTGTTCTTATTAGTGCCTGTTGGAAATTTAAAGAAGTATATATACACTAATAAATCCTCGGTTTTGAAATTTATATATTTTTGTCAAAATCAAATGCTCAATCGAATACTGCTTTACTTTTAAGAACGTCCGTGAAAACTTCTGTCCTTATAGAAGAAATGTATATACAATATATACAACTTTGTATGTAAATGAACAAAGGAGGGACCAAATTTAAAGTTACGGTAGAGTCCCGCTTATCCGAAAGAAATGGGACCAAAATTGAGCAGCAAAAATTTAAAAAACTGCATATTTTGAGAAATAAATCCAACTTTGTAAGTACACATTTATTTTATTTATGTGTATACATTTCGTATTTTAACCGAAAGGCTCGTGAATTCTTTTTATAAACCAAATTTCGGATAACTGGGATTCGGATGAACAGGACTCTACTGTACTTTTATTACTATATATTAATGCATTGATACATACTGATTGACTTAATCCTATAAAATCATATAGCATAACACATGTGTATGTATTTTTATATTCTGAATTATATAAAATTTTTATTATCTTTATTTTGATTTAAAAATGCCATGATTTGTGATAAAACTGTGGAGTTATTATATTTAGTTGTATTTAGTTTATTTTTCGTTGTATTTTTGATTAGTTTTCTAAAGAATTACTGTCTGTTTGTGATAGGAAGAACTCGCCCGTCCATAACTTAACATTGAAACAATAGCTCTCATTTCTTCAAACAGACAGTATGTATTTGTGTTAGTGTATTTTCATATTTTTAATATGATGTTAAAAAAGTTATGATATTCTTATATTTAAAATTAACTTTTGTATGCCATTTTAGTTTATTTCAACACATTATGTCTCAAGTTAAAGTTTCTTTAACATCTGATGTCTTTTTTTTTTGGTTTTAAAATTTCTTATGTTCGCTTGTGCAATTATTATAAAAAATGCCTCTTCCCCCTTCCATAGTTAATATGCAAATTATTAATAAAAAAAGGTTTCTGGATGAATTTTATGTAATTGTCACAATTACCGAATGCAGTGCACAGGTCAATCTAAAAAAATTTTTAGCTGCCAAATAACCTTTGCATTGCGGGAGTGTTGTTTGGCTCTGACGCACCACAGTGTACCTATTTCATTGCACTGGTTCTGTACTTTCTTCGAGAGTGTTTTAAAGAGCAGGAAATCATACTTTTTTTTTACCTTGGTGAGGTTGCAAAGACTTTTAGAAGGTAAAGGAATGATGAATAATAGTGCAGTAAAGCAAGATTGGGTTTTCCCCGTCCAAAACTATACTGGGAAATACTTCTTTCAGAAAAAAAAACAAGAAAATACCATTCTTTCCTGAATGTATGTTATTTAGAAATTTTCTATAAATTAAATAAAAAGTTTTATAAGAGTAAACATTGGTTTTTCTGCTTTGTTTACATCCTAATTTTTGTATTCTTGCTGTCACTGTCTGAGTGGAGGATCCCATGCTAAGCTTTTTCCCCCACTATTATCCCCACTATAGCTATTAGAGTTTGCCAAAGCCTAGTTAAGTCGATAGATTTTTTTTAGATTTAGTAGCCATAACTCAAATAATTATTTACCCAATTAAAAATTATTAACCCATATTATACAATATTGTAATGAATATTAACCACAATATTCTAATAGTTATTTACTTTTATGCAGATTGGAAGGCTCAAATAATAATAATAATAAACAAGAGTGCACGATTATTATGTTTCCATAGATGCAAAATAACTTAGGAATATTTGTATATTTTTTTTAAATATTAAGGCCATGATAAATATTTATTAAAATTATTTTAATTAGTCCCATTACATAACATTTAGTAATTAATCGTTGTTTCAATAATTGAGTTTTTCCCAGGACGGTAAATAACGATTTCCTATGGTAAAAACCATGCCAACCCTGAATAAAGAGGGTGTGGTAATTTTTTTAACACGCTTCTTCCCAACTTTCTTGTATATAACTTCAAATCATTAATTACATAACATTAAAAGACCAAAGTTTTAGATAATATTTAAACCAAGCAATTTGGTTCATTGAAAGAGTTTTCATATAAGCGAGTGTAGAGTGCATATTATTTAAAAAGATAAACTATTTTTCCAGTTTTCCTTAACTCGTCAATGTGAAATAAAACAACAGCTACCAATAACTTGAAATAAGTATTTTTTGTATTATCTGAAACCAAAGAAAACAATATTTCCGTGTTTGAATCTTATATTTTTTTGCCAAAATAGTAATAGGAATTTATTTAAAGCAGTGGGTCTTGATATAGTTAGTCCTCTTGTAGTACAAAAAGCATCCTAGAGCTGTTAAAATTATTTTCTAATTATTTATATTGTATATTGACAAGAATACACTTAAGGTTTGCATGATACTATTGGCCTCTAGCAGAGCTTTAAAGAAAATTAGTGTATTGAAATTCATATAAAAATATTTATATTTAGTTTTGTTTCAATTGTAATCATGTTATCTCAATCAGCATGGTCAAAATTATGTGAAATCGTGTTTTGAAATTTTATCAACTATTGTGTGTATTAGGATTATAGCATTCATATTTTATATTTTATCTTGAATATTGTTATAATGTTATAAGCATGACATCAGACCAAATAAATATTGGTTTCACTTTTCAAACTTGTCATTTTATGCATAGAAACAACGCATGAAATTTGAAGAACATTTTAATTGGTGAACCTTGGAATTTTTTGAGGAGGGATAACTCAAGTTGTGTCCGTACAATAAGTTTCGTTCAATCCTACATTAAATAATAGTAATTAGGGGAGAGTGGGGGCTATTGTGACAAATTTTATTAACCTCTGTATTTCAGCAAAAATACAAGAATTTTTTTTTTGCAAGTTCTTGAACTGAACATTCGTTTACTTAAAAAGTCATTTGACACATCTTAAAACAAACATATTTTGGTTGCTAATCATTTTAAACAAACATGTTAATGTCCCATTAGCCCCCATATGAGAGGTCTAAGGGGACAGGGTGCAGGGCTAATGGGACATGGTAAATGTGCCTTAATTTTACAGTCCGATTCAGGCTTACTTTGCCAAACTAAATAGCCTAGGAGGGCGCGTCCGAGTGCTGCTATTAGCTCAGTGAAATGCATAGGGGGTAACAGGTTTGGCGCGATTATCGCTGTTTTTTTATAAACAGGATCTAGCTGTTTTTATGGTTTTTTTTTTTTAAAGAAAGAATAGTAAAATAATTATTTTTTATAATATTATTGTATTTTTAATTTTCATTAGTGGGACGTATTTTACGTTTCAAGAACTAGTAAGTAAAACTCATTTTTTAAAAAAACTTTTAATTATTCATTAATCTATACTTATTTGGGGATATTATTTTTTTAAATTATAAAAATAATACTATTTAATTTTTAAACAGAATTTGATTATATTTTTATATGGTATCTTATTTATTAGCTAATTGAAAAGGGCTTCAATTGCATATAAAATTAATTAATCGTAGTGATTAATAAATCTACTTAAGGCAGGGGCATTAATTAAGTATAGGGGGTGCTTAAGAATTTAAAATGCGGCTGAAGAAAAAATAATCCCCCTCCCCTCCCACTTGGGACCTGAAATTTTAAATATGACATAACTTTTTTCTTTTTTTTAAAGCAGTATTCATAGATGCGTTACCCACTTTTTTAAAGGCAGGGTTCCCCAAGAGGCCTATTTCCTAAACAAAAATTTCATAACATCATATAATTCTCAACTGTGGCCTGGAGAGCCCAGTCGGTTAGGCACTCGCCTAGCATGCGAAAGGTCCCACGTTCGGGTCCAGGCATCGCCAAATAACTGCTGACCTATAAACGGCCCGTGCAGCCAAAAATGTCCGACGAATAATACCCCGTGTAAATGAGTGCACGTTAAATATCCTTCAAAGTCCTAATGCTGCTTACGATGTCGCCCTTGACGGTTGCGTTGGGTGCCTATTCAGGTGTCGGCTCGTCACTTGACTGTGGTTCTAAAATACGACGCCCGTCGCCTATAGCCCTTGTGTAGCTCCAGTGCGACGATAATTCAAATCAAACCAAACCATAAGTCTCAATTAGAAAAGTAAAAACAAAATCTAAAAACAAGAAACTTTGAAATCGCTGGCACGGCACTTCAAATAGGAAAATATTTGGTTCCTTGTGAAAACATCATTGTATTTTCGTTGGTATAAGCACGCCGTCGGTGGAGCAGAAAACCAGCAAAACAACCAACCAACCAACCATTGTATTTTCGAAGAAAATTTCGAACTTCTTGACAAGGTCGTAAATAAGTAATTGTATCATTTAGGGAAAGGTAACTTAAGGCCTTTAAAAGTGTAGCTTTTAAATGCAGAGTCCGTTTATCAATGTCAGGCGATCTGTAGCGACAATTCAAAAAGTCGTGCTTTCCTGGGTCATTCAGCTATTGTCAAGTACTTCTCGGAAGGAGTGTACAGGTGTAAACAGAAATCTCTCCTCCGTTTATCAATGTCAGTAGATCTGAATATGAGAGTCCAGGGGTGCAATTACCCTCACTCAGGCAATACTTTCCTCGGTCATTCAAGCTATTGTCAAGCGCTTCACGGTGCTCACAGGTATATAATATGTATGCAAATATGTCTGGCGTTGACAATTGAGGTGTAGATATATATAGACGCCAAACCTCGCCAAGCGGCCATGGTTGCAGAAAGATTTGATCGCTCGATGACAACCGTAGCCATTTGATTGGTTTAAACTCTATGGGCATCGGCGAGTGCCGCCAACCCCAGCGCTCGGACACGCCCTCCTAGTATATTTAGTTTGGCAAAGTAAGCATGAATCGGACTGTAGTTTTCCTAAAATGGAAAAGCAATCAGAAAATAAAATTTTAAAGCGTATACCATTTACATAATGTATACATGAAGTTTTATTTTTTAAACAATTATTTCACATTGAAAGGTGAAATATCAAAGTTGAAACTCAAAATCGAAGATATTCCCATAATTTTTGTTAAATCTTTGGAAATAAGAGTTTTGTAACTAAATCTTCTAAAATTTATCCCCATAATTGTCCTCTGTTTCAGAGTACATGAATTTAAAAAGACCGTCTTTATCTTTCAATAGCTTACCTGCAGTTCATACCTATCTATTTCGGATATCCATCCAAAATAATAAAGATTAGTTTGATTTCTAGCAAATTTTACCAACAACAAATCATTTGTCTTCGCCAAGCTCTGATCAGATCTAAACTAACTCCCCGGCTCTACAGTCCATGCTGGACCATGGCCTCTCTTACAATACGACTCCAAAGCCACCTGTCTTTCGCCTTCGCTTTCCAGTTCTTAATTTTCCTTTTCTTAATTTTTTTCTGATCAGATCTAATTAATTAAAATTTCTTGTGGAAAAACATGTCATCAATTAAGCTACTTGAACTTTTACTTATTATATGATGAAAAAAGTTCTTGTTTAAAATTAAAAAAAAAAAAAAAAATTGGCAACTGGACTGTATAAGATATTAGAGATTTATATAGATTTTCTAGATAATCATGCAAAGCTAGGTTTATTCGTGTCCCATTAGACCCCACAGTGTTTGTTTTTTTTATAAATGACCCAACGCATAAGCGAGTTTGGCATTTGTTAACACTGATCGGCATGCCCTGCATGCCCCACCTTGAAGCCTCTTTCAGTAATTTTCCTAAGATCACTTTTGTAACCGCTTTGAATTCCTTGATCAGGCTCAGAGTGCGCCGTTGTTTCAACGTAAACCAAACCTGGTTAACCCTGTAATGCATGATTTTTTCTCCATCCCGAAAAAATATATTTGTATCTTTAATACTCATACATTAAGGGGAAAATACTGAAAAAAATTAAATACATTTTAATTTAAATAATTTTATTTGTTTTTTAAATTTTCGCCATATGGCAAAAACCAACTACAAAATTTCAATTTTGATAACAATGACTAGAAAGCTACGAAATATATTTTAAAATAACCCTCTTGAACTATAATTATTTTTTCAAGACAATTTAATTGTATTTAGTACTAATATTACACTTTGAATGTTGCCAAAGACGTAATGTCGCAACAGTTTATGACTTAACTCTCTAATTTTGAATACACTTTTACTACTGTTATCTATGAGGGTTATTAGTAACTGAAACTTCAAAATGGAATGTAATAGATGAAAAAACACAGTTTTGTCGAGAGGGAGCTCTACTTTAATAGAATAAAATGGATTATGTTACTTTTGAGGCCATATGGCAACAGTATGCATTAGAGGGTTAATAGGTGAAAGAAAATTCCCCTGGGAGGATTAGAAAAAAAGTAAAATGAGTTTCGTTTTCTCCAATGGCGAATATCAAAACGGTTCCAGGATTCGAAATGTTGCGCTCCAACGAATTTCCTCAGGCTCTTCTTCATACGGCATTGATGCCGATCTAAATGCTCACAATTAGAATTTTCTTCGATGTGTAAGGAGAGCGATTGCTTTTCTGAAATTTCTGGAAATGCTCATTTTGTGCTTCAGTTTCGAAAGTATCTTCAGATAAAGTAAAGAAGCTTTTGGAAATACAACTAAAGGAATATACCGTTCTTGTGAATATACTGTTTTTTTGTTTTCATATACCTTTTTTGCAAGGTAAGGAAAAATTTTTAATACTGATATTACTTATTGGGTATTTTTTTTCTCTAATGGGACTGCAACATTGGCGGTCAAGCCTTTGCAGACTCGGCACATTCCCCAGAAATGAGAGCCATTTTTTTTTTTTGTGGCACCATCTAGACGACTCTCATTACCAATTTTGACGCACAGATTACAATGAATCTGAGCTGTTTGTGGATGTTATCAAAGTATGCCAAGATTTTAATTTTGCACAGAGAACCCAGGCCAAATGGGCCCTCCAGGGATCTTTTACATGCCACATAATCATATGACATGCGTGCCCAGAATTTTCCCATCCAGAAAATCCAACGACACAGCCGGGGCTCGAGCCCGCGATCTTTGACTTACTTATTAAGTATAACTGCAAGGTCTCAAAAGATTGTATGCTAGCGGTGCTTTGCTCGTTGATTTTTAATTAGACGAAATCGATTTTTTAAAAAAAAATTTAGACTTTAAAACGTAGGAATTAAAAAAAATTGTTAAAATGCTGTGTAATAATTAACCTCTTGCTACCTGGCGTCCCCATTTAAGGAAATTTTTTTAAAACAGGTATCAGTCATTTATTTCGATAAAAAATGAAGTTGAACGTGTGTCAATACGATATTAGAGTTCTTAAAAATATATTTTTTTTTTCAACATTTTCAAAAAGTTCTTTTAGTAAATTTGTAAAGCATTTTGCATTAAAAACAATGTTAAAATAATCAGTTAACTACAAATAAGTGATACGGCTTAATTTTGTTGCATTTTTAGCACAATTTTTTAAAAAAATATTTTCAGAGTTTAAGGCGTGTCGCTAACTAACTATAAAGCATAACTTTTTTTTTTTTAAATTTCTTTTCAAAACATACTTTGCAGTATGAAAAGTGCGTTTAGATTAAGAATATGCATGTAGGATTTTGCTCGGGTCTTAAGAGGTTAAAGAGATAATTTTAAAAACGTGCTATGTGTCATTCTTGAAAAAAAAAAAAAAAACTTTTAAAGTTTACAAGTTTCATTTTTTCATAAATTTTAGGTTAAGCATATTTATACCATTCGCAAGTACCATTCCTAACGGATCTAAGCCCAAAGTATGGTATGGTATGGTACAGCTGCGGAAATAAAAAAAGTACCACTAGTGATTATTTCTGCCGTTAGTCACCCTATAGAATCGGACCTTTTTGAAATTGTAAACAATTGACATTCTGATTTAATTGCATGACACAAATTTTGCATAAGGGGTCATCTTCATATTAAAAATGTTACTAACTTTAAAATTTCCAATAGTAACACCCCTTTTTGAGTCCATATTTCAAATCTATGACCTATGTTAATACGAAATGCCAAATTTAGTTGGTTTTCGAGCATTATTAGGGGAGTTAGAGACGTGCAAAGTTTAGGTCCCATAATGTTAAATGAGTTGCGCATAAAAAACTATCCCAATCTATAAATAATTAAGATAATGAAACGAATTTTTTACTGAAAAGAAATTATAGTAACCCAAACAAAATGCATTCAATATTGGGGTATTTAAAACAATTTTTATATTTTTTAATAATTATTACATTTATTTTTTAAAAAATATGAATAGAAACCCCTTAATATTTTTACAGAAATAAATTCAAGACAGGAAGTTTAAGCGAAATCCCAATTTTTAAAAAAAAATTATTCATAATTTGCCGAGTAAATCCCAAAATATCTTTTAATTACCCTTTAGGGGACTGTGTATAAGATTACATGTGTAATCTATAATAATAAAAATGAAGTTTTGTGTGTATGTGTGTGTGTGTGTATGTCTCTCCGAAACTCACAAACTAGACATTTGTTTGACTCGTAACTTGGCACAAATGCGTAGTTAATACTTGAGTGACAAAATAAGAACTTTCAGAGCTCGAAATGTTCTACTTTTAGAGAAAAATCGAATTTTCTGAAAAAACTACACCACTTTGGCTCAAATCCGATGAAAATTTTTCTTTCGAGTTGCCATTCAGCAGAAGAAAATAAAATAAACTTTTCGAAAATAGTTAAAATATAAAAAAGAAAATACTTTATTCTTAAAAACTTACAAATATTTTCATTTTAAAGATTTAGTTTACTATCATTTTAAGTATTAAACTTTCATTTTATATTACTCTTTAATTTATATCAAGGCAACTTATAATTTTTAACTTGATATTTAAATCTATAATAATAAAAATGAAGTTTAAAATGTTTATTTTTGTGTTGCGATTACTTTCAGAAACTACATTCATCATTTGAAAATAATTGATATGTTTCAAGTGATGTATTTCTTACCAGTTTTCATACGAAGATATATTGTGGGTTTAGTTGATGATTTCTTCATTGATGGTTTTGTTGATTGTAAATATGCAGCAATAATTGTATAGCTAAGCAATTACAGAAATGCGATGGTTAATAACGAAATTGCACTAGAGCTGCGTATAAGCGTTTTATGTCTTTATTGTTTCGCCAAATATGTTACCAATCTCGCCAAATTATTAATTAAAACTCGCCAAATGGGCAAAATGTTTGCTAAGCTATTACTGAACTATGATGGTTAATAAAGGCCATCGCATTACAGCTGCACATTAGGATTTTATGTCGTTATTTTTTCGCCAAATACGTTGCCAATCTCGCCAAATGGGCACAATGTTTGTTAGCTATTACTGAACTATGATGGTTAATAAAGGCCATCGCACTATACAGCTGCATATCAGGGTTTTATTCTTTTTCGCCATATATGTTGCCAATCTCGCCAAATTATGTATAAAATTCGCCCAATGGGCAAAATGTTTTTTAAAACTAATTTATAAGCTGGTTGGTTGTGCTAAGGTCATTGTGTTAGAGCTGTATAATGGTGTTTTTGTAGCTATATCTATTTTCTCGCCAAATTATTTCCCAAAACGCGCCAAAAGAGTTAAAAGGTTTTATTTATTTATGTTTTTTTTGTTTGAATTAACGTCGCTCTAGAGCTGCACGAGGGCTATTGGCGACGGGCGTCGTGTTTTAGAACCACAGTCAGGTGACGATATTTATTTATGGGGGAATTGTGATGCCATTTATGAGTGCATTTTACACCGTATTTTCGATTTTGGAATTTTAAAACAATGAAACGGGATTTCATACTCGAAAACGAGCGGGAAGAATAACTTAAGTTTATGATTTTATTCCTTTCCTTACTGAAGCGCCCCAAAACGCCCGAACAACTAAGGATTCGATAATGTTATTCCTATCAAATACTACGAGGTAGCAAATATCCTTCGTAGCGAAAGGGTTAAAACAGGTTATATGGTACACATACTTGGATCGATTTGAATTTTTTTAAATCCGTGCGAAGTACGGGTATAAATTTGCTAGTTGATAAATAAAGATGGCCTTGCATGCATGCTTGCTTGTCATTTAGAGATGGTCCCCAAAAGACCCACAAGTGATTCGATTGAATAACTCATCTAATATTCCTTCAAATGTAACAAAAACTTAGATTTAAGGGTTTTCGAGAGTGCTTAACATTTCTAAGTTATTAAAATTGGGTGTTGCCATTGGAAATTTCAAAGTTCGTAACATTTTTAATATGAAGACGGTCCCTTATGCAAATTTTGTGTCATGCAATTAACACAGATCGTTAATTGTTCACAATCTCAAAAAGGTCCGATTGTATAGGGTGACTAATGGCTGAAATAATCACTAGTGGTACTTTTTTTATTTCCGCAGCTGTACATATATATTCCAGCCTGTATGCTTGCTCGGAGAACCGCTTATAAGCTTTCGTCAAGTGGGACAGACACAGAAAGAATGTTTACAGTCACAAAGAAATGAATAACACATGGACAAATAACAACATTTATTGACGGTCACAAACACCCATGCCTGACCGGGATTCGAACCCGACCCCAGCAGCTCCAAAGGCTAGAGTCCTAACGATTGTGCCACTGGGGCGACAAGCCCAAAGTAAAAACTGTAAAGCTCATTTTCCCTTTTTCACCATTTTGTCCATTAACACGTCCCACGGGCATCTTGGAGGGGGCTTTGGTTTGGTTTGACATCCCAAGCCAAGTGCATCAGTGGTCATACTTTGGAGAAAAATCTATTTTCTCTGCCACATTTCTCTGGCTGTATTGAATCTTTTTACAAACGGATATTTTTATGCGATAAATGTTGATGACTTACGGGTCCCGACAATCTCACTTTTTGAAAATGGTTTGATTTTTTTTTTTTAAATTTTGAATAAATAATTTTATAAAGTATAATAATAATTTTACAAAGAATTTATAATGAATAAATAATTTTACAAATAATTTATAATGAATAAATAATTTTACAAAGTATAATAATAATAATTTTACAAAGAATTTATAATGAATAAATAATTTTACAAAGTATAATAATAATAATTTTACAAAGAATTTATAATGAATAAATAATTTTACAAAGAATTTATAATGAATAAATAATTTTACAAAGTATAATAATAATAATTTTACAAAGAATTTATAATGAATAAATAATTTTACAAAGTATAATAATAATAATTTTACAAAGAATTTATAATGAATAAATAATTTTACGAAGTATAATAATAATTTTACAAAGAATTTATAACGAATAAATAATTTTACAAAGAATTTATAATGAATAAATAATTTTACGAAGTATAATAATAATTTTACAAAGAATTTATAACGAATAAATAATTTTACAAATATTTGAAGCAATCTTTAAAAGTGGGATTTTAGAGACCTGTAAGTTATCTACATTTATTATTAAAAAAAAAAACCATTTGTAGAAATATTCACTACAGCCGGAGAAATGTGGCAGAGAAAACAGTTTTTCCCCCCATTGGATTTACACTGAGGCACTTGAGTTTGGAGACCCGCGGTCCAGCGCGCCCATTCCCCCTTAAAACAACGACTTATAAATGGAACTTAAAAGCACCGCCGGGACATAAAGAGTTAATTGTCCCTGAGATAGAAGTGGGCTTTTTTTTTTTCAGTTTCCCTCTTGAAAGTAACAGCAGTGACCCACATTCTTAACAGATTGTAATCGGTTTTTTTTCCAGAAAGTATTACATTTTTTTTTCAATAACAAACTTTCGTCGCATCTCCATGTCATCATCTTTAAGATATCGTAAATACTACATGGAAAAGAGCATCGTGTTCTTTTTACCTGCTTTTCAAAAACGAAAAAAAAAAAAAACCCAATTGATTGAAGGTAGGTAGGTTTGAATTATCGTAGCACTAGAGCTACACGAGGGCTATTGGCGAAAGGTGTCTGAATTTAGAACCACAGTCAAGTGACGAGCCGACACCTGAATAGGCACCCAACGCAACAGGTACACTCTTAAAACGAAAGAGCGATTTTAACTCAGTCTGATTAATTTTCACCCCTCCAGTCTGGAAAATGCACTTCTTCTTTTGGAGTGGATCCTTTGTGTGTTAAGCCTCCGACAGGATCACTCCATACGAGTGATTTTAACTCAGTCTGAGTAAATATGCATGCCTTTACGGTGTCGAAAATGCACTTCTCCAACTGGAGTGGATTTCACTCTTTTGTTTTAAAAGTGTAATGGCGACAGCGAACGCAAGCGTTGAGACTTTGGAGCATATATAACGAGTACTCCCTCTACACATGGTATTGTTTTTCAGACCTTTTAGCTGCACGGGCCGTACATAGGTCGGCAGTAATTTTGGCGATGCCCGGACCCGAACCTGGGACCTAGCGCTTGCTAGGCGAATGCCTAACAGACTGGGCTCCCCAGCCCCCTCTATATATTAAAGATAACTGTTGTGCCTTGCAAATCAAGATAGTTTAAGATTTAGTCCCACAAACTTAGGGAATTGTTATGAAATCGCAGTATCTTTTAAAAAAGCGATCTGAAATGACGCATTTTTACTCCACGTCGAAAACCAATAACAACAAAATATTAGAAGAAAAAAAATATCACATGATATGGTGTTGACGTTGTATTTCGAACTAGGTGTGTGACACCACAGGACTTTTACGATTACCATTAAATAAATCAATTCATCTGAAGCTAATTATGTACCCCATATTAAAATTTCAATAATTTTAAAACCAAAAAAAGTTTTATGGCAGCTGGCAGCTATAGAAGCGATTTCCACCAAGACCTTCATCCGATAAGTACTTGGAACTCCTGTACCTAAATAAAGTAGCCACTCTATGTGAAAATTGTGGCAAAATTAAATCTCGGCATAATTTAACATCACAGAGAGCTCCGATTCATTGTACTCTGTGCGTCAAAATTGGCAGCGAGAGCCGCCTAGATGGTGCCATCAAAAAATAGCCCTCAATTCTGGGGAATATGCCGAGTCAACAAAAGGCTTGACCGACAATATTGTACAGCCCCTTTGGAGAAAAAAAAGGTTTGACAGTGTAATACTGTTACTTACAAACAACGCTTGTCTTCTGTGAATAACACGAATAAGACAGATGTCGTGCTTTGTCACGCTTGGCGAGCGCGCGGCCAAGAAAAGTGTCAGGCAGATTGAGAGCGCGCTGGGAAGTCGACGACCGCATTCACACATTGGCGACAATTACTCAGCTTGACGCAGATGGGTGACACACTGTTCAAGCCGAGGTTAGGTTAGGTTTGAATTATCGTCTCTCTAGAACAACACGAGGGCTTTTGGCGACATGCGTCGTATTTTAGAACCACAGTCAAGTGACTAGCCGACACCTAATAGGTACCCAAAGCAAACGTTGAGGGCGACATCGTACGCAGCGTTTGGACTTTGAATTATATTTAACGTACACTCCCTTACAAGGGGTATTTTGCTGTCGGACATTTTTGACTGCACGGGCCGTTTATAGGACGGCAGTTATTTTGGCGATTCCCGGACCCGAACCTGGGACCTTTCGCATGTTAGGCAAGTGCCTAACCGACTGTGCCTAACCCCAAAACCGAGAGATGTGTGTAAATTGTATAAGAACGTTAAGTGGACATGAATTCAGGAAAAAATCAATATTGACCAATGGCTATTGCCGGATTACCAATTAGGCAATGCATGGCAGTTGCCTACAGGCCCCGACCATTTTAGGGGCCCCTCAGCTTCAAGTTACAATTGACTTTTTTTTAAATTCAAATTTATATTTTTTAGAATTTTCATTATTCACAACTATTGCTTTTAGTTCTAAAATGAGAATTGCTAAAAAAAATAAGAACACAATTTTCAGCTGAATAGCCAATAGACACTGGAATGTCATTAATAATGGAGCCAACTGTGGTTGAACGGTTGAACACAGCATAAAAAAATAAGCAATTACAAGTGACTCATTATGCATATCGGTGTCAGGACTTAGGACAACGACCGATTGACCACTAATTGACCAGTAATAACATTATTTAAAAAACCTACAAAGTAATTAGCTTCCAATAGCCTTGCCGCCTCGGTGGCTGAATGGTTAGTGTACTAGCCTTTGGAGCTGCTGGGGTCGGGTTCGAATCCCGGTCAGGCATGGATGTTTGTGACAGTCAATAAATGTTGTTATTTGTCTATGCGTTATTCATTTCTTTGTGACTGTAAAATTTCTTTCTGTGTCTGTCCCACTTGACGAAAGCTTATAAGCGGTTCTCTGAACAAGCACACAAGCTGGAATATATATGTATCATACCATACCATACCAATAGCCTTGTTGAAATACTCAATTAATTTCTTTTATTAGAACTATCTATCTAATGATATAACATTTTTACCGCGTACGTTCTGTGTACCACTGAAAATTGTGCGCAGAAAATGGATTGGGCCCCAACCCAAAACCACTGTTTAATGCGTCCCTGCCTATGGAGAAATTGAATGGAGTTTTCATGACTGGCATCCACAAATTTTTACCTGTTGTTTCAAACTTGTTGGCATATGCATAGGTATGGATATTGGATAAGCCACATGTTTGTGGTTTTTAATATCATCTATAAGTTAATCAGAATGTTTTTTATAAGCTGGCCCACGGCCTACTCAATTACTAAGGCCAAAGAAGGTTTCCCAAACAAGCTCGGGGACGGACACTTCGACGTCATAGTTTCGAATGACGTTGTTCCGAAGATGAAGACAACCTGTCTCGAAACCTGTTCGGAACTCGTTCTGAAAGAACTCGTTCACGGCAGACTACATGTTTAGGGTTCAGAATGCGTCCGAACTAGTTTCTCGATCTTCGGCTCTCGGAACAGTGACGTCAAAATTTCCGTCTACGCTCATGTTTGGGAGAGCTGTTGTTGAAGTTGGCCGTGGCTGGTCAAGCAAATAAAGATCTACTGTAAATTAAAATAATTTTCAAAAGCAAGTTAATATTTTGCTACATAAAACTGGGTTTTTATCTAAGCAACCAACAAGTTCGGAAAAAATGGATTTTTATACAGGGTTCGCATTTTAATTCGAAGACAACCGAAAAATTACTCATGCAAATATGGTGCTGCCATCTGTTGTTGATGAGTAAAGGCTAAAACCTACCCGAGTTATTTCTACCAAATCTCTGGATAAATCCAAATTTATTATGATTTTTTTTTTCAGAGATGCGTTGGGTGGGGCTGGTGTTGTCCTTCTGCCTGCTGACGTCAGACGCAGTCCCCTTGGTGGTTCTCTACATTCCTGTCGGCGGGGGCGTGACCCGACTTGGCGGGGGCGTGATCAGACTCTTAGGAGGCGCGACTCGACCTGGAGGGGGCGTTATCAGACTCTTAGGAGGCGCGACTCGACCTGGAGGGGGCGTTATCAGACTCTTAAAAGGCGTTCCCAGACTCGTGAGAGGTGTGAGAATGATCAGAGTGGTCTTCAGGGTCGGTTCGTTTCTTAGAAGAGTGAGTATTCTCTACAGTTCTATCAGTTCTTTTATCTTTGATAATACTGAATTAGTTGTGATTTTTAGTGAATGAATTTGAGAAGGGAAATCATAAAAAAATAAACTTGTCTTTCGACCAAGTTTCTAAATTACGAGGCGTAATTGCCTGTGTTGGCCGCAATTGGGTACGCCTTGTAATTTAGAGCCCTGATCAAGTCCTAAATCAAGAAAGGGAAAAAGAATGAAATTATAAAAAGAGCAACTCGTCTTTTGACCAGGGTTCTAAATTACGAGGAGTAATTGAATTGGCCGTAATTGGCTACGCCTCGTAATTTAGAGCCTTGGTCAAGAGACGAGTTTTCTTTATTTTCTTTTTTACTTAAAAGTATTTATTTTACTTAAAGTATTACGTTTATAATATTAAAAGATTACTTTTTTATGATTCGATTCTTTCCCCCCTTCTTGATTAGTAATTGTCCCGAACTCGATGTCTGTTGCATTTGGATTATTCATTCAATCTACAGACGGAATAGCGAGCGTCATTTTATAATCACCCTGTGACCCCTGTGTTTAAAGTATACATTTTTGTTGTTGTTGTGCAGTTCGCGCTGGCTAGCACTGTCCTTGGGCTCACCCGTCGAGTGTCCCTGCTCGCACCGATCTTCATGATGCACCGCGAGCTGAAAACACCCAGGGGAGACCTCAGGTGCCCGGAGAAACCGCTGGGATGCAACTCCCACGATATCGTTGTGTGAGTATAACATCGATTTGCATTTGTTCTACACTCAGTGCCAACCTAACTTGGGTAAAAACAAAGAGTAAAAAGGGCAGAGGGAAAAGCGCGGTTGGTCCCCGTTAGTTGGAAACTCTTGTAAGGTAATATTTAAATGCAAAATGATCTGATAACAATTTAACCAAAATACACTTTTCAGTCATTTGTTCTACACCCAGTGCCAACCTAACTTGGGTAAAAACAAAGAGTAAAAAGGCAGAGGGAAAAGCGCGGTTGGTCCCCGTTAGTTGGAAACTCTTGTAAGGTAATATTTACATACAAAATGATCTGATAACAATTTAACCAAAATACACTTTTCATTCTGAAAAAATTGCCACATTTTCTCAAATAATATTCGAATCTATCGGACTTTAAACGAAACTAATGTTTTATGGATGGATTCACAAATAATTTATGGAACTCTTTACATGCGCGGTAGGATCTTCTCCGCAGCATATTTCTATTTACCCAACTTAGGTTGTCAAGGAGTGTAGAACAGGGGTTCCCAACCATTTTGCACTAGCGCACCACTTGACTTTTTAAGAAATTTTTGCGTACCACCAGACCTAAATATCTTAATAAATGTATAATATATAAAATTCTAAATGAGTTCAGAGGCTTTTGGGATTAAATAGTCAAATACCCTATTGAAAAAATATCAACATAAGAACCGTCACCTTTATAGCATCTCTTCGTCTTAACCAAAGCAGTAATCTATGCATCTGATTGGTTCAAATACTAGTTTGGATCAACCAGGTCGTCTGGAATTGAAGAAACCTTCTTTAACCTCAACTTCCATAGCAGACGGCAGATTATATCCAACTTAGTGGCCTAATGGGTTTGATTGCAACATTGCAGCTTATTACGCTAACAATCTGCGAACTGTAACGGGTGCTGGTTCGATTCTCGTCTTCTCCCTGCGTGTACTTCCTTTTTCAGTAAAAATTCTGTCTGTGTCTGTCTAGAATTTGCTCATGTGATATGTCCTTTAAGCCCATTTCACACCTGCACAACTACTTGCAATTTCGTTGCAACTGCAACTCGTAAATTGCGGTAACCTGGTTTTTCGGGTTTCCACAAAAAATTATTTATCTCACAAGTTGGCAAGTTTCATCTTTTTTTTTAAACAGACTTTTTTCAAACCATAGACTCGCTCTTAACTCATTGAAAACATAGCATTCTCTTGAGCGACTTGAACGTGAAATTTTCGTTGTTCCTAAAAGTAATTTGTTTCGTATAATGGAGTCATCGGCCTTTTGCACCGATTTTTGCATTTTCTTTTTTTTTCTGCAAACAAGGAAAGTTGGCGTCTTAAAAAGTAAATAAACAACCAGTTGGCGAAGTCTAGTTCGCCACAATGTAGCTAAACAAATACTGAATCTGATTGGCTATAACGGTACATGCAACTTGATATTTTTTCGTGCTTGCATGAAAAAATCTCACGACTTGAGTGCAATTTTAAATGCATGGTTTCCTATGGGAGTTGCAAGTAGTTGTGACAGGTGTGAAATGTCCTTTAGATTAACAGCCTACTTCGACGAGTTAGAAATTCGACCCTAATGGTCAGCTGGCTGGCTATGAGTGGGTGTATGGTAGAAACTAAATAAATCCGACTCCAGTATTAGCAAACAAGAAACATAACTTTAATAAAACTTGAACAAAAAGTAACTCAACATAGGTATAAATAAACTAACTAAACATAATAGAAAATAATGATATACATAAGGAATTGCTGCGTTGTGCCAAGAAGGCCAAACTGAAGAGAGTATCAGGCCTTGATAACAAGCAGTTACAAGATGGCAGCGTATGGACGAGACTAAACCTTTGGAAGCGCTACTCGAGTGAAGTTAGGGAAATGGTTATCCAGTGAGCGAAGCTTCGTTTGAATTAGTAGTACCATTTTCCCCCGCTTGACTCGAATAGCGTTCTTTACGGTGAAGTCCTGTCCAATACAGTTCAGCTGTGATGCCGAAAACACAGTGAAGTAATTTTCAATATGACTAGATTAAATACAATGCTAATTTTTCGGGATGTCCAGGCCATTACACTCTATTCAGTTTGGTCTTGGTTGTGCCAAGCATGATGGTTTGGTTTTGAACGTTTCCAGATGTCTATTTCTAGCCAAGGAGTACAATAGTAGGGTAGCAACTGAACCTGGCAACAGCACCATGAACCAACACGGAGGCAATAAAGGGTGGCATGTGGGGGCCCGATTGCCAAGTGGTTTGGATCGCAGGCCATAACGCTAGCATACCGCACGCTGTAAGGGGTGCGGGTCCGATTCCCTCCTTTGGCCCGGGTGTACTTCCCTTCTCAGTATCAAAATTATAAATTAACTAGCACTTTTGCCACTCTATTCGGGCTCCATTGTGAGCCATGGATGCCGATGGCTGCTCAGTACGAGTTGTTCCTCTACCCTACTATAGAACTCTTTGTTTCTAGCCTACAAAGCCTCAGGGCAGTGTTTTATAATCCTCTATTCAAACGAAATGAGTTGTCATCAGCTATATTCAGGAAGTCATTGAAAACTATGGGTTGAAAACAGGTTAGCTGTTGGCGTGCACTTTTGTGACATCAGGTTATGACATAAATTTCATTCTAAATTCTGAGTTTGCAAATGAAAAAATTGACTTTTAAACAAACAAAAGTAGACTGTTGTGTAATTGAGTATTATACATTATCTATATATTTTGTTATTTAACCCTTTCAGTCCCAATGACAATTTGGCATCATCAGTTTAGAAATTTTTTCTGATCGTCCATAGCCATTAATGATATCAAAAAGCACATCATTCGATTCTTCAAACTTTTTTCGATAAGAAAATATTTTTGATTAATCCCAATAGATGTCAGCACTATTATTATTTTAAAATTATCATCAGAAACATGATGATGCAAAATGGCTTCACTGGGACTGAAAGGGTTAAGGACCATAGGATGCAATATGCTACAGATGCAATGTGTCGTTATATGTTGCGGTGAATATCTGAAATCCGGTGTAGCTCTAAATTACGATGCCCATCGCCAATAGTCCTTATGTACATGTACCGCTAGAGCGACAACAACACAAACTTATCTTATCTGAAATCCTGCAAAAGTTGATAGTAGCATGATTTGGGCACATTTTGGCTGTTCGAATCACCATCACATTAAAACTGCACAGGGTTATTGGCGATGGGCCCAGTTATTTCCACTTGGGGCCTAGTGGCGAGGCCAACACCTATACCGGCGCCCAACACAACTCTACAGTGATGCTGTACATGCCGTCAGGACTTTGGACCACAACTGATTTAACAAGCACCAGTCCCATACACACAGCGTTGCGTATTGGCAGATTTTTTGTCCAACAGATTCATTTGTAGGATGACTAAAACGTTGAAGTAATTAGCAGAGGTATTTATTAGCACCTTTATTCAACTTGTCTCACTGACACCACTTCGAACATTCATCGCAACATATAAACATAACCTACTACAAAATCCTACAATGTTATGTTTTTTTTATTACTTAGCAACTTTAAAAACATTATTTAATTCATGATAGTTTTTAAATTATCAATAAATTATTTACTATTTACTGAGTCCCAAACTTTTCTTTTTTTCAGTAAGAACAACAGCGACAGAGGATTTTTAATCACAGTTAATCTATGATGCCTGAAGAACACAAATCATCGATAAATTCTCTACACTCATTTTCGAACAATAACTGAACATTTGAAGTAACTTTAAATAAGGGAATTCCACGAGCGAGTTTTTCAAATTCTTTATTTTTTTCACCAATACTACTTTGCAAACCTAACAAGGGGACTGTATCGACCAAAGGTTTTGATATAGATGTATATTAATCTCATATAAAACTTTTACAATACGCAAGTATTTATACGAAACAAGAATAGAAAGGAATTAACATGATTTGAGCTACCTTTACAAGCGAATAGAGAGTTCGTCGGAAGTGAAACCCAGTAACTATAGTCTGTTCAAAGGAAGTAGCTGCCACAAAGCCAAACTCGTAGAAAAGTGACCACATGCCTTGGGCACTGTTGTCTGCCAAACCTGACCATCAGCGATAGAAGAAAAAATGTGACCTTGAGAACTGTTATTTCATTTGGACAGAATAGAATGAGATTCCCCTTTTATCACATACAAGTGCCATTTGCTACAAAACAATTGAAAAAGGACATTGTATAAAAATTCGCCTCTATGACTTAGATATATACACTCTTGTCCAATATTATGCTTACTTGGATTTCTTTATGATTTTTTTTTCCCGCAAGCATATTGAAATGCAAGGCAATCTCAAGCGAAACAGTTTGTTTTCAAATATGCAGTGTTACAGGTCCCAAAACTCGTTGATCCCACTTAATGTGCATAGTATGAACAGCATTATTGGCAAACATTTTGCGGTTTTTCGAAGTTTGTGAAGATCACTGATAACAGCACACATCATCTTCTGCCGTAATCTTTAGCTTCATTTCAGCCGCAGTGAGCACTTTGGGACATTTCAATTAAGCCATGAAGAAGAGTCCTATGCCATTTGTGTTATGGGCGATGAAAGCTGAAAGTAAAAAAGGACATTAAGTCATCTTTTTTACGCATTGAAATCATTCATGATAAAAGAAAATCACTGTTTTATTTCCAACTCCTATATTTGTTAATGAAATTAGAACATAGTCATACCGTGTAAAATGCTTGCTTTCAGCGTGCACTTCCATTTCAATGCTTTTGAACTCGTTGAGCTCCTTTCGAATAGCAGCCTGATGGGGGAAAAAATGAAAGTTTGAAAATTTATTTTTAAATTGTCATAAATTCATTGTTAAAAATAGGTTCTCAATTTTGAGAATAATGTTCTTAAACTTGAGACCAGCATCAGTTCATAGTATATTTTAATACATTGTTCTCAAATAATAGATATAATTTGCGAAAAAGTTATATCTTCAACACAAACCGAACCCACTGTTTTTTCATTTACATTGAGGAGCTGATCCTTTTGGACATTTCCCTTCTTGCAGCCCAATAAAGTAATAAAGTATAGCCTTTTAATTCAAGTTGTCATATAGTAAAAAGAAATACAAATATTGGCCAGAAAGGCACAATTTGTCAAATGATTAAAATCCATAAAAGTTCCAGCTGAGCATAGTGGGCAGTCAGGCACTTCCAAAACACCAATGCGGTGGACGTGTCCCTGAAGATAGTCATGACCAGTTATTGATCTGAAGTTAACAGAAAAAGGCTCTCTGGGAGAAGGTTTTTTTGATAGGCAAGACCAGGGGTTCCCTACATTTTTGCACCTGGGTACCACTAGACTTTTTAAGAAATGTTGGCGTACCACCAGACCTAAATATTTTAATGTATAATATTTACTCTTCAAAAAGTGTTCAAAGATTTTTTTTGAGTAAAATTTTTGAGAAAACTTTGTATTTATTGGTTACATATTTGTTTATTTATAACATGTTTATAATAAATGAGATATAATTAAAGATTTCTCTTCAAAATAATGAGTAATATGTTTGCGTGCTCACTGCACATGTGTACAGAAGCTGTTGATATCATTATGTTTCTCACATCCATCACGTGTACCACTTGAAATATTCCCACATACCACTGGTTGGGAACCCCTGGGCTAGACCATGATTTCCCTGTGGCATCAACAGACCAAACGATCCTTGTGTAGTTTCATGTTGCTCTCGTAATGGAGGAGATCTGATTAAAAGGTAGGGCAAAGTCCAGCTGTGGGAGTGCACATCCCTGTTTTGCTAGTTGGTCGTCTCTCTCATTTCCAGGTATATTGCAACGGCTGGATATCCACCAAACCCACTATGCACGCGTTTACATGAGCTATCGAATCCATGGATTGAAGAGCGAACTCAGCTATTTTTCCCTCTTGGGGATTTTCTACCAGACATAACCAGAATTGCAGGGTTCATTGGGGGCGGGGGGGGGGGGGGGGGTTCGCAAACCCTCTAATGAAGGAGTGTTTAATGTTTCATACCATGGATTCGGCCACAGACTATCATTTGGGTTAGAAATCCTGCTCGGCCTTTTTCCCCCCTAATAGGGATTTTGGTATTAAATGGATTCGATGACTCATGTAAACGCGCCTTATGTGTGTATCCAACTGGGCGATTCCATTGTGAATATCAAAAGGATGTTTAGGTAATTCGAATTTTTATTTTAAGAATAGGCAGGATCTCAAATTTGAGATTTCTAAGTATTTATATTTGAGAATATTGTTTTTATAATTAAAGAACATCAGTCCGAAAAATCATAAACGAAACAGAGATATGAGAACTTATTTTTGAGAGTTGAATGAAAGAGACTTGTATAATAGACATTGGCAGGCTAGGGAGATGATGCAATCAGCATCCTAAGACTGATTTTCTGATATGTTTGCATTCAGTTTTGTATTAGTTTTGTATTTAGTTGCAATTGTTTTGTATGTTTGCATTCAGTTTCGTATTAGTTTTGTATTTAGTTGCAATTGTTTTGTATGTTTGCATTCAGTTTCGTATTAGTTTTGTATTTAGTTGCAATTGTTTTGTATGTTTGCATTCAGTTTCGTATTTAGTTGCATTAGTTTTGTATGTTTCTATCAGTTTCTTCAATGTACAGTATTCAGTTTATGTTTTTGCTCCAATCTCGTGCTTCGGCATGGGGGCCAATGATGTAAAATCAAGTGCTTTTGCAATAAATTTTTTTTGATAGTTTAATTTTTTAACAGTGTTCAGATTTGAGATCTCCATGTATTTACTTTTGAAAATATTCTTCACACATAAAAATATAACACATAAATAAGAATTACAAAAAGAAACTGAAGAATGGAGATCCCAACTGACCTTCTCATCAGAGGGTCTAGCCAGCCAAGATCTCCAGAGGCGTTTTAATTTTTTAATTTTCTTTTGTATTTCTATTCAAATTATTTTGTACAATCATGCTGCTTTTAGCGCTATTGTCATTGTAATTTTTGTTTTCTTTTGCATTTAATTTTTTAACTTGTTTGTTTTACATAAATAAGAATATCTTTTTACTCCACTTTGATAGTTTTATTTTAGCATCGTTCACTGGAGCTACAGGGTATTAAAAACAAGTACCTTATCACGGGGAGTCAAACGGGTCCAGGGTTTGTCTGCGCGCCTATCGTAATCTTGAGCCTGGGTCACTTCAACATAATCACTGAAATGTATAATTTTTTGCTCCTTTAATTCTTCTATGGTTGGCCTGAAGCTTAACTGAAATGGAAAAACAAGGACATTATTTGCAAGTTTTCATAACAAGGCAAGTTTAATACTATTGACAGAAAAAGTTGCTATACCAAAATTAATATTTAAGTCTATAAATGGAAGCAAAAATTTTACCAAATTATAAATAAATTTGTGAGTCACACACGCACATATAAAACTAAGACACCAATGGCATTAAAGGTTAGCCGATATTTACTGGTTAACACCAAGGACTGCCAAATATAACTCCTGAATCAGACTGCTTAATGTGATTGGCTACTGTGTTTAGCAGACCAGTATTGATCGTGAACATGTTTTAAGGCAATCAGGCTGCTTTAGAAATTGAAGACTAAGATTAGCTATGTGTAAATGTAACCTTGTACCAAATGTGCTCTTTTAAAGCTTATAAACTCGTCACTTGACCAGGGTTATAAATTACGAGGCGTTATTGACTGTGTTTAAAGCTCCTAATGGAGGCCTGACATAGGCAGCCGGAAACTATTACACTACACTACTACATACACTACAAAGCTTATAAAAATATATATAAGGATTTTACTGCCCTAATTATATTTATAATTAAATTTGAACTGTTAATTATAAAAGTTAAGAAATATGTGAGCTTACTTTTCTAATTAACATAATTTTCTTTTGTTCTATTTCATTTTTCAGCTCCTCAGAAGTCTGGTCTGTAAAAGTTGAGAGTATTAATAATTGGATTTGAAGTTGGAAAAAAAAGCAATATGACATTAACAACAATTAGCAAAAAATTTGAAGAATAAATAGTTTTTTCTTGCTTAAGTTAATCAAAATAAACAAAATGCAAGACAAATAAAGATCATGGTCCTAAAAAAACTTATGTAAGAAAAATTAAGTTACATAAAATTAATTAAAAAAAACCTAAGGTTAAATTTTTATTCGTAAATGAAGGTGTTAAGGGTTTTCTCAAAGTTTTCAGTTTTACAAATGATACACTCCATGCTTACTTCTCAAGATGTTGCGCTGCTCCAGTTCTTCAGCAGTAGGTCTCAAACTGAGTCGCCTATAAAAATGAATTTTAAGTATTTGGAATGGATTATTTCCAGATTAAAAAGTTACTTTTAAAACGTAACTCTGTTACAGATACAGTTACTTGATATGAAAAGTAACTAGTTAAAGTTACTTAGTATGGAAAGTAATGAGTCCACAGTTACTTCCAGAAATTTCAAGTTATAAGAATAATTGAAATTTAGCCTTCTTACCGATTTTTAAAGAGAACCAAGAATAAAGAAATGGGGACAATAGGAAACAAGTAGGTTTGTTACAGAATATGTCACTTAAACCGCTTCCACACAGTACTTATGCTTACAGGAAACACACTATTTATACACCTCAGAAAGAAATTCGCCTAACAGCGACTTCTAATTCAAAATTTTAAACGCTAAAATTAACTATTTTCATTAATATTTATTCGCAAATCAAAAATTATTCATTATCGTTTGCTAAATTTGTTTGAAATTCGTAGAATAATGATGTAATTCCTTTAGTAACTATCTTTCAGTCGCCACAATTTAATTTTCAGTTCGGAAATATATAATTAATAAAATTGATGCTTTAAAATTAAAAGCAAAACTTTGCATATTTTTATGCAAAATTAGAATTCTGTATACATTTTTCTTCATACATATGTAACGAACCATCAAAAGAACTCTATTGTGATATTACAATAATCCAAACCAAATTATATCACATAAATAAATATTCTTTCAAAGGTTTTATTTTTATTTTAAATAAAGTTTCTTGTACGTTTGGCGAAAGGGCATCAGTGAAAATATTGAATGAAAATGGAATTTGCATGTTACTTCAATGTAGATTAAATGTTTAGTTATTTAAATTTTAAATATACTTCTAATTAAATTTTTTAATGAAATTAGGGATGTAACCTAGCCCAATTTTTTGCTTTAAAATAATGTATCGCACTTGCTTATGAGACATTTGGTTAGTTCTGTGAAAGTGGGTGACGGACAGGCAGACAGACTGAACGATTATAAAACCTTCCACTTTTTACGTTATAAACATAGGGTGGAAGCTAAAAGTTAAGAGTGAAAATTCAATGCATTCATTTATCAATTGGCTGGATTTTAAACCTGTTGAGATTTCGACCCTACTGGCATTTTGTCCTTGTTGGGATTATGACCTTTTGAGAATTCGGCTGTGGGATTTTGGGTTGTTGGGATTTCTGCTGTTCGGATTATGTTTGGAACACATTTGAAAATGCATTATTCAAATAAAACGAAGGCCCACCTGATGAGTTGATTTCCCACCTGCTCCCACACTTCCTGCCGCTCCTGCTCACTCTGCAGGTGGATGATGTTCTTGTTCACCAAATCCTGCTTCTCCGGACGCTGGGCCAGTTTCATGGCTAGGCAGTCTTTACGGGCAACTTTCGCCACTATTTTGCCTAAAAAAATAAAGGAAGTATTAAATAATACAAGGGTGGATGCGGTGGTTTGATTTACAACATGGTTTTCAGTTCGACGCATTGAAAAAACAGCATTTGAAAATTAGTAAAAGGAATTTAAGATTTAAACCAGGGCTACAGTTTTTAAGGACTGTATTATTTTTTTAAACAGTTTAAAACTTATTATAAATCTATATTTAAGAATTTAAAAATACTCAAGCTAAACTTTATAGGAAAAAAATATTTATTTGTGATTTTGGATAAATAGAGCATTTGAATAGACCCTTATCATAAATAAGGTTGTGAACAAGTACAAGCTATTTTGGCTATTTAAGCTTTATTTTTGGACAACCAAATAATAAGCTTGGTGATCCTTTTCCTTTCTAACATATCGAGGGTAAATAAAAAGGGTGGAGATATCATTAGAATTTCGAACAGACATCACTAGCGTGAAAAAGATATTATTAAGAGGGCAAGTAATATCTATCAATATAAATAAACTGGTGCCCAGCTGATGTAGCTTGCAAGTGATATCACATAGATATCAGGAAGGTGACTAGTGATATCAATGGAGAAGAACTAGTATTCTACTCGCATCACTTACAACTGATATCATATTAAACTGATGTCAGTAAGATAGTAAGTCACAAAAAAATTATTTATGCTGTAGTGATGCAGATTTTAATTTGAACCATAATATATATGACATATTATTAACTTAAATTACCTTTTTCACATATTCTTAATATCACTTAGTATTTTAACATCCCAACCGCACCCTGTCCAAGACAGTCGCCTAAAGCAATCGTTCCCACAGAGCTTTCCTGAGTCATTCCCCTACACATTAACCTTTTAAAACCTTTCTTATAACAAAATCTTAACTTCTGATTGGTTAGTCAGGGAGAGCTGGATATTTCCTACCATTTTTGTGGGCACTCTGTGACACTCTCTCTTTGACTTCAGACAATAACTCTATCATCTCTTGATGCTTAACCAATTCAATAAAAGACTTAATTCTATCCTGTCGACTTATTTTACAATTTTTTTTGGCTGATACACATGAAGCATAGCAATGAGTAAGCAACAATATTTTCACTGGAAAAATATACTCACAATTTTCATCTTCCCCGTAGTAGTCTCTCCAAAACAATAAATTTTCTAACATGCTATTTGAGGAATGGATGACACCAGGCGAACTTCCAATGTGTGCGAAAGGTAACGGCGTGTTTTCCTTATTTTCTGGGCTGGTAAAAGGGGGACTCCCACCTAAAGGCACCTTAGCAACTTTCAATCTGGAATAAATTAATATTTTGGACATATTCATTTGGAATGCATGATATAAAATTTAAGAAAAATATTATGCGTTAATATTCAGATCATCATAAGGAATAATTAGTTCATTTGTGTTTCAACCGATTTTTTAATATTATTTTCTTTAAATAACTTCCTTTTAAACTATTTTCAGTACTTAGTAACAGCATTTGTTTTAAATCATAACCATAATTTGTGTTTATTTATTGTTGTGAAAGGCTTCAAAGTTTTTTAAGGTCACATCTGTAACGTGTCACAACTTAACGCTGCATATTTCACAAAATATCTTATTCGATGTATTCTGTCATGACTTTAAAATGAAATAAATTTTATTAAATGCCCTTTATCAATATTATGCCACATTTTCACGAAAATCATTATACCAGAAATATGAAATAAGACGCAAAATATGCATATCACAAGTTTACATGTCAGATCGGTAACAGTAAATTCCGTAATGAGTTCTGGGCAGAAAACACCATTTTCGAAAGAGAACTGCTGTGTTATCGAATCACTACTTTAAACTGCTTAAAAAGTTAAAATATTTGAAAAGCTTAGTAGAAGAACGTGCTAAAATTGACAAAATTATGAAAAAAAGAAAATGAATACTACAGTTTTTTTGTTTGCACTTAGATAGGATAAAAACTTTCAAACGGTAAAAAAAAGATACTTAACTAACATTTTATGGAAACGTTGACGCTTGTTGTATTATAAAGAAGGAATAGCATGCTAATTGACAAAAAAATCTCAATTTCTTCAAAAATGTCCCTGAGTTCTTCCCCTAAGCTCTTCAGTAAAGAATTATTTTTTAAATTTACGCCCGTCTAAACTCTCTCGAGCATACGACGCCTTGCAATCCAATACAGATAACAAATAGCCCCAGAAGATGGGAGAGTTGCAAAAGAATCTGAAGAAACAACATCCGGCAAGGCAGGACAGGAGAGAAGATGTTCACCAAGCATAGGAGCGGAAGCGCAAAGAACACATTCCGGGGAGTCAGCAAGGCCAACCCTGCACAGGTGGGCCTGAGGATAATTATGTCCAGTCTCAAGTCGGAAAAGTGCTACACCTATAGCTCTAGGCAAGGAGGCACATATTCCCTTATCCAGGAAGGAACACCATTTCTACCCAGAGGCAATATCCCTGTAGTGGCAAAGTCTAGATTTATGAACGTGTTCTCCAATGGTCTGCTTAATGTTTCGTACAGGGTTCTCACTCTTATTTCAGAATAAAAATCAAGGAGTTTTTAAGGATTTTTCAAGGATTCCCAAATTTTTATTCAAGGACCCTTAATCATAATGTGTCGATTACTATACTTATTAAATCGACCAAACATAAATATAAGTGTTTATTTATATAAGCAGCATTTTGTACTGAATGTCAAAGTACTATGTGCGTCATTAGAGCTGACTTTAGCAACGTTTTAAGAAATGACTTTTCGAAATTTGAAAGTCTCAAACTAAGAAAATCAAGGACTTTTCCACAATTTTTAGTCAAAATCAAGGGGCACTTTTTATCAAAAATCAAAATCAAGGACTTTTCAACTATTTTTGTTAAAAATTAAGGAGTATTAAAGAGTCCTTAAAATAGAAAATAAAAATCAAGTACTTAAGGACTTTCAAGGATCCGTGAGAACCCTGATAAAGGGGCATATGTTATGGGTTGGTCAAGAGAACAGCCTTCTTTAGTGGGTGTGTCTGCTTGCTCATTTGCTAGGCACATCGCAATGGCTAGGGATCCATTGTAGAATGATATCCTTCCCTAATTCAATCAAGGAGCTAATAGTAAAGAAAATACTCACGGTCTATTCAAATCTGCCAACGAAAAGGGGGTGTTGAAGGAAACTTTTGGGATGACTTTCGGGGTGCTCCCCTTCTTCTTGAGTGCACTCTTCTTGGGCATGGCAGAGAGGTGGGGCTCTTTTGCGGGGATCTCCTCCACAATCTCCGTCTCCGTGCTGCTACTCTGTTGTTGCTGCACGCTCAACAGAACGGTGGGGGGAGGGGGCCGGCAGTTCTCCTTGCGCTCTCGGAGGGCTTGGTCTAGAAGGGCTGGGGATACAATGGATATTAGTTTGAAGTAATATGGCACAGTGTAAACGTTGAATTTTATTTTTTGATTATCTTTGAAACTGACACTATTTGCACAAAAAAGTGCTAACACATTTAAAAAAAACCATTTGTATTCTAATTCTTAATTTTTTAAATATCTAAAAGGGTCTAAAAAGGCTGAGGATAGAATAGATATTAGTTCAAATTAATATGGCACAGTGTGAACATTGAATTTTATTTTTTAATTATCTTCGAAACCGAGACTACTTGCCAAAAAAAGAGCCAAAACACTTTTTTTAAAAAAAATTCTATTCTAATTCTTATTTTTTAAATTAAAAAATTTGAGCAGGGTTCTGGGAAAAGTACTTAGATTAGGTAGAAGATATCACTTGGAGGATCGGAGGAAAAAATATCAGGAGATTAGACACAAATTTCATAAGTTATGAGCGCCCTTAGGAAAGAAATATGAAATTCAGGAATTTTTTCTGGAATTTCAGGAGACGAACGAACATTGTAAATATCTGAGCAGAGTTCTGGGAAAAATGTTTATTTTTGGTTTAGAAGATATCACTTGGAGTCTTGCTATTTAAAAAGATTATGAGAGTTTTTATGAAAATTTAGGATTGCCAGAAATTTGTGTTTACTTTTTTGAATTGCCAAAGTTATATCAAAATTACTGCAGTTAATAAACGCCAGGATTTCCCCATTTTAGAATCACAAAATAATTCCGATTTCAGAGTTGTCAGAGATTCCTGATTTTTTTAATAGTGGTTAATAGAGAGTTCCAGAAAAAAAGAGGGAAGGATAACTGAGGTTCTACTGTATTGAACAAAGGACTAGTTAATATTGGTGAAACTTTTATAGGATAAAATAGTTGGAACATAAAATGCACTTGATGATGAATTTATTTTCACACTCATTTATTATTCTTTCGATTTATAATAACTATATGACACTGACCAGCAACAGAGTTTTGTTGAACGAAGAAGATTTATCATTTTAATCCTTAACCTCTTGTGACCTGGCGTCCCCATTTAAGGCCATTTTTAAAAAACTTCCCACAAACAATTAACAAGTCAATTAGTTCCGAAACTGACCAGGCCGATAGAAGAAGATTCAAATATCAGTTTTCAGCCTTTGATTACAGGTATCGATCATATATTTTTATAAGAATTGAAGTTGAACGAGGGTCAATACAATATTAGAGATCTTTAAAAAATTATAATCATTTTTCAAACTTTTAAAAAAGTTCTTTAAGTAGTTAATTTTAAAAGCATTTTACATTAAAAACAATGTTTAAATAATCTGTTAACTACAAATAAGTGAAACAACTTTTTTTGTTGCATTTATAGCATAAAAAAATGTGTATTTTTAGATTTTAAGGCGCGTCCCCAAGTAACTATCAAACAAATTTTTAAAAAAATTTGTTTGAAAACATACTTTTTAGCATATATTTGTATGAAAGTATGTAAAGATTAAGAATATGCATTAAGAGGAAATTGTTTTAAACCTGAATACTGTATTGATTTGAAGATATGAGATTTTTTTGCAAGCAATTATAAAAAAGGTGTTCACCTATACACGGTTGAAATTTCGTAGTCAAGTTGGGTGAACTTGAAAACATGGGTGGTGGAGGTATAGGTCCAATTTCGTTGATGGGAATCGGTGTCTCGGGCAGACGTGGACATGTGTGATGACTGCTATTGCTGACTGGGGGATATTCTGGATTACTTGTTGGCCGCACACAGTTATTAGGTATCACAGTCGATGCTAGAATTAAATATTTGGCTCATTAGGGTTTTTATACACTCAAATAACTTTACTGTGTTTATGAGGATATAAAAACTAGGAATTAGAAACAACAAAAAACTTACAACTCTTTAATAACAGATATTTGGAACACTTGAATTCAGTTAACGATTTGTCGAAGAACGATTTAGTTTTTAGTTTTGGTTTATTGTCATCTAGATTATTGTCGCACTAGAGCTACACCAGGGCTACTGGTGATGGGCGTCGTATTTTAGAACCTCAAGTAGCAAGCGACACCCGAGTAGGTACCCAACAGAATCGTTAATTGCGACATCGCACGCAGCATTGGGATTTTAGAGCATATTTTAATGTGCACTCTCTCTACACAGGGTATTAATCGTCCGACATTTTCATTACCTTACATTTTATTTTCGGTAATTGAAAGTAATAATTTTTAAAAAAAAAGTTTTATGAAGATTTTCAAAACTTTAAAAGGTCAAATGCATTGTGTACCAATGCATTTACTTTACTTTTTTTTTTAAAAAAAGGATCTACTTACAGTAATTGCTTTGAGAAGAAGTCACTAAAGAATTCTGAGGATTAAAAACTTTGGTTTCAAATGATGACGTACAAATGGCTCTGGATAACTCTTGATAGCAGGCATTACTTAGTTCTCTCGATTCTCTCGAAGGTGTGTCGGAACTAATAGAACCATTAGACTGAAGATTGTTTTCTATTTTTTGCATGCCTATAATGAATGAACAAAATTAGCAGGGCTAAAGTAGCAAAGTGGTAAACATTATAACATCAAAATTTCAGAATACTTGAGACTCAGAATACAGTCAATACTCGATAACTTTCAGTCCCAAAGGATCCCCAATTATATTCAATTTATCCAAAGTTCGAGTTATCAAAGTTACCTCACATATCTTCCTACTAGTACTTAAGATGGGTCGACATGACTTAAACCGTTTGATATGTGCTTTAATACTATAGTTGGAAGCATTTCAATTTTTTAATAGCCCCTAATCAAGAGGAGAAGAATTTGGTCGAAAGGTTTATTCATAAACTTACAAAATTTGGTCTCATTACATATTACTTAGTATACATACCATTTAAACCTCATTAAAAAAAAAACACAGTTATTTCTTGTTGTTGGTAGTTCCTAAGGTTGCTGGCATTCAAAAGTCTCACACTTTTTTAGCAGAGTTAAATAGGGTGTTGTTTGTCCCTTCGGTGGTCTTCGTCCATTTTCGATTGTCTGTACCTCTGTTGTTTTGAACTGAATTGTGTTTTAAAAGAGGAAATCTATCGCGAAAACTTTGACTTAGAAGATGTTTACATCAAGTTATCAAGACAGTATTTTAAAGAAAAGAATAGAAATGATTCAGGACTTGATTTAAAGTTCGAGCGAAGTACTCGACTTATAGTAAGTCGAGTTATGGAGGTTTGACTGTACTTTTCCTAGCAATATAAAATCATCCTCTAATTTGAAAGAAGACATATTTCACAGTAGGATCATGAATTATACATATGCTATAAGGAGTAGACTATTTGCATTATTTCTATTGACAGACAGGTGATAAACAACTTATTAGACAGGTGATAAATTCAGTATGTTGTAACTGAGTCATTGAGCTAGAAGGGAAACTGGAATTTTGAAGCATTGAATTTGTTGATGTAAGACTTCATGGATGCAGGACTAGGTCATAGCACTTTGAGTTTGGCCTGTGAAAGACGGGGGTGACATACATAACCTTTATCCCTTTAAGACCGGCTATCAGATGGCGCTGATTTAAGTTTATGAGACTAAATTTTATAGTTTTATCGAAAAAATGTCTTAAACAGCATGAATGCCAGCAACTCCTTAAAAACAAAGTCCTTTTTATACAAATAACGAAATTTCCAAGTCAGCTTCTTCGGTATAGATATTTTTGAAACGCTTGAACATTCTCTTTTATACTTTATATCCATACGATCGTGACAGCTCTGTCTTAAAGGGTTATAAAAGTTTCAACCTTTTACGTTATAAGCATAGTGCGAAAGCTACAACTGTTCGATTGGACACTCTCCTAACTCTATAGAAATTTATTGATGTCGACACATTTGACAGGAACTATATCCTTTCATCGCAACAAGCATAAAATATTCTTGGGGGGAGGTAATAACGGATTAATTTATATGAATGTATAAATAATTCCCAAATTTGCACCAATTTACAAGATAAGAAATTTAGTTTTAAAAAATTACTTTTCTTAGTGGGCGATTCTTCTTCTTTAATGTCATAGTCAGGAAGCAAAACGCCCCTTTTGATCAATTCTTCTTTAGTTACACGAGAGGAAATTTTTCTTTCTAATACTGAAATAAAAATAAAAGTATTCTAGAATAGGTATTTTAATGAATAAAATTAATTTGATCTATTTTACATGTTGCTTGACTCATCATCATAAAAAAAATTCAATTAAATGTACATTAAAATGTAAAAAGGTAAATGCAATTGGAAATTTAGTTTGATACCGTAATTCATAAGCAAAAATTGCTCCAAAGATATGAAAAGATTGATTAAATATATGAAGGGCTTAAGGAACAGCTATGATATAACGGCCGGTCATTGAGCCAGAAGAAAAGTGGAGTGAGATGTGTGATTCACTGAACAGGGCAGCAAACGAGCCGGTTCAATAACAAAACACAAAGGAATACACGGCAACAGAAAACATAAAAACTTGCCTATTTTGCTATTAGCTTTGCTGGTTCTTAGTTAGTGATCCACATGGTTATTTCTTAAAAAAGTTGGAATTTAAAGTTAAAGCAAGTTAATTTCTTTCTAGAAATGTTAAAATACATTGAAGAGCCCAAGTCAATGTGATAGAGGGGTCTCATACAAGCACTGCATACAAGCGCAGGGGAAATAGTCCTTTTCTGCCCTGTTCGCTCAAAAGGGTGCGAGTGGGTTTTCGGCTCTCTGACACTTCACTCCAGTTTCCCTTCTAGCTCAATGTGTCCGGTCTATTCATTGGCCACTTTTGAATATCTTGAAAATTTAACGTAGGGTTGCTATACCTATACAGTAGTTTACATAAGTGTAATGTTTACCATATTTGGGCATTTGTGTCGGTTGGCAACCGAACGTAAATCGTGAACATTACATTAGAGCTGATCCAGGCTTAATTTAAAAATGCTAAAAGTCATCCATTAAAAATGAAATAATAACGAAAATATTATTTTTAAAATTATTAATCGGTTTTAAAATTTTGAACACTTTTTAACTAAACAAGAACAAGGCATAATCCTATGAAAAATTCAGTTTGAATCCAATAAAACAGTATCTTTTCACCATAACTTAGAAAAAATAACTTTGAAGGGATGGAAATCCAAAAAGATGGAACTAGGCAATACTCCAGCTACAGAAACTGCCCCGACTCGGAACTGGATCCAAAACATCTTTATCTTGTCCAGCCATCAAAAGGCAAAATTGCAGCAAATTTTGACCTTTATGTGGACCACTGTCAGCAGATCGCTGAAGCAGTCTATGAGACCTTTGGTCCCATATAATCTTTTTCCATGGACATGACATCATCATTGTAATGTAACAATAAAAATACGAAATTTAAAACAATTATTACTTTTGCAATCATTTTTGGCGGCACAATTTACTTACCTCTTGAGGTTTGCTCGAACTTATCGCTTTTCTTTCTCCTCTTCCATTTCCAGGGTTTGAATAGTCTTCCTAACACAGAGAGTCGAGAACTTTGCTTGACCTCCATAGGGGTCGTACTGATGGGAGTTCTGGAATTGGAACTCAGGGAGCCTGTTCTCATGCTGCCGGTTGTCTTTTTACCAGTAGCTTCATGAAAAACAAATGAAATTGCAATAAGTTGATTTATAACTATTTAACCCTTCCAGTGCCAGTGATGCCATCTGGCATCATCATGTTTCTATCATAATTTTAAAAAAAAATAATAGGGCTGACATCCATTGGGATTAATAAAAAATATTTTCCAATAGGAAAAAAAAAATTGAAGAATCGAATGATGTGCGTTTTGATCTCACAAATGGCTATAGATGATCAGAAAAAAAATTCTAAAATGATGATGCCAAGTCGTCATTGGGACTGAAAGTGTTAAAAACAAACAGTTGAAAAATTAAATTCTTAAAAACGTGCGAGTGCTAGGCTGTGCTCCATTTTTTCAGATAACAATATTCTCAAAATCAAAAACATGGAAATATTAAATTTTAACACTGTTAAAAATGAGTACTAAGATTTTCTCATTTTATTGTATCGAAAGAACAGCACTCGCAAAAATAATTGCTTTGAAATCTCAAATTATGAACATCTTAAAATTCAACAACTTGAAATTTCCAAAGTCTTTCCAATCACAACACAAGCTTCGGGAACAATGTCTTCCCCTAACCCCTCATGTATATTTTTTTCAGGAAACCTCCTCTCACGTATCAGTTTTTTTTCTACGCCGCTGCAACAATGATTTTATTGTCTTGAAATGCCATTTAATTACATCATTACGAGATTCTATTCGGAGTTTTCCTTTCTATACACGCACCCGGTAGAAGTTGTTTTGCCTTTAGTATAGTGTTGTTGCTACAAAAACAACCTACGGGCGTAAATCGTTTTACGAGTTACCTGACATTATTGATAACTAATTTTATATATCTTATATCTACCAGTATAAGAAAACGACCTATGTCTTTTAGTATGTAACAATTTAGGCCTTCATTCTACTAGGAAAAGATATAAACTTGTCTTTGGTAACGAAACTACTAAAGTTCCAGTATGACTGTAGGTAAATAAACTGATATTTCGTAAGACATGTAAGTGAATATTAGAAACGTGGTCAATTTGCGAATTCTATTATTAAAAATTTTAAATATTGTCAATATTGTTTAAGTATTTACCTCAATATTAAGTAGGTAATAATGAAGGTACAAGTATCAAAATGGCATTTTGAATTTCTTTCGATAAGAATAAAAAAAATTGAATGAGCTGTGATGTTAAAAGAAACTTTGATAATAAAAATGAAAGTGTAAGGATTTCAAAATAATTAAATGTTAGTAGTGAGTGTCCTAAATGTTTAATAATCAATTCAAAAATTTAATTAATGAAAATATAAATTTATGTTCACTTTGATAATTTTAGTTTAGGCAAGACTATAAATAATTCCCTACCGACAAAAAATGGAGATCAAATATTTCACAAATATTGGTTAGTTGTATTTATTGTTACAAATATTAGTAACATGTTTTAATTATTCATATTTCAAAGAAGAATGAAACCATAATCTTACAAAGTAACTATTTGGTAAACCAAAAAATATATTAAAATTAATAGTTTGGAGACAATTTGTTATGGCATACCAATATGAAAGCAGTATCTTTGACACCTTATTCTAAGGTTACTGGAGAAAATTGACAAGAGTCTCGAAAGAAAATTCTATGTGTCTGAACTTTGTAAAAAAAAATATTCTGTGAAGTATGTCTGAAAGTGGAGTTGAGCTATTGTTGCACTAGAGCTACATGTGGGCAGCAGGGGTTGTAATTTAGAACCAGTCAAGTGATGAGCCAACACCTGAGTAGGTACCCAACACAACTTTTAGGAGCAACATCATATTCAGGGTCGAGATTTGAGCATATTTAACCAGCACTCCCTCTGCACCGGGTAATATTTGACAGATTTTTTTTTACTGCAGAGACTGTTTATAGGTTGGCAGTTATTTTGGCAATGCCCAGACCTAAACTTGGTACCATTTGCAAGTGGCTTACTGACTGGGCTTTTGAGCCCCAAGGCTTAACAAGAACTTTTTCTATTGCACCAATATGTATATACGGTCTTATAATTTAAAAACATAGATATTCTTTTCATTCTATCAATTATTATGAGTTAAAAATATATAATTAATGCTAATTTTGATTTTTGGTAACTCTGTAAAAGTGAAAATATTCACGAAGTATGTCTGAAAGTGGAATAATATGTATAATACATTATTGTTGCTTAGTAAAAAGGGCTATTACATCGTAGGATCTGGAAGCTTGTGCTGCGGCCAGTGGTTTTGAGACCATTCTCAGCATTCGAGTGCACTGGCTTGCACACAAAACCTGGAAACAAAAGTTACAATGGTTTATATGGGGGACGCTTTTTCTACAAAGACTGAATGAGCAGGGTTGTGGATATTCATGGTCGCTAGTCACAAAATGTGACCATATTCCCCATTTTTGCGAGTTAAAAATGAATTTATTTGCAATTATCGCAAGTTTTCTTAAATGTCACTATCAACTTTCAAGGGGAATCTTTTATCATTAGTTTCTAACAAAACAGCATCTTCTGTATTTAGTCAGTGGCTTTGGATGAAAAGGTTCCTTCGTATCTTACGCCACGAATGTCCGAAACGCTATACCCACTATACCGGCAATCAAACAGATTTTAAAAGGATTACGGTGGAAGAACACTGAATAGGTGTTATTTTTGTATGTTCTTTGATGCTTTTCCGCAGTGCAATAGCTCTTTGCTTTTCAGAACAGTTGTTTTTGGAAGTTGTTCGGAGCAGTTCTTTTCACAAACTTGCAAAATTGCGTAGATTGTTCCACGTCATCCTTTTTTTAGGTTGTTTTGGGAACCATTCTTTATTGCTAAGAGCAGCTTTTTTGGCATTGTTCTGAACGGTTGTTCTTATGCTCTTTCAAATGTTAAATTGGGAGGATTTTGGCTATGGTAGTTGGGTTTTTTGCTTTGTTTGTGTGGAATATATATCTTTCGTTTATTTCTTATTATATTTATTTTATTACAAGTTGTATTAATTTTTAAGTAATAAAACTTATGGCAAAAAAATCATCGGATTTTATGCTCATGTTATGTATTTTATTAAGGTTTGCCTGAATACTTCCACGTGTAAAGCTATTTTTGTAAAAAGAACAGGTTAAAGAACTATTCTAGATAAAAGAACAGAGCATAGAGCAACTGTTCTTAAAAAAGAACATAAAGATAACCTATCTAATTATAAGGAGTTCAAAAAAGTTTTTCGTTGGATGGCCCAGGGACCCCCGGTCAGCTGGTGCCGGAAGTTTAATATTTAGTTTTCTTTACTTTCAACACACCATAATGTATTTTTTGAAGTTTTTCATAAATTATTTTTATATAACACTACAGATATGGTGACAAGTAAGACTGTATTGAGGGGTATACACAAGTATTCAAAGTATATCCTGTGTTTCTTTTTCTTTTAAATAGAGTATACTCTATGATTATTTTCTAAATGAAATTTATAATTATTTAATGAGTTTGACACTTTATTTAAGTTTTCAAAAAATAATAAACTCATCATGAGGGGCAAGCAATCCAAGGGTTGCGAGATTTCACTGAAAATCCAAAATTTGTGACAGACAATATAAAACCTCTTCTAATGATAATATAAACTTTTCCCTGCCCAACGGCAGAATGTGAACGGGGCTTCAGTTGAATGAGCATCATTATAACTGATTTGAGGGCATCGTTACTGATTTCTAATGTTTCAAGTGTAATGTTCACTTATGCTAATGGACCACCACTTGAAGTGCTTGTACCAAAGAGGTATGTAAGATCATGGTTGGTAAACCATCGGGCAGCAACCGATGTCCAATCAAAAGCAGTATGAGGGCGAGAACAAAAGTAATCTTACTCTGTTGCTTGGGATATTTTTCGATTTGCTTATTTTCCACATTTCTATATAAGTTACCTTTCCTTTTTCTTCTAATTAGTTAGGGGCAAGATTTAAAAGATAAGTTTATTTTATGTGCAGCTTCAACCAAGTTTTCATCTTGAATTACAGTTTATGCATATCTGTAAATTTTATTACCTAGTAACAACTCATATTAAGAGTATATCCCCCAATTTTTTTTTTATTTAGGCACAGTATACCCTTTGCACTGGACTAACAAGCATTTAAAAATAAACTCTGATTAACTAAGAGTTATCACTCCAAGAAACTTTAGTTTTAAGGTTTAGAAAATTCTCTACGTCCTACACCCTGGAATTGCCCAGCAAACATCGCAATCAAAGTGTGGAGATTTGAGACTTACCTTCATCCCGCCGAATTTGCGCGAGCAGTAGCGCGGTCGCTTGCGGATCGCTGTTACTTCTTTGGCGACGGTGGCCGAGTAGCTTGGACCTTTCAGTCCCACTCAGAGCCATAATTCAGTTTATCGCCCCTCTGCCGCACTCCATTGAGGGGTGGATGGAGGGATCATCTCGGACACATGACGGGAAACCGCTTCATTACTACTCGTGGAAACAGCGGCTGATGTATCGGAACAACTTGTACGAAATAATCGATCTCCGGACTGTGATTATTTCTTGCGATTGCCGCATTTGTTTGGAAAATAAAGCAAAGTAATGGATGTCTCTTTGGGTTGTTTGTTATTTTCTTAGCAGACAGTCACCATGTTTATCGAACGACGCGACATCTGCATGTTTTAAAACGAAAGTAATGAAAGTGTTGCCAAAAGGATTTAGTTAAAAGAAAAGATTTACCTGTTTCAAATGTGGTTAAAACTAGAATATTTATCAAAATGATACTCACTACAGGTTGTGAAAGAGATTGCATTGGTGGTTATTTTGAAAATGCACTTTTTATACAAGAAATTGCTAGTATTTACATATTTTTGATATTAACTAGCAAAATTTAGCTGTGTTAAAACTCTGTCACGGGAACAAGCTAGAAATTAGGCAGTCGATATCGGCAAACTTCCAAACATTTTGCTTTTCCTAACTGTCAATGAGGTGGAATGCTTGTTGTCTGATAAATATTTAAATTAATCAACTTTTTCTGTTTTTTTCCTTATCGAAAATATTTCCATGGTTTTTTTTTTATTTTTCACAATTTAAACCACATTTGTTCCTCACTAGATGGCATCTATTGAATCCTTGTGACAATCACCACTTCTTATAGTTATCTTCTATGCAAGCACATAACTTTCTAAGGCTATGCTAGGCTTTAGTGAGTATCATATCTATCTGATATACTATAAACAAGTCGTACTTATTTAAATGAATGTTTATACCGGCTAAAAGGCCCAGCTTTGTGTATGCAATAGAGTAATGCATTTAAAATTTTCATTTAGTATAAAATGTATTTTGTATTGAGCTGGCCAGAAAAAATGAAATTGCAGCAAATTATAATCTGTGGAAGAATTGTAGCTTTATTAGTCATCCAGTCCTAAAGAATCCTAAATTTTAACCGCATCTACAATGGGATCAAACAATTAACCTAAAGAATCGTGGGCGACAATTTGTACGCCAAACCTGGTAACTGAGGGCAGACACAAGAAAAAGTAATGAAACAAAACTAGTTTTTAAAAACAACTAACGTTTATTGAAACCTAAGCAGAGTAAAAACAGGAACAAGGAACAGGAACAACATAAACTAAACGCAACATGCGTTATATACCCAATATACCCGGTCAACAAAGTCCCGGATATCAGCTTCTTCATAAAAACACACAGGATTGGTGGTTGGCTGACCAGGCCCAACCAGAGCTGTAAACAAATCTGGCCATCCGCCGATAACGCCGTGAACTAACTATCACCACAAGACGTTATCGGTGGATGGCGCGAAAAATTACTGGGAGCGAAAAAACTCATAACCCACTATTTGCTTACAGTAACCCTGTAAAATTGATATTATGGCAACCTTTGGCAAAATTAGCAAATAATTCTAAAGGTTATTTTCTACTAATCTTTTATTAATTGTATGCTTTACGATTTTAAATATTTACTATTTTTAAATCGGTACATCAGAATTTTAAAGTTCCACGTTTTTTACAAATCTGGTCTGCAATTTAATGGATTCTCCCTGGTACGTAAAATGCTATTTTCTTGGTTGCCCATTTTATTTGTAAAGTAGATTTTTGTTACTTAGCCAAATCCAGGCGCGATTCTCAAATCAATACATGATCATGGTATGGTTTCAAGGAAAATGTTTAGTTGTCGACCATGTGATCTCAATAGAATTTGTAAGAGCACCTATATTAGGATTCCACAAGCATGTTCCAAAAAACCTCAAATTAATATTCCAGCCAATATATCTTAATTTTTCCCAGCCCTTAAATATTCTTTAAATTTAATTAAAATTTTTGTTACAGGCTTCTTTTTAGAATTTCAAATTTATATATTTTAAAGCTATAGTGAGTGAAGTATGCTGTTTTTTCGGGTCAAGAGATATTGAGAAAAGCTGCTGTGACTATAGTCTGTCTATTTACTATGCAAGCCAAAAAATGACTTTCTTCCTCCAATCCCTTTGCTTGGCTTTCTAGGAAACAGGGGAACATCGCTTTTCTAAACCTAACACGTTTGAGGTTCTGTTGTGAGGTTTACAGTTCAAACCCAAGTAGAGTAGGAAAAAAACATGGTCACGCTGTTTCGAAGAAAACCACCTGCGGGAATAGGGAGGAAAATGCTTTCGAGGCTTGCATTCTAGGTAGACAAGGTATAGTGTGTCATCATATAAATTTGGGATTTTTTGTTTTATTAACCTAAAAGTTTATCTTGTATGTTTTCCAGGTTCAGTCATTTGGTTGATAATAGTGGCTGCCCTTTGGGGGTTCACCACACCGCTGTTGCGTCATGGGAGTAAAGGAATAGAGAATATATCGCGGGACAATCCTCTAAGTCAGTGGTTGGCAGAGCTCTATTTCCTTGGGACAAACACGAAAGTAAAATCTATAATATTACACTATTTTTAATATTATATTTCTTTTATATTTTTAATAAAAACTTTATCAAAATCAATTCATTAAAAAAAAGTCAAACTTATAAAAAGATACTTCAATCGAGGCAAATTTGAATATAGGATAGTTTCAACCTTAAAAAAGCTTTAGCATTTAAAAATTATTTAACTGCATAATATAAACTGTTTAATTTTTTAAAAAATTTATTCTGTTATTTGGGACAAATTCAATAAAGCAGTTATCGTTAAAATCTTTACAATTGTTGTTGTATTATAAATATTGAAACTAACGTTTTGTATTATCATTATGCATTTAGATTTAATCTTTATGGATGTTCTACTTTGATTACAAATCTACTTAGCTTGTTAAAAATAAGTATCACATAATAACATCATACTGGATATTTTTTTAATGTTTTTATACTCTTTGAAAAACAAGCTTTTAAAAAGTTTATTAGCTTTTAAACAAATGCTGTATGTTTCATCTAGAAACTGGGCTAACTTTTTTTAATGCTGCATATAAACTTTCTTTTTAATGAAAATATTTTTTTTTAGTACATGATTCCCTTTTTGATCAACCAGAGTGGATCTGCTTTGTACGTATTGGCCTTAGGATCTGCAGGTGAGCTTCTAAGTACACTGCTGAGAGAGGGATATACATTGTGCTAGAAGGGAAACTGGAGCTAAGTGTCAGCGAGCCAAAAACCCACTTGCGGCCTTTTGAGTGAACAGCGCAGTAAAGGACTATTTTCCCTACACTTGTATGCCATGCTTGTATGAGAGCCCTCTATCATATTGCTTTGGGCTCCAAAATGTATTTTAAAATTCTTAGTTTGAAAGAAATTATCTTTCTTTAACTTTCATATTCAAATTCTTTAAAGAAATAACCATGTGGATCACTAACTAAGAACCAGCAAAGACGAACCCAATAGCGAAATAAGCAAGTTTCTAGGTTTTCTGCCCTGTTCGTTTCTGCTGCAGTGCTGTGTATTCCTCCGTGTTTCGTTGTTGAACCGAATCGTTTGTTGCCCTTTTCATTGAATCACACTCCTCATTCCACTTTTCTTCTAGCTCAATGGGGAAATAACCATGCGTAAAATCAATGTAATTTTGGTAGTTTTTTAAAAAGTTACTTGTTATTTATCCATTGTTAATACTAATACACATTTGCCCACTATAAACTTTTGAAAGTCCTGTGATCAATTTATCATGTTTATCCTTGACACACCTTAACATACTAATATCTGAAAATATATATACGTAAAAGACGAATTGCATCTTTATGAAACACTCGCATAATGCTGTTTTTTTCCAATGATGCAAATTTCTGGCGGAATGCGAATTTCAATACTTTGGCATTAAATAAGTATTTGAATATTTTACCAGAAAAATATTGTAAAGTTAAGTCTAAAATTTTCATAAACAATTGATTGTATTACAAAAAGGAAATAGATAATCATTGTCAAATCACAAAACTTCTTCAAAATCTAGCAATTGTTAAATTTTCCCAGGAAAATGGTTAAAATTCCAGCATTTTTGTATTTCATCCTGGAAATTGTTAGGTCTGTCAATCACAAAACTAGCAATTTAAACTTTGTCCTGAGAAAACCTAATTTTTACTAGTATTTTTTTTTCAATTTAAATCAAGGTTTTAAAAAGGAAGAGAGTTTTTGGCATTGGCAACATTGCTGGGCAACAAAAGGCATTTTAGTAAACTAGCTTTCAGTTTGATCATTCTTTTTCATTTTTGCTCGCACTTAGCAAAATGTAAGTGACAATGTAACTCTTGACTTTGAAATAAATACTTATGACCTTTTCATGTATTATAAAGTGTCAAGATTGACTTTGGTTCTAAAATACAACACCCATTGCCAATAGCTCTCGTGCGATGATAATTCAAAACCTAACCTAACCCAAAAGTGTCCAGATCTCTTGTGTTTATAATTCTTTAACGTATCTGCCACAAGCTACTGCCAATTTTAATGGTAAAAAAAATACTATTTTATCATCTCTCTCTCTCTCTCTCTTGTTTTTAAACAATTTAAAAAATTTTAAATTCATACAACACATTAAATATTTTACATATTTCCTTTGAATAGTATTTCAGTTTTTATGTATGGTGCTTTTGGGTACATTTTAAATAGTAACAAGTTTTATTGATATGATATCTAATTTTTCTTTCAAAATTATTTAAATTGCTTTTTGATCCAACCTTGCATAATTAATTAGTTTTTCCAATCAGCATTTAATGTTTATTTTTGTCCCTAATGATTGAATTCATGTTTTAGATTTGTCATTAGCTGTTCCTTTGACCAATTCACTGACATTTATATTTGTTAGTATTTCTGGACACTTACTTGGTGAAAAAGGAGGAAAATCTGGTAACTTATGAATTTGTCATTTTCATAAAAATAAATGTCCTTAATTGAATAACATAGGTGGATATATAATTTCATTGAATGAAAAAAATCGTTTAGTCATTAAATTTGCCCAATACTCAATTAGTATTCTACTATATTTTCATAAATTAACTGCTAGTCAAACTCTTCATCCTATAGCAATAGGCAAGCGCAACCACTTTGTTCAGTGGCCGAGTGGTTAAGGCATCCGCCTCAGGATTCAGCCTTCTCAGGAGTGCGAGGGTTCGAATCCTATCTACTGCTAGTCATCCTATAAATCGTATATCTGTACGGGGAAGGAGTAGAAAATCCAACTCGTGACGCATGGGCCCGGGTACACTGAGACAGACATGCTCGTTAAATCTGTGGAGTCCAAAGTCCCAATGGCATCAGCGTACGATGTCGCTCGAAGTTCCATTGGGTGCCCGCTCAGGTGTCGACCTCGTCACTTGACCAGCATTCTAAATTACAAGGTGTTATTGGCTGTGTTAAAGCTCCTAATGGAGGCTAGAAATAGGCAGCTGGAAATGATTACACTACCACTTTGTTCAGTAGCCCGTCTGTCTCCTTTCGAACAATTTATCTAGAGAGAAAAAAGGTAGTTGACACTATGTAGCTTTTAGCCCTTTTTAGCCTTTACTTTTCTTTTTTTTAATTCGAAAGAACTAAAAAAATGAATGGTATTGACATGCTCTCGATGTCGGTCTGTCCGTCTGTACCCCATTCTAAAACTGGTTCTATCTGTTGGATCTCAAACACTTTCTTTGTTAGAAAGATATCACCACGGAGCTTTCATACTTTTTATCCGTCTGTCTTGACATTCGTCAACTGTCTGTTGGTGAATTACCGTTGAAGTTATTTTTTAGTCATTTAAATGTTGACAAAGCAGCTAGGCATTTTTTTGCAGAAATATGAAAGTTTAATTTACATTTCTTATTTTTTTAGTGATGCTTAGAGTAGTTTCATGCCTTTTTACCCTCCAACTGCAAATAAATAAAGCAGATGATAAATATAATAATTTAATTATTGAAATAAATGTAATTAAAATAGTTGATTTTGGCTTTTAAAAGTTTAAACTGGATTATGTGTTTGGGCGATTTTTTTATAATCTGTATGAATCGTGTGTTGAAGCAGTTCTAGGTGACAATTAAAGTTGAACACTTACTTGTTTTTATAGTATTTAAGTAACAGGAAAGTATGCTATTTTAGGATTTAAATTTCTTGTTTTTTGTTGCTTTAGTCCCCTTGTGCCCATATACTTTAACAATGCATTGAGATTTATTGGTTATCATGTGTTTCAGTTTCCTACACTGGGATGACTCTGGTAGCTGCAGGAATAACTCTCTGTGTGTTAAGTAAGGCCTGAAAGTAACTCCCTGTGGTTTTCATAGTTGTTTGTTCATTTTCTTGTACTTCTCATTTCAATAAAATCAGTGATTTATTTAATTTTAATAATGTGGTTTCTTTTTTGTTAAAATATTTGTCAAAAAGTTGGTAAATGCAGAAAAATAACTCTTATAAATAGCTGCATTTTCTAAAATTTTCTGAATTTGAAATTACCTCTTATGAGTTGAGTTGTTTGAAATAAAATCATGTAAAAATTATTTGAGAAACATTTGGCGCATGCCCAGATAAGAAACAATGACTATTTCTCCTCATAACTCATTTTTGAATAAACTCTTAGCATTAAAGTTTCCACTAAATATATTTCATATGGTATGTCCAATAACCAGAACTTTTTGCTCATTTTTGTAAAAAAAATATTTATAAGCAATATCAATCACAAAAACTTTAAAAAAAAATTCTTATACCTTATTTAATAGTCTAGATAAATTTTAGTTCTAAGGACTTGTTTCTACACTTAGACACAAAAAACAAAATAACCAATGGCATCGCTGTTCGATCGTGTAACCTTTTTTTAACCAATGAGAAATTAAACAAATTCAGTGTTATGTTGATTCAGTGTTATGTGGAAAAGGGCAAACAAAAAGGCTAACATGGCAAAGCAATACTTTTGCGGAAGTTGTGATTTCAAAACTAATGCATTAGCTCTATGGGACTGACAGTCCCTCTTAAAGTTTATGAAAAGTGTAAACTTGTTATCTTTTAAAAAGGCAATAACGTATTCATTGACACAAAAATCTAATTTTTTTTCAAAAATGTCACTTAGCATGTTCTTCCTCCAAGTTCTTCAATTATAATGATGATGTTCAATTATATAATGATTCTGGTTAATACTAAAAACTTAAGCAATAATCTGAAATAGCCAAGCATCCCAAGATTTATGCTGTATACGGTTTACATGAAATGTGCGTTTTTAAAACAATAAAAACACAACCCTATGACATCCAGAGAGATAATTTTTTGTGATGGATATTTGTTATTTTTGAGAACGTATTATCTCTTAATTTTGATCCACTTATAATGATAAATACAATGAAAAAATACTACAATAAAAGGATAGAAAGTGTTTTATTTTCTATAATTTGTTGTTGTACATAATTTGTGTGGGACGAACCGTTTTCGAGGTACATGGTAATAAAGAGCCGCATTTCTCGAAATATTCCTAAACTCTCGCATACCTTGATTAAATGACAAAATCGAATTGTGCTGATCGCCTTTTCCAATTACTTACTTAGGTCTGTAGTGGACAGGTTAGCTGCAGTATCTACAACAATGACATAGACCATTCTGCTTTGGGCAGGTAAACTGCAGCAACTTCCATAATGACTTGGACCATTTTTGCAAGCACTCAATTACTCTAGTAATTAAGAAAACATACTGGAATTTTTTTTATATTTTAGATCAAAAATGGTACAACTCATTGTTGCGATTACTGAAGTTCACCTGTCTACGGCAGCATTGTTGTAAGAACATAATAACTTGTTAGAAAGTATACTAATATATTAATTTAGGACAAAAATAGTCTGATCCATATTCACTGTTCAAAACAATTGGGGGAGCACTTTGCGTACTTTTGTTAATCCTTTCAGTTCCAACTTCTTACTTTTTATTCTAAAATCTAAAATTTGTGAAATAAATTCATAATGCATCCAGAATGAAGTGGTAAAAAACTGGTTCTACATTTTTTTAAACTAAAATTTAGGTGAAAAAATTGGAATCGCATCGTTAGAATAAATTACAACAATAATTTTTTCAAAACTTTATTTGTTAAAAAAAAAGTTAAAATGAATTTTTAAACATCTAAAAATGAAGCATAAAGAATTTAGGGTCTATTTATTTCATAAAATTTTATTTGACCATGTTTTTCATATTTTCATTTAATCAAAACCAAATATATTTTATTCTTCAGAAGACATGATTCTTCCATCCAACGATAAATAAGTCATAAGTGCGAGATCAACTTAGTGAAGAAAAAACATCGCAATCTGATTATTCCAAATGGAATCATTGGGGGTGAAAGGGTTTACTTTAAACCATGCGTTCCCCTAATTGTTTTGAGCAATGTAGTTAAGATTTTAAGTTTATTTAATCAAAAATAAAGTATTTTAAATTACATTTTTTAAATTAAAGTATGTTCCAAGGACATTGAATCGTGAGCCACCGCATTTCTTCTTATGGGTGTAGCTGCACATAAAGCAAAGTTAAGGTATTGGTACACTGCTCAAAACAATTAGGGGAGCACATGTTTTAAACCCTTTCGCTCCCAATAATTCCTTTGGGAATCATCAGCTTGTGATTTTTTTCTGGCTAAGCTAAATTCGCCACTTATGTATCGTTGGATACATTGTTAGATGGAAGAATAACGTATTTTGAAGAATTTAATATTTTTTTGTATTAATAAAAATATGAAACATATGGTAAATTAATTTCACTTTAAAACAGTTTTAGAAAATAAATTGACCCTAAATTTTTCATGCTTGCATTTTTTAGATGTTTAAAAATATATTTCAACTATTTCTAACAAAAAAAGTTTTGAAAAAATTATTGTTATAATTTATTAAAAAGTTATTATTCCAATTCCCCCCTTTAAATTTAAGTATTAAAAACTTAAGATTTTTTTCTCCTGTTTTTTACTATTTCATTTTGAATGCATAGTGAACCTATTTAACAAATTTTAGATTTATAGGACAAAAATTAAAAAGTTGGGAGTGAAGTTAAAGTTGGAATTAAAAAGTGCTCCCCTAATTGTTTTGAGCAGTGTAGTTAAGTAATGTTTTCAAGAAAAGCTGCTCTTTTTTTACTCTATTTCAAAAACAGTTCACCGCAAATGTTTTAGCAATTAAAAACATATTAGTAATTTATATTTTGAAGATTTTCTTCTACATAAATTCAATATCGATGATTTAATGTACTTAATTCTTGTTGAATGTTAGATATATAAAACAATAAAACATATTAACGAAACGAACCCTGAACACATTTTTAGTTCCAAATATTCACCTTTAAAATATAATTTTTTCAAGCATAATGCACAAAAGCAATATAAGTAAACTAAAGAGCTGTTATTTGTAAAATCTGCTTCTATTTACACATCTATGTAACACTGAGATTCTTAATAAAGACCCTAGCAACAGTGTCAAATACATCTAAATATACAAAACAAGAAAATTACATTATATACAAAAGTAATTCACAAAGTAATTAAAATTAAAGGTATGTGAAACATTCCATTTTTATTTTCAGTCTTTGGTTTTATTTCATAAACCTTTATAACTATATATTTCAAGAATTGGAAAGTTTTACTATACATAGAACTGGTTGAATAATTGTTAAATAATTATCAAAATTATCTGTTTATCAAATAATTTTTTTTGGAAGAAATAAAAGATTTTAATTTATTAAGTAGTTTTTAATTTCAAATTCGTTTCCAAATGTAACTGTAATTATAAAAACGATCTAATTTAATTTTAAAGGCTAGTTCAGTCATTGCATATTCTTAGTTTGCAGCGCCTTTTTTTTTAAATTAAATTCTTTCCATTTAAGTCATTATAATTAAACTTGTACTGGTATATTTATATCAATATAAATTTAAATACCCTATTGCTTAAGGATGATAAGAAACAAATTGGTAACTAAATAACCTTCTAGGCAAAAGTATTTACTTTTAAAAAAACGGAGCAAATAAATTTTTTTTTCATAAAATTGTGAGTTAAGAAATAATGTACTATAATTTATGGCATCAACATTCAACATGAGTTTTTGTACTGGGTTCAAACTATTAACCATTTCAGTCCCAATGACAATTTCGCGCCATCATTTAAAAAAAAAAAATTCTGGTCGTCTATAGCCATTTATGATATCAAAAAGCACATCATTCGATTCTTCAAACTTTTTTCCATACGAAAATATTTTCTATTAATCAGTCAGTACTAATCAGTATAATGTCAGCCCTATTATTTTTTTAAATATAAATTATGATCAGAAAAATGATGATGCCAAATGGCATCACTGGGACTGAAAGGGTTAATGCAACGTCCAGGGATGTGAATGTTGAAGAGCAAGTAAAACATGAGTGGACTTGTCAATGGTCCAATTACAATGAATCTAAGCACTTGATGCGGATGTTAAAGTATGCCTAGAGAACCCAAGCAAAATGGATACATACACAATGGGATCTTTTACATGCCATAGTCATAGGGACAATCCTTAGCGTTGGCCAAACCCATAGAGGTAGGAAAGAGAAAAGAGCGGCAGTAATGTATGTGCGCAGTAACGCACAAAAGAAGCAGGCTAGAGCGGTGCATCTTGGGATACCTCGGTGTCAGTTTTGGTTACTATGATATGCGCAGTAGCTCAAAAAACCACTAGAGCGGTACATCTTGGGATACCTCGGTGTCTGTATGTTATGCGCAGCAGCTCGAAAAAACTGGCAGCCCTGCTTCAAATCTCTTAAACAACTCGTAGACCCATCCTTTCCTACCTCTATGACCAAACCTGAACGTTACTTTGGGTTAAGCATTTGCTGTTAGGCATGCGTCATATTGCTAATTCATTTTCAGCAAGACGTTAAAATTATTGTCGCACAAGAACACCCATTTGGCTTTGGGCGCCAGACAATGAACAGTTTGGATAGGGCGTGGCGTGGCTTGTTTGTGGGGTAAAAAAAAAAGACAATGCTTGACTTAGCTGTGACGTCATTGTTGGCGTATACGTTCTAGTTTGTACGGATTAACTCGCCCGGTGGTTTGTTGGTGGGGTTTAAGACAACGGATGACTTCACTGTAGACGTGGCAGTTCCAGTTATCCGTATGGTGTAGTCAAAAACCGACATTGTTCATTCCACCTCATTAAGAAAACAACAAGTAAGCAAGTCATACAATTATTCAACTAGTAAATAATTACTAATAACTGTACATTTAGTCATCACTGGTAAACGAGATTATAACCTCCATAGAGGTGCTTATCATCTTATCGGTGATAATTCTTTTTTTCAATCCATCAGTATCCAACTAATTGCTCATGAACACTGAATTGTATTTCCACAAACTTGATGAATAATGCAAGTGGCCCACACGTTGCTATTTGAAGACTTTTCAAGATGGTTTGCACGCAAATCTATCCACACACAGTTTTCGTGGATGTAGAAGCTTCGGTACAAGAGTTCGAATGATAATTCTCTTTGAATCCATCTAGTTCACAGGTATTGATGATGGATCCTTTTAGTGCATGAAGTTGGCCAAAATCCATCGCATTTTTGAAATATTTGGTGCAAGGAATAATCGTCAACTTGTTCCATGGACAACTATTGAAGCATAGTCTTCAAGATAGTAGTGTTATTATATCCTCCATGGGATGACAAGCAGTTAGATTGCAATCCACGATTAAATCTGCAAAAAAAAGTAATAATAATAGACAATATCTATAAGCTGATATGCAAAAACCATGAGTTAACTACATTTACTCTGTTTCTTAAACTGGAGATATCTCACAAAGAGAAACGAAAGCACTTTCACTTATCAGCAATGGGGACCATTGATGTGATGTCACGCGGTTTGTTATCCTACACCTCTCGAAACACGTGCTAATGTTATCCTATACAGCTCTCGAACCACGTGCTAATGTTTTCCTACTGCTCTAACCTGTCTAACGGCTATTTTTTACCACATCGATTTGGAATAAATTGAAGCTCAGGTGGTTATGGCCGTGAATGTCCCCCATTTGTTTTGCACGTGACAATGGGGAACATTCATGCGACGTCACGCGGTTTGTTATGCATCAGCTCGGGAAGCACATGGTAAGGTTATCCTATACAGCTATCGAAACACGTGCTTATGTTTTCCTACTCCTCAAACCTGTCTAACCGCTTTTTTCATACAGCGATTTGGAATTGAAGCTCAGGTGGATATGGCGTGAATGTCCCCCATTCTCCAATTAAAATTCAAATAAACTGCTTCTACTCACCCCCGACGACGACGTGCGTCTACTTGCTGGTCTGCTGGGTGAGCATCTGCAGCAGGGTGTCGTGGTCCATGTCGTTGAGGGTGAGCACGTCCACCCCCAGGGCGTTGGCCACGGACCCCATGTCGAGGCCGAAGGACTTGAGCAGCTCGACGAAGTCCACCTCCTCGCCCGTGAAGGGGTCGTGGAGGCGGGGGCAGGCGCGGTTGCACTGCGGCCACGAGCACTCGTCCGTCAGCCAGTGCTCGCACAGGTCCTCGTGCAGGGTCCAGCGGTGGCGGACGCGCAGATCTGCGGGGCAGGAGAGACACTTGGTGAACATTGGTTTTTGAGTCTATGGTATGGTATGGTACATATATATTCCAGCTTGTGTGCTTGTTCAGAGAACCGCTTATTAAGCTTTCTTCAAGTGGACAGACGCACAGAAAGAATATGAATAGTCACAAAGAAAGGAATAACACACAGACAATAAATAACGACATTTATTGACGGTCACAAACATCCATGCCTGACCGGGATTCGAATCCGACCCCAGCAGTTCGAAAGGCTAGCGTCCTAATAACGATTTCGCCACCGGGTTGGCTGTTTTTGAATCTACTTTCCAATTTTAGTGTAGTGTAGTGTAATCGTTTCCGACTGCCTATTTCTAGCCTCCATTAGGAGCTGTAACACAGCCAATAACGCCTCGTAATTTAGAACCCTGGCCAAGTGACGAGGTCGACACCTGAGAGGGCACCCAATGGAACTTCGAGCGACATCGTACGCTGACGCCGTAGGGACTTTGGACTCCACAGATTTAACAAGCACGTCTGTCCCAGCGTACTCGGACCCATCCGTCACGAGTTGCATTTTTCTAATCTTTCCCAGTATAGATATCCGATTTATAGGATGACTGGCATTTTGCCGAGAATCTATGCATTTTGCCGAGAATGATTTCTAAAAGAAAAAAAGAGTAAAGGGCAAAGTCCGGCGGTGGCTCACACGCAGATCTATAGGAGATAGAACTGATACGAATTGGTTTTTATTGTCTACTTTTCTTTTGTTTAATTTCAATAATTGTACCGTACTAAATATTAAATGTACGATAATATGTGAAAGTATTAGGATGAAATCAAAAATCCAAGTGGACATTTTGAGTTTTCTAAATGTTTTGGAGAGTTATGATTCTTAAATGAAATAACCAGAACCACAGGTCCTCGTGGAGGGTCCAGCGGTGGCGCACGCGCAGATCTGCAATTGAATCGACGTTACTGTATGCTATAGAAAACTGGGACCCGATGGAAAAGCATAGAATGAGGGGGAAACTTACTATCTTGGGGTCCTGCATTAAAATAGCAACCCTGTAGTACAGGGTGAGACAGGTAAAAGTGGCCCCAACGTGTAGATAAGAATACGGCAGAAATGTTGCCAAGTCAAAAACAGGTTTGCCAACTGAATCTATTGATCGCTTCAATATTAAGCCCAAACAAACGCTTGGCGACTTATTTGTCTACAGCTATGGTTTGAGAAGCTAGTTGAAATTAAATATAAGCAAGGTTTGTAGAGATCACCAAGAAAAGTTCCCACTAGTGATTATTTCGATCGTTATTTATCCTAAAGATTCGGACCTTTTAGTTCCGGTGATTTTGTTAATACAAAACATTGTAAATTTATTGCAAGACACAAAATTTGCATTATGGGACGTCTTCATACAGTACGAACTAATATCTGAACTCGCCACTAGTCTACGAGTAGCTCTAATGTGAAGCTAATCCGACCCAACCAATGCGAAAACAAGTTTCTGGCGGCTTCAAGAGTTTGTGTCTCGCCAAGCATTTCAACGTATTCCTATCTCTAGACCGGGGCCACTACAACTTGTTAATGAAAACAAAGAGCGGCGCCACTCACACTCCCTCCTGCTGTCCTTCTTCCTCTTCTTGTTCTTGTTGTGGTTCCGCCTCCTCTTCCGCTCCTTCCTCCTCCTGCGCCTCCGCTCCTCCTTCTCCTCGCTCGACAGCTCCTCCTCCCCCGCCCTGTGGTTGGGCGTGGTCGAGTTGCTCTTCCGCCGACCCCCCACCCTCGGGCTGGCCGTCGGGGCATCACCAGGACTAAAAGAGATGATAATAGGAAAACAATCAATAGATATATGAACGGACAATAAAAATTTCACAAATTATACAATGGGGAACATTCATGTGACGTCACGTGGTTTGTTATGCATCAGCTCGGGAAGCACGTGGTAATGTTATCCTATACAGCTATCGAAGCACGTGCTATTGTTTTCCTACTACTCAAACCTGTCTAACCGCTTTTTTTTTCATACAGTGATTTGGAATTGAAGCTCAGGTGGATATGGCGTGAATGCCCCCATAGGTTCTCCAATGATCTTGATATTTTTTATATGTGTTTTAAAGTTTTTTAAGCTACATGTGTTAAATTTTTTAACTGATTAGGTGTCTTTTTTTATACACTGCTCAAAACAATTAGGAGAGCACTTTGCGTACTTTCGTTAACCCTTTCAATTTCAGCGTTTTGTTTTTCATTCTAAAAATCTAAAATTTGTGAACTAGATTTATTATGTGAAGAAGGGTGAATTTTATTTTACCGTGTTTTCATATTTTCATTTGATTACAACAAACTTTGTTTACATCCTCAAAAGACATGATTCTTCCTTTATAATAATATAAAAAATATAATTAATAATAAATTAGTGCAAGCTCAACTTAGTGAGAAAAAATCGCTAGCTCATGATTCATTGGGGTTGAAAGAGTTTAAACCATGTGCTCCCCTAATTGTTGTCAACTAGGGTTACTGGAATATCTGCGTATGAGGGTTGCGACATGATGCTCTCACCTGATTGGCTGGAGCATAGCCATGCTCCAGAGATACGGCGCTTTTATTTTTTCCCCGTAGACATTACACGGTGACTCAGCGAAGCTCTAATAAATCGCATCTAAACGATATAATCAAAGGAACTAACCACTATTTGTTATTGATTTTGTTTTTATTGATCTATATTCTTCAATATTTATTCTTTTTTGGATTAAAATTCTTAACGGTAAAGCTGTAATGTATGTTTTAATACCGGCGTGTCATTGCTATGGAATAAAAAAGCTGTTTAAACTCGGAAAAAAGGTATAAAGCTTTACTTTTTAATCTTTGTATTGTAAATTAAACATCATGTGGACTATTACATTTCTAAAAATAGTATTTTTTATCGTTATACTACCAGAAAATGCCATTTTTAATGTCGAAGCTAACAGACGGTATTTGGCATGCGTTGGCGGAACAATAGTTGGCGGGGTAACGAAAACAAACCGCAAATCAAAGTCATTGCTTACTTGAAAGTTGGAAACATTCTTATTTCTTCCAAACTAAGCAACAACATAATGTTTATATGTGTAAAACTGGAAAAATAACTAGTTTTGTTTTATTGGCGAGTTTGGCTGAGCGATAACGATTTTAGCATGGCTCACCTGCTAAGCTCCTTGTCGTTACCCTGAACAGCACACAGTGTTTTGAAGGTACCCTATTGTCAACAGTGTAGTACTTTTTATTGCATTTTTGGTTTTATATTGGTGTTTTACTTGTCTATGTTTTTTTAAACCACTGCAAATGGATTCTTTTATCTGTAGCATGTGTATTGTTTTTAAGTAAATAAATAATTATGGCAATTTAAATAAAAAACATGGTGTCGCCATCTACTGTCATCAAATTCCACTAAAACCGTTCCCTACCTGAGTGTGAGCTGTGAGCAAGATGGGTGTCATAACTTGTAGTAAATAAAAAGTAAGTAACATTTAATTATGAAAGTAAAGCATACGAAATAAGAAAAATCAAGTTGTTTAACTATGAATTAGGAAGTATGTAAATGTGGAGAGCCATTTAACACCCTAAAGAGCAATCAAAACTTATATATGTATAGTGTCGCCATCTACGGGTATCAAATCCCACTAAAACCATTCCCTATCTGAGTAAATAATAAAACTCAAGTGCTATAAATAAATATGGGGCACCACACTAAATTTAAAACAAACTTAAAAATGTATGTTGTAGCATTATATGGGCATCAAATTCCACTAAAGTCATTCCCTACCATAGGGTGAGTTGCGAGTAGGTATGGGATTGTTTGGAACGATATCTTTTAATATGCAAAAAGCAAATTACTTTAAATTTAAAAAATACAATACGAAATAATATAACTGATTTAGTTTTGCTATAAGTTAGCTATAAGTTAAGGAATACGTGGGGTGTTATATAGCACACTAGAGTACAATAGAAAACTTAAATATGTATGGTGACGTTATCTACCGGCATCAAATCTCACTAAAATCGTACCAAAACCCGAGAGTGAGAATATTGAATGTCGTATCTTCTAGTTAATAAAGGTTGAGTCACTTTTAATTACAAAATAGTATACAAGAGAAAAATCAAACTGTTATAAATAAATAAATAGTATGTGGGGCACCCCGCATAAAAGAACTATCAAAACTTAAATATCTATGGTGTTTTCATCTATGAGCATCAAATCCACCTAAAGTTGTTCCCTACTTTAGTGTGAACAGGGTGGGAGCAATATCTTGTAATATGCAAAGAGTAAGTTACTTTAAATTATAAAAATAATATTTACTAAAAAATTTAAATATATATGGTTACTCTATATCTACGGGCATCTAATCCTACTAAAATCGTTCCCTACTTGAATGTGAGTAGGTTAGGAGTGACATATTGCAGTCAGTAGAAGCTCGTATTACTCATTGCAAATAGACTAGCTTAAGGATAGAAGGTACTTTCAATTATAAAGTAATACCTACTTAATAATAAAAATTAATCGGATTTACTATAAATTAAGAACTATCTGTGGTTTTACTATAAGTTAAGAACTATGTTGGGCGCCATCTAACACACTAAGGAACAACCAAACCTCAAATATCTATGGTGTCGCCATCTGCAGTCATCAAAACACACTAACCTGAGCGTGGGCGGTGGGTTGGGGTTCTGCAGTGGGTCGTACAGGTGGTGGTGCGGGTGATGGTGGTGGTGGTTGTGCTCGTGGGCCTGCAGTTCCCAGCACCGCAGGGCCTGGGGCAGCGACACCTTGTTGATCTTGACGTGGCGCCACTCCCTGCGACACAACATACTCGTTGTAATACAGAGTGAGACAAACAAAAGTGGCCCCGGTCTATAGATAGGAATACGTTGAAATGGTTGGCGAGAAAAACTGTTGAAGCCGCCTGAGAGCTGTTTTTGCATTGGTTGGATCAGATTAGCTTCACATTAGAGCTACTCAGACTAGTGGCGAGTTCAGATCTTAGTTCGTATTGTATGAAGACGTCCCCTAAGGCAAATTTTGTGTCTTGTGATCAATTTAGAATGTTTTGTATTACTTAAAACCAAGAGGTCCGACTCTAGGACAAATAATGACCGAAACAATCAAATAATAACCAGTGGGAACTTTTCTTGATCAGCTCTACAAACCTTGTTTATATTTCATTTCAACTAGCTTCTAAAACCGTAGCGCAGTTGCAGGCAAATAAGTCGCCAAGCGTTTGTTTGGGCTTAATATTGAAGCGATCATTAGCTTCAGTTAGCAAGCCTGTTAATGTATGGGTTTTTGACTTGGCAACATTTCTGTCGTATTCTTATCTCTAAACCGGGACCACTTTTGTTTGCCTCAACCTGTACAAGGATTATACTGGGTTAGACTATAGTTTTTGTTTTTTAATTTATAACTAGAGCCATATAAATTTATATTTTTCTGCAACTTCTATCAAACATACTAAACATACAAATATAAACAAAACGTTATTTTACCGAGTTGTACTTACTTTTTTGTCAAAACCATATGAGAAATACATGAAGGGGCGAAGACAGCACTAGAAAATTGATGAAAAAACATTATAACTAATATAAATCCATATACAAATCATTAAAGCAATATCAAGTTTCTTCACATATTTGGATCTTTCAGTGTTAAAAATGAATTTTGACTGTCAGAAACAAAAAGCAATAGCAATTAAAATCACTACATTTCTTTTCGCAAAATTAGAAAATACCAAAACATAATGCAATTTAGTTACGTTTTAGAGCAACCAACAAAAGTCACTTTTTTAAGCGAACAAAAACTTAAAATATTGATGGTTTCTCAAAGTAGTTTGTTACTTAAAATTGTTTTTATAACAACGTGCAAAAAGTTCACTTTTTTTAAATAACATATTCATTCATAAATCGTTGCGAAAATGACACTTTACGTGCTTAGTCACAGACAGTGCCGAAAGTAGTACTTTCAGCACTAGTGCGGGAAAATAAATAATAGTATCTGATTGGTAGAAAAACAAAATTATGTCATGAATATCCCCATGGAAATTAAAGGATGTCATGAATATCTCCATGGAAACTAAATGATGTCATGAATATCTCCATGGAAACTAAATGATGTCATGAATATCTCCATGGAAACTAAATGATGTCATGAATATCTCCATGGAAACTAAATGATGTCATGAAACTCACTTAATTATATTGGTTCATTACTTTTGCATTTTCTAATTTCTCCATGGAAACTACAAGTACTACAAAAATACTATTTTGATTCAAAAGAGAAAAATATTTTACAACTTTTCCTTTTACTACTTTGCATTTTCGAATATAGCCATGGAAACTAAATGATGTCTTGAAAATCACTCATTGGTAGAATTACTTTTTTTGCACGTTATCATAAAAAAATATTGTAAGCAAGCACGGTGCCAAATAATACTTTATTAAGCTCTCGTTATTATTTCACTCGACCTACGATATCGTGAAATAAAAGCCACTCGCTCAATAAAGTGTCATTTCCGGCACTAGTTGCTTAAATAACCATAAAGACATCGTCGTTGTTGGTGGTGCGGACTCACGTGACGTTCTCGAGAGACTGCCTGAGCTCGTGGCCCATGGTGTGTATGTAGTCCCACTGGGGCTTGGAGACGGGCGCGCCCACGTTGTCGGCCGTCATCTGGGCCTCGTCGAACAGCCACTGGAACACGAACACGGGGCCTGCACGAGTACAACGAGGGGGATTTTATTAATTCTGCTGTTATTAATGGTAACACACAGTACGCATTTAAGGTGCGAGAACGGGGGAATCTCATTCATTCGGCAGTTATTCTTCTAACACGCAATACGCAATTAAGGTATCTGATCACCTTTTTTCAGCAAAAATCAACAAAATATCAAACACTTTTTTTGCATTTTAATATAAAATAAACGTTTAGCTTTCTAAATCTGTGTAATTTTAGTTTCTAGTTCTTAATAGAACCGAAGTTATAGCACTTTAAAGTTTTTTTGTGTGCTTGTTTTTGCATTATTTTTCCAAAACGCATTACGCATTACGCAAAACATAAAAACTAATAACTAATAAAATCGCTCAACGTCATGGTAAGAATATAATTTTCAGAAACTTGCTGTCAAAGGTGATCGGATACCTTAAGCAAAGCTCATTTTATTCAGTTCGTACATAATTTTCCAGCCGAATTACATGAGGGATGAATGGATGTTTGGGATTGATATCGTTCGTTTTTTAAGGCATAAGGTTTTTCTAATTACAAGGTCAAAGTGGTACATAAAAGAGATGCAGAGCATTTAAAAATGGTTAGACATCTAAATAAAACACTAGGTTCTTCTATTGAAGAAATTAAAATGGTTCCTAAAAGTGAGACATGACACTTAAAAACAGACATCTAGATCAAAGTATCGTAATCAATAAAAAGGAAAATAAAGCATGATACGAGGGTTGAGAAAAAATATGATAGATAGATGGACTTATAACATGTTAAAATGCTTAAGCCTGTTCAGTGTAAGAGGTGGACATTCTACTAAGATATCTGTAAACACTTAATGAAATATCGCACATGACACAGGTAGGCTGATCGTCTGCCAGCAGGAGATGTACATATGTTAGTCTAGTGTGCCAGGACCAAGAAGCAGGTAAGCACTACATTGTGAGAAGCCTATAGAATCCAAGGGCATGAGTGCAGTTTTTTTAGTGTTGGAGTTGAAGGCACTCAGCAGATTCTGTAGAATCAAATAATGTTGTGGTATATTGTAAATCACTGCCAGCTGCTACTATCTAGCGAATGGCATAAATAGAACCTCCAATGTCAATTACTTCTCTGAGACCCTACTAAATTTATTTTTCTTATTATCAATGTTGTTGTAGTCACTTGAAATTCCAAATTTCCCAGACGGGGGGGGGGGGGGGGTCAGACTTGCCCGACAAAGGGGCTGGAGCCCCCTATCCCATCCGCTGTCGCCGCCCCTGCTTGCGGAAGAGGGATGGACGCTTGATATCATTGTATATTCATGAATTTTATTTTCGAAAAGACCTTTTAAAAAGTTATAGAAGCCTGTTTGAATAATAAATACTTCTCTATTTGCTTTTAAAGATGAATATCAAAACAAAATGATTGAGAAAAGCTTATACCTTAACGCTTAAAGCTTACGTATTTTAAAATTATGTTCTCATTTTGTGGAACTAAAATGTGAATCATCTGTCACTCACTCTGTAGAGTTGTGTAAATTCGGTACCCAAAGTAGCATCGCCACAGTTCCGCGGCCCCGTACTGCATCTGGCAACGTTTCGGCACCTGTCCATTCCACAGTCTGAAACAAAACACGCTAGTTATAGAATAGTTGACCATAAATAATTGCAAAATTTTAACCATATAAAACTCATTTTTAGTTTTTCTTACGATTTTTAACGGAAAGTCTCAAAACACTTGCACTGTGATGTCACTCGCACGTGAAGAATCTGTTTCAGTTCAATTCTCAAACAGACAAAATGTCGGTAACTCCGCCAATTTTTGAAGGCAAAACGTTTGGATTATGTTTCAATTAAATTTTCGCGACATGCTGGTTAAGGCGGGGTAGTACAACTATTTCAGATATTGATATTTCAGAAAAGAAAGTTGTAATGTTTAAGCACGGAAATTTCCATAAGGGATACGCATTTTATTTATACAGGTCAAAATTTATGCTATTTTTGCTTTGCGAACTAGCATAAAAGATGCTACTGTTAGCATAGGAAACTAGCATGAGGTGCTTAAAGTATTTGCTAGTTTAGCATGACAAACTAGCATGACATTATTAAAATTCGAACACAATTTATACTACTTATTAGCATGAACCAAAAAGCATCAGCTTGAAAGTGTTGCTTATTTAGAATAATTCTATAGCATCACATGTTATATTTGAGTTGCTTTTTTAGCATAATATTAAACATCATATGCTATATTTGGGTTGCTTTTTTAGCATAATATTAAGCATCATATGCTATATTTGAGTTGATTTTTAGCATAACATTTAAAGTATTGGATGCTGTAGCTTTTGTTGCTTTTTGAGCATAAATATTGGGATCACCGCGAGCTATGTTGTCGAATAGGTCGAATACGTAAAGAAAACCATTTAAATTAACCGTATTGATGTACTACATCGGACATTATTATAAGTGTTTTAAATTAACAGGTGAAAGCTTAATAAATATACAGCAGAACAATTACACTTAGATTGCATGATTAAAATTCATTTCAATATAAAACTATAGAAATCGAACGTAAATATCAATCAAAAACTCTCAATTGCTCACTTGAAACATACTATCTTTAAAAAAATACTAAACAAATGATCTATCTATTAAAAACGAAGCAAGTCAGTTAGTTATATTTTAGTTATATTGTTTCATGTGTGACTTATTATTTCAAAAAATTAACAAAAGAGAATTCGATCTTACACTCTTAAAACAAACACTCCTAATTTAACTCAGTCTGAGTGGATTTCCCTCCTCCAGACTGGAAAATGCACTTCTCCTTTTGGAGTGGATCCTCTGTGTGTTAAACCTCCAACAGGATCACTCCAAACGAGTGATTTTAACTCAGTCTGAGTAAATATGCATGCCTTTACGGTGTCGAAAATGCACTTCTCCAACTGGAGTGGATTTCACTCTTTTGTTTTAAGAGTGTAGTTTGTTAAAATAAGTTAGCACAGTATATTTTGCATACTACAGTGTGTTCAAAAGTAAGTTAGTATAATTTTGAGTACATTATTGGCGAATTAATAAATAAACGTAATCATAAATAGATTTTCGTAATTTTGTAATGGTTAATAATATACGTTGTAAAATGACATTTCAACTTTCTAGCTGATTCACTTTTTATACTCTAGGAGCGACCAACCTCCATTTGCGACCGATTTATAAGGGAACGGGCGGATGGTCGCTCTCAGAGGTTTCAAAAATCTATCATAAGAAGTATAATGAATTCGATCTCATGATGGCATTATCATATAAATTTAGAATTTCGATTCAGCACTCACCGGGCGCCCCTCTTGATGGCCTCGACCGGGGCGCACGCGTGCGGGTCGAGGCACTCCTGGGGCGCGAAGGGCTCGTTGTCCAGGAACCACCCGGAGTCGGCCAGCCCCCGCACCTGACCCCGCCACTGCACACCCCTCAACAAGTCGGACACGCGGTCCAGGTTCAGCAGAACACCCGTGCCACCCGCACTGCCCAACACAGAGAGACAGAAAAAAGATACTTAGTACACCAGAAAAACAAATAGATTAAAAGGCAATTGAGACTAAATTACCATGTGGATCATAAACCCGAAGAGCCTTTGTGTTAATCCAATGGAGAAAAAAGTATTTTGTAAGCCACATTTCTCCAACTGTATTAAATATTTTTACAAACAGATTTTTACAATATAAATGTAGCTAACCTACAGGTTTCTAACCTCCCACATTTTGAAATGGCCTCGAACATCTTCTAGAATTTTTAATAAAATAATTGTACAAAAATATTCGAACAAATATCAGAAGTATGATTATGGAGACTTGTAAGTTAGCTACATTTATTATATAAATTTTTTTGGAAAAATAATACTCAATACAATGGGAGAACTGTGGCTTAGAAAATACTTTTTTCAATGGATTTACCCAGAGGCACTTTGGTTTGGAGACCCATGGTCAATTGGGGTCATTCACCCTTAATGATGTGTGGCGGCACAACCAGATGCCTGGTGTGGCACCTGGTTATTTAATTCTGTATTATTAAGTTATATAAATATTTGCAATTGGAACTACTATTTTAAAACTTTAGCAATTAATAAACTACATAATTGGATGTTTTCTATTTTGTTAAGGATCTTAAAGGAGGAGGTAGGTCTCGTCAATTTGACTTAATTTCCCTAAAAAAACAGTGTGAAATTGCGGAAAAATTCAGTTAATGTCAAGTAAAAAAGTTTCTTGACTTAAATTCGGCAAATACAATAATATTTATCGTGGCCTTACGAAGCATAGAACTATGGAAAAGTAGAACCGAGGTACTAAGGTAAAAGTAGAAATCCATAACAAAATAAGTATACAAGACAAATATAACAAACAAAAATAAAGCCAAGTGATGGGTAGGCATCAAGTGTCATACAGATAATTTGACTCTAAATCTATAATTTGGATATGTTGTTTCCAATAGTCGTTCTTAGAGGTTGTGCACAAGTCATGGACTGCATATTCTTTTAATTAATTCCGTAATTTTTATTTTGTTATTTTATTGTTCAGATTTAGAACTGTAATTTCAGCCCACGATCTATTCAATCTTTAAAAAACTTGTCTTAAATAATAAACAAAATTGTGTTTTTCGAAATAAATCGAGCGCTTTACAGAACACGCATGAATTTTGAGAAATCTCACAATATTTGAGGAGGGGCGATGTATTCAAGCCAATTCTCACGAATCTCACCAAAGAGGGTGGTGGTCAAAAAAATCCTCAATTCCATGTCATGTAATTTATGGACGCCCTCTAATTATAACTTCGTTACCTATGAAAGGACTTAAATTGTAAAGCAACACTTTCACAGAAGTTAATTTTTCAAATGTATTGCGTTTAGGTCTACGGAACCACCCCCTTTTATATGTTAATTTTTAACTAAGCTTAAAGAAAAACTATAGTACCTGCTCCCCGCCAGCAGGAGCATGTCCGCCGAGAAGAGGCCTTTGGTGAGGAGGTCCTTGACCACCTCCAGCACGATCAGGGAACCAAGAAAGGAGAACTCGCCTGTGAAAAGAAGATGCACGTCAACAACACAACCAGTGGCTGATGTTCCATAAGGCCCGGGCCTAGGGACCCAAAAATTTCGGGGCCCTTAAATTTCAGTATTTTTTTTGTCAGATGTTTTAAACCCTCAAAATATTAGTAGATTTTACAATTGAATAGGTGAGTGCAGAAACAACGTCAGTCACAAATTTCAAATTTTTCAGGAGGGAGAAAGAATTTAATAACTTCTCCTCTATTTCTGCACTCAACACTCGAAACAAACGTCCTGTATTTGCGGAACTACCCAACAGACTAACGTAGTTTTTGCACCCAACACGCATCTTGCCTTTCTACGCTTATTTTCATTGAAAACGAGTTTTCGGATTTTTTTTGACTGAAGTGGTTTCTGCACTCACTGATTCAATTTTGATGACTCCCCTTTTTTAGGTTGACTTAGACTGACTCAACATGATTGTTGCGATCAATGTAATAAGGACGATGATAGAAAATAAAACCTTAATATATCGGACAACTAGTACTGTAATTAAGGGCAATCATATGCAAAAAATTCGTAAAGAGCCCCTCAATCTGTTACAGAAGAGAACTGCGACAAATAATACCCCGTTTAGAGGGAGTGCATGTTAAATATGATCCGAAGTCCCGACGCTGCGTGCGATGCTGCCCTTAACGGTTGCGTTGAGTGCCTATTCAGGTGTCGGCTCGTCACTTGACTGTGGTTCTAAATTATAATGCCCATCGCCAATAGCCCTCGTAGTGCTACGATAATTCAAACTAAACTAAAAAAAAGTCAATAAATTCAACAAAACAATTCAACTACACTAAAAAAGGTTGTTTTTTTTATTTTCTGGGGTGTCTTTTTAAATTTACAAATACTCACTAGATGGCAGCAGCAAAAAGTGGTATGATGAAGAGAATTAAGAGGACTCCCTTGGAATTCCACATCTTGAAAATCGTAATGTTATTCCTATGGAAAACATTCGCAAGTCAATTACCGCCACTATTTTAATAAAAGGTTACTAGTTTCTTGTATCATTGTAAAGAACGAAAGGAGTAGATTCTGTAAAATTAATTTGTTTTGTGAAAATCACATATTTAGTATTTTTTATAATTTTGTGAAGTTAGTAAAAAATGGAGTTCGCATTAAGTTCTAACTTCAAAAAATTATTAAAAATAGTAAATATGCGATTTTCACAAAACAAATTAATTTTACAGAATCTACTCCTTTCGTTCTTTACAATGATACAAGAAACTAGTAACCTTTTATTAAAATAGTGGCGGTAATTGACTTGCGAATGTTTTCCATAGGAATAACATTACGATTTTCAAGATGTGGAATTCCAAGGGAGTCCTCTTAAAGCTTCCCTTTAAAAATATTTGTTACTTAAATACTTTAAAGCTTTATCATCAATAAAGAATGCAGACAAATACTTTATGTGCATTTAAATATACGTAAATAAAATATGGCCGAAGTTTTTTTTATAAAATGATATTTTCTAACCTTTTTTAGTGGAATGTGATGAGCCACTCCATGTATCACTGGAACAATAGGGAACGAATCTAAAATAATAAAAAATGTAATTTCACTTTTAAAATTCTTTCTTTCACACATAAGTCTTTCTTTCAGAAATAAAGCAGAACCATTTTTCAGTGTTGCTGTGAAAAATGAAGCGAATATTGGACTATTGAATTTTAACGAAACTTATTAGTTTGCCAATATTTAATGGACCTCAAATCGCAGAGGAAATTTTTTTTTTTACCAAATTACTCCGACTGCATTGAATAGTGTTGCAACGGTTTCTTCATAGATGATAAATGTCGACAGCTTACAGAGACAAAGCTCTATAATTCCGCTTTTGAAATGGGTTTAAATATTTTAATGCAACATTATTTACTTCAATTTTTTTTTTTAAATATTCGAACCCATTTCAAAAAATTGCATTATAAAACCGTGTAAGCCAGCTACATTTATCATAGGAAAATAAACAGTTTGTGCAAGTTGTAAGAACATTCAATACTGACGGATTAATGGCTTAGAAAATCGAGCCAAAAAATAAAATTCTTGAGAGGGTTCATTGATTGGAACGCTTTCGGCTGTCTATTTCTAGTTTCATCAATAAAGAGGTCTTAACAAGACCCAGAAAGACTAGTAATTTTGAACCTTCTCGATATTAAGGAACTCGATACAAAGAAGGTGAACTTACACTTGGTTCGCATCCCACCAATAGGGATTCTCCTCCGGATCTGGCGACAGGATACCGCCAACTGAGGGCAAACAGAAATATTAATAAAGTTGTGCACTCCGTACCAACCTAACTTGGGTAAAAACAAAGAGTAAAAAGGCAGAGGGAAAAGCGCGGTTGGTCCGTTAGTTGGAAATTCTTGTAAAGTAATATTTACATACAAAATGATCTGAATACAATTTAACCAAAATACACTTTTCATTCTGATAAAATTTTTAAAAAAATCTCAAATAATATTGAAATCTGTTAGACCTTAAACGAAATAGATGCGTTAAGCATGTTTTCTGGATGGATTCACAAATCATTTATGGAACTCTTTACTTCCGCGAAAGGATCTTCTCCATGCCATATTTCTATTTACCCATCTTAGGTTGACAAGCAGTGTAGTAATTACTTATCGGCCCTTTTTTCGAACAAAAAGTAAACAATGCCAAAATCCGGTATCTGAACTAACTTTTCAAAATTGAGGTGCTTTATTAACAAAAAATACGTTTGTTTAAAAATGAACGTTTGAGTGTGAAAGGGCTATAGCACTCAACTTATGAGGCCAGGGAAGCTTTCTGTAGGCGCGTTTACATGAGCCATCGAATCCATGGAATGAAGAGCAAACTGCACGAATTTCCCCTCTTGGGGATTTTTGCTCAGGCCTAACCGGAACTGCAGGGTTCATAGGGGGGTTTCGCAAACCACGTTTGACGTTTCAGTCCATGGATTCGGCCACAGTAGGTTAGAAATTCTGCTCGACCCCTTTTTCCCCCATTAGAGGGTATGGCATTCCATGGATTCGATGGCTCATGTAAGCGCGCCTTGTGACGTTTCACTGTTCGTTTGGTGCGGGTTGTCGGCTTGACCGATAAAGAACCTGAAAAGTTGAGTTGGCCGTGCTTGTATGGTTTTTCGTTCTTTTTCTTCGTAAAAGCCGACAATCCGATCCAGACGGATAGTATGATGTCACAAAGAGCCTTATTAGTTGCGTTGCCCATGGTTTGTACACTCCTTGCCAACCAAAGTTGGGTAAATAGAAATATGCTACGGAGAAAATGCTTCAGCGGATGTACAGAGTTCCATAAATTACTTGTGAATCCATCCAGAAAACATGTTTAAAACATTAATTTCTTTTAAGGTCTAACAGATTTGAATATTATTTGAGAAAATTGGGCAATTGTACCGGAATGAACAAGAGTTTCCAACTAATGGAACAACCGCGCTTTTCCCTCTGCCTCTTTACTCTGTGTTTTTACCCAAGTTAGGTTGGCACTGAGTGTAGTCATAGTAGCATAACGCGTTTGCCCTTACCACTGCGCGTGTCCGGCCAGAGTGTGGAAGTCATGAGGTGCCGGGATCTGCTCCACCGGTTGTTGCAGCTGCGCTCGTCGAAGCAGTACCAGCCGCCTGCACAGAAGGAAACAAGATATTAGTTTACAACATATTGGCAACAAGATAGTGGTTAAAAACGAAAAATCGCTAATAACGCCAAAAAACTGGTGGGGTGGGGCCCGAATGGCCGAGTGGTAAGCATCGCAGGCCAGCAGTCTGCGTGCTGTAACGGGCGCGGGTTCGATTCCCGCCTTCGCCCTGGGTGTATTTCCTCTCTTTGTGACAGTAAAAAATCTTTCTGTGTCTGTCTTACTTGACGAAGACTTATAAGCGGCTCACTGAGCAAGCACACAAGTCGGAATATATATGTAAAATACCCTACCCCTACCCCTACTGGTGGGGTCGGGTCCGAATCCCGGTCAGGCATGGATGTTTGCGACCGTCAATAAATGATGTTATTTGTCTATGTGTTATTCATTTCTTTGTGACTGTGAAAATTCTTTCTGTGTCTGTCCCACTTGACGAAAGCTTATAAGCGGTTCTCTGAACAAGCACACAAGCTGGAGTTTATATGTACCATACCAAAAAACTTTTTTCCCTTGAATTGCTCATGGAACCTTACTCTTATAATAGCCGGTCCACTGGCGCAATGGTGAGTGTACTAGCCTTTGGAGCTGCTGGGCTCGGGTTCGAATCCCGGTGAAGGCATGGATGTTAGTGTTTGTCAATTAATGTTGTTATTTGTCTATGTGTTTGTGGCGTCCTTCTTTGTGTGTCTCTTGTGACTGTCTCCTCTGGCGAGCGGGGTAATGGGCTATATAGCCTACGCCCTTCCCTTCTAGAGGGCGCAATCACTGTCATTTGTCATACTCTTATAATATCGTACTTATAACGACAAGTGCTCTCTGTAACGCTAAAAATATGTTTATGTGACATCCAAAATGTATTCTTAAACAAGGCATTTTTCTGGGGAATTTTTTTCTTTAATTCGTTTCCACTTTAAATTTTATTTTATCATTTATTTTAAGCTCGATCGATTAACTTATGTCTTAAATTTATCTTCTGCAGAAATACGCCTAAAAATAATCATTATTGAAATATGTCGGCTGTAGCCCTCTCCTGGCCCGAGTTAACTACTGCATTTGTCTTAATTTCCAATTGGTAGCCTATAAATGGTGACAGTTAGGGGGAGTAATAGACGAAACAGAAAGGGGGGGGGGTGAGAGGGACTTACCTTCCAAGAAAATAATCCATCGTTTGCTGGCACGTGATTCGCGGATGTAGTACCTGGAAAAAAAAAGCTCCACGTTAATGTATTATTTTCGATACGTTCAAGTTGGTTTTTGCAAATGGAATAGAGTGAAAAAAAAACTTCAACGGGTTAATAGTTTTGCAACATAATTGCATATCAAACAGTAAAACTTGAGTTTACTGAAGTTTTTTTTTTTTTTTCAGTGACTAAATGTAAAAATAAGACAATAATTTGATTAAACATAAAGAGAAAAAAACTCCAGGTCATAATTTTGGGCAAGAATACTTTGGCATTAAGTTAACCTCTTCGCTCCCGAGGTACAAATATGTGGTCGTCTTTAATAGAATTCACTACTGAAACGACTGCCGTACGACTAAGGATTCGATAATGATATTCCTATCACATATTACAAGGAAACAAACATCTTTCGAAGAGAAAGGGTTAATAGAATTCACTTCCCTACTTCATATTACAATCTTTAAATACACTGCTCAAAACAATTAGGAGAGCACATGGTTTGAACAATTTCATCTCCAATGATTCCCATTTCAAATCATAAGCTTGCGTTTTTCTCTCACTAAGATCGCACTTATTTATCATTAGATGGACGAATCATGTATTTTGAAGAATGAAATAATGTTTGTTTGACCTAAATAAAAAACTATGAAAAACATGGTAAAATAAAATTCACTCCCAAAACTTTTTATGAAGTAAATTGACCCTAAATTCATCACGCTCGCATACTTAGATGTTTCAAAATTGATTTTACCTTTTTTTTTACAATTAAACTTTTGAAAAAATTGCTATAATTTTTCAAAAGTTCTGATTACGAATTTTTTACTATTAAATTGTAATAAAAAAATTAAGATTTTTCTCCCCCGTTTTTTGCCTATTCATTCTGGATGCATAATGAATCTATTTCTCAAATTTTAGAATAAAACGTAAAAAAAAGGGAGAAAAGTGGGCATGGGAAAAGGTCTAGTATTAATAGTTTTTTTTTATAAAAAATGATAAAGTTGAAAATTTACAAAAAAATCTTATTTTTTGGCAATTTTTACATAAAGTTGCAAAACTGTTCTTGTTTAACTTGTAGCTCAAAATCCATTACAGTTGCAACAGTTGTTGTGGAAGCATTTATTAACAGTTATTTTGAGAACATTTTGCAAAAAAAAAAAAAAAATTCCATTAAAAATTATTTCAATTGTAGGAGGAGTAGCGTTTTGAAAAAAAAAGAAACGTTAACTTTAAAAAAAAACTTATGTGTCAATCTTTATCATTTTTTCGTATATGTTTGTCGAATGTTAGTTCTTTGTAAAAATAGTTTATTTTGAATGCCAGCTATGCAAATTCAGGATTTAATTTTTTGGGTACCGCGTCCCCTTTAATACGAACTTTTGAGAATTTTCCTTTAGATTTTTTTAGACTACTCCTAGAAAGGTAATTTAAAACAAAATTAATTAATTCAATTTAAATATTATTATGTATAAAAAGGTATTGGACGAGAACAGAAACGGTGACGCCAGAAGGAGAATCTGCAAGCTGTGCTTTCAAGCCGCGGATCTAAGAGCGAACTTTGAAAAATAATTTTTTAAAAAATCATCTAATGGCAGGCTGGTGGTAAAATTTATGTCGATGATTTTCAAATTTCATTGAAATTCATTCACAAAGAGTATTTCTCTATTTCTCGACACATTCAAGTTCCCCATCGAGTTACTAAATTTGTAAGAGGATTTGTGAATATTTATTCCAAGAAAACCATTAGGAACTTTCCCAGACACTTCTGTAATGTGTCTGTCTGGCTTTGCCACCTTCGGGAAATACTGTCTGCTCCACCAAAACACCATGCAAATAAACTCGGAGCCATAGTCATGCTTTAAATTCGGACAAACCATTACTACTTATCATTAGGGAGCAAATCGCTTTCAAAGGATACGCCGTATGTATTACATCAAAGGTTTCTAATTGGAGAGTAATTACTATGTCCATACTCACTGTTATTTTGTTCCTTTTAATAGATTAGAATATATTAGTTCTATTGCTATCGCTCTACTTCATTATTGCTCATCTTAAGTAACTGAGAATATGTCAATGTTCCGAAAGGTTTGTTGAACGCTTGAGACGGAGTTCAAAGAAATTTGAATGAAATTGGACAAAAACAAACGAATGCAAACAAAAAAAACTGTGCTTTTATATGCGTACAAAACAAACTTAATCCATTAACCCTTTCAGTCCCAGTGATGCCATTTGACATCATCATGTTCCTGATCATAATTTTTAAAAATTAATAGGAATGACATCAATGTGGGTTAACACAAAATAATTTTCTAATAGAAAAAAGTGTGAAGTATCGAATGATGTGCTTTTTGATATCATAAATGGCTATAGACAATCAGAATTTTTTTCTAAAATGATGATGCCGAATTGTAATTGGGACTGAAAGGTTTAACAACGACTTTGTGAATACCATTTACACATTCATTTTCAAATAGATTAATCAATTAATTTAAGATCATTATTCAAATAGATTAATCAATTAATTTAAGATCATTTTCAAAAAGTTAACTTTGAACATTTTGAAATGTGTTTTTCTTTTAACTTAATTTGTCTTACATAACTTGGTCAGGACAATATTGTTTTATTTATCACATATTTTTAGTTTATTTAGATAAACTAAATCAGACTGAAAGACTATTTCCGAGTGGATAAAAACTAGAATAACTGAGTTGTAAACCATGACAGATTAATTATTACTCTATTTTTTGGGTTACAAGATTGTTTACAAACCAATCGTTTTGATCTCAGTTGTTTAATTATATATATATCTGGAATCTTTCATTTATTTTATGCCCAAGGTGCGATTAGGGTTATGTTCATTTACTTTATGCGAAAATGCGATTTACATTTCGTATTAGAAGAAACTTAGAATCACTCTTGCTGTCGGGGGCGTAGCTCAGATGGTAGAGCGCTCGCTTAGCATGCGAGAGGTACTGGGATCGATACCCAGCGCCTCCAAACGTATCCTTATCAATAACAGTTAACTAATCTGCCTTCCACATTTACTCCTAATGAAAATTCGATGCTTTGCATACGTGTTATAATTATTTTTTTTAATTTAAAATAATACAATTTCAAGTAAACTCGAACTTATTGCCCAATCAATTTTACCTGGATTCGTTCCTTTACTTTACCTTATTCTAAGGTGCGATTAATAGTCCGTATGGAATGAAACTTAGAAGCACCCTTAAGTCGGGGGCGTAGCTCAGATGGTAGAGCGCTCGCTTAGCATGCGAGAGGTACTGGGATCGATACCCAGCGCCTCCAATTGTATCTTTTTCAACAATAGTTCTCTAATGTGCCTTCCACATTTACTCCTAATGAAAATTCGATGCTTTGCATACGTGTTATAATTATTTTTTTTAATTTAAAATAATACAATTTCAAGTAAACTCGAACTTATTGCCCAATCAATTTTACCTGGATTCGTTCCTTTACTTTACCTTATTCTAAGGTGCGATTAATAGTCCGTATGGAATGAAACTTAGAAGCACCCTTAAGTCGGGGGCGTAGCTCAGATGGTAGAGCGCTCGCTTAGCATGCGAGAGGTACTGGGATCGATACCCAGCGCCTCCAATTGTATCTTTTTCAACAATAGTTCTCTAATGTGCCTTCCACATTTACTCCTAATGAAAATTCGATGCTTTGCATACGCGTTATAATTATTTTTTTTAATTTAAAATAATACAATTTCAAGTAAACTCGAACTTATTGCCCAATCAATTTTACCTGGATTCGTTCCTTTACTTTACCTTATTCTAAGGTGCGATTAATAGTCCGTATGGAATGAAACTTAGAAGCACCCTTAAGTCGGGGGCGTAGCTCAGATGGTAGAGCGCTCGCTTAGCATGCGAGAGGTACTGGGATCGATACCCAGCGCCTCCAATCGTATCTTTTTCAACAATAGTTCTCTAATGTGCCTTCCACATTTACTCCTAATGAAAATTCGATGCTTTGCATACGTGTTATAATTATTTTTTTTAATTTAAAATAATACAATTTCAAGTAAACTCGAACTTATTGCCCAATCAATTTTACCTGGATTCGTTCCTTTACTTTACCTTATTCTAAGGTGCGATTAATAGTCCGTATGGAATGAAACTTAGAAGCACCCTTAAGTCGGGGGCGTAGCTTAGCAATGGTAGAGGTAGGCTCGCTTATCGATTACCCAGCGCCTCCAATTGTATCTTTCTTTTTCAATTTCACAATAGTTCTCTAATGTGCCTTCCACATTTACTCCTAATGAAAATTCGATGCTTTGCATACGTGTTATAATTATTTTTTTTAATTTAAAATAATACAATTTCAAGTAAACTCGAACTTATTGCCCAATCAATTTTACCTGGATTCGTTCCTTTACTTTACCTTATTCTAAGGTGCGATTAATAGTCCGTATGGAAAACTTAGAAGCCCCTTAAGTCGGGGGGGGTAGCTCAGCAGATGGTAGAGCCGCTGCTTAGCATGCGAGAGGTACTGGAGATACCCCCGCGCCTCCAATCGTATCCCTTAAGTCGGGGGCGTAGCTCAGATGGTATGAGCGCTCGCTTAGCATGCGAGAGTACTGGGGATCGATACCCAGCGCCTCCAATCGTATTCTTTTTTTTCAACAATAGTTCTCTAATGTGCCTTCCACATTTACTCCTAATGAAAATTCGATGCTTTGCATACGTGTTATAATTATTTTTTTTAATTTAAAATAATACAATTTCAAGTAAAACTCGAACTTATTGCCCAATCAATTTTACCTGGATTCGTTCCTTTACTTTACCTTATTCTAAGGTGCGATTAATAGTCCGTATGGAACTGAAACTTAGAAGCACCCTTAAGTCGGGGGCGTAGCTCAGATGGTAGAGCGCTCGCTTAGCATGCGAGAGGTACTGGGATCGATACCCAGCGCCTCCCATCGTATCTTTTTCAACAATTGTTCTCTAATGTGCCCCTTCCACATTTACTCCTAATGAAAATTCGATGCTTGCATGCATACGTGTTATAATTTATTTTTTTAATTTAAAATAATACAATTTCAAGTAAACTCGAACTTATTGCCCAATCAATTTTACCTGGATTCGTTCCTTTACTTTACCTACCTATTCTATTCTAAGGTGCGATTAATAGTCCGTATGGAATGAAACTTAGAAGCACCCTTAAGTCGGGGGCGTAGCTCAGATGGTAGAGCGCTCGCTTAGCATGCGAGAGGTACTGGGATCGATACCCAGCGCCTCAATCGTATCTTTTTTTTCTAATGTGCCTCTAATCCACATTTACTCCTAATGAAAATTCGATGCTTTGCATGTTTGTTATGTATTTTTTTTAATTTAAAATAATACAATTTCAAGTAAACTCGAACTTATTGCCCAATCAATTTTACCTGGATTCGTTTTTTTACTTTATTAAGGTGCGATTAATAGTCCGTATGGAATGAAACTTAGAAGCACCCTTCCTGTCGGGGCTTAGCTCAGATGGTAGAGCGCTCGCTTAGCATGCGAGAGGTACTGGGATCGATAATAGCGTCCCAAGTTTTTTTTAGATATCTGGAGTTACTCACACCGTAGAAGCAATTATATCCTTTTGAAAAATATTAAGTTAATAATATTATGGTATGTGGAACACAGCAGATTAAAACATCTTTAAAAAAGCAGCAATATCCTTCCTTATAGTAATTTCTTCTTCCTTTTTTCCACGTTAAGCCAAATCATTTTAAGGAGACATTGTAACCAATCAACTATAAGTGGACAGCTTAGAGGAACGGAACAACATGCTACACTCCTTGCCAACCTAAGTTGTCTAAATAGAAATATGCTATGGAGAAGATCCTTCCGCGCATGTACAGAGTTCCATAAATTATTTGTGAATTCATCCAGAAAACATGTTTAAAACATTAATTTCATTTAAGGTCTGACAGATTTAATCATTATTTTAGAAAAAATTTCAAATTTATTAGAATGAAAAGTTAATGTTAATGAAATTGTATTCACAGATAATTTTGTATGTGAATATTACCTTACAAGAGTTTCCCACTAACGGACCAACCGGCCTTTTTACTCTTTGTTTTTACCTAAATTAAGTTGGCACGGAGTATTGGTGACAAAAAAGAGAAAACAAGAAATCTATCTTTTATCTTTAAAGGACGAGATAACATGGTCATTGACATTGTTTGACTTTGTTTATTGAAAACTACACTCTTAAAAGAAACACTCCTAATTTAACTCAGTCTGAGTGGATTTCACTCCTCCAGTCTGGAAAATGCTCTTCTCCTTTTGGAGTGGATCCTTTGTGTGTTAAACCTCCGACAGGATCACTCCAAACGAGTGATTTTAACTCAGTCTGAGTAAATATGCATGCCTTTACGGTGTCGAAAATGCACTTCTCCAACTGGAGTGGATTTCACTCTTTTGTTTTAAGAGTGTATGTAGCTCTTTTCTGCCTATCTATCTACTCCATTGCATGTGGGGGGGGGAGGGGGCGGCACACTCCGCGCGATCCCTTTGAAGTTCGCCGCCGCCTCCGAATCACGGCCGCGATCTCGCGCGAGAAGAAACGAACGTGAAATAAGAACGGGTCGTTCAGTTTCACCTGTTTCATTACAATGCTTGGTTTAGTTTAGCTTGAATTATCGTCGCACTAAAGCTACACGAGGGCTATTGGTGACGGGAGTCATAGTTTAGAACCACAGTGCAGTGACAGTGACGAGCCGACGCCGGCACTCTTAAAACGAACAAGCGATTTTAACTCAGTCTGATTGATTTTCACTCCTCCAGTCTGGAAAATGCACTTCTCCTTTTGGAGTGGATCCTTTGTGTGTTAAACCTCCGACAGGATCACTCCAAACGAGTGATTTTAACTAAGTCTGAGATAATATTCACTCCTTTCCAGTGTCGAAAATGCACTTCTCCAACTGGAGTGGAATTCACTCTTTTGTTTTAAGAGTGTGAATAGGCACCGAAACCAACTTTTTTTTAGGAACGACAACGCACGAGGCGTCGGGCGTTTGGAGCATATTTTACGTGCATTTCCACTGCACGGGCTATCAATCGTAGCACGTTTAGCTGAACAGACCTTTTCGCACTAAAAAACTGCTTTACTCAACCTACCATTTCTTTAAAAGATAGATAAAGAAGATAAAATGAGGACCCAGCATGATTAGGAACTGAGTGTCCCGTTTGAGGTTGCAACAGGGGCCCGGATGGCCGAGTGGTTTGGACCATTACGATAGCAGTCTGCGCGTTGTAACGGTTGCGGGCTCGATTCCCGCCTTCGCCCTGGGTCTATATTCCTTTCTCTTTGACTGTAAAAATTATTTCTGTGTCTGTCTTACTAGGCTTCATAAGCGGGTCTATGATCAAGCAAACAGGCCGAAATATATATGTACCTACCACTACCCTGCTTTGCAACACAGAGATTTTGGTCAAAAGAGCTGATAAGGCCCAGCAGGCCTTGGCCTTCTCACTTTAAAGCCCCAAAAGTATGAATAATCAAGATGGCAGAGCTTTAAAGAGCGTGTTTAATCTGAGAGCTTCCAGGTCTCAATAACAAAGCGCAATTTCAACTTGGGCACTGAAATATGTTGAATCCGGCAATGTCGGAGCAAATCATTTGAAAAAAAATGCAGGGGATCTTCAACCCATAGACTACCCCCCTGGTAGCACAGCAGTATTGGCCAATCTCGGCTCATACCCATCGCCCAATGAATAATGGACTACGTTTTACCGACGATGGGCAATATTAGTTTGGATATTATTTTGAAAAAAAAATTACAATACAAAATTCTTGATTGAAATATATTGCGAAGCATAATATTTGCCTTTTTCACTCTCAAAATACTATATAAGATTGCAGTAAGTATTGCACTTTTCGTGATTTCCGGTATGAAACCTCAAAGAACGGGGAAATCTGATTTAAATCGGAAGAAAATGATTGATTTCATCCAATATTCACCAAGTTTGGCCGATACTCATGCGACATTGGCCAAAATTTTTGTGCTACCTGGGCCGTTTGTGAGACAGACCATATCATTCACTCGTTCCTTACCGAATAAGAAAGTTAAGAGGACTTAAGAGGACTCCCTTGGAATTCCACATCTTGAAAATCGTAATGTTATTCCTATGGAAAACATTCGCAAGTCAATTACCGCCACAATTTTAATAAAAGGTGACTAGTTTCTTGTATCATTGTAAAGAACGAAAGGAGTAGATTTTGTGAAATTAATTTGTTTTGTGAAAATCACATATTTAATATTTTTAATAATTTTTTGAAGTAAGTACAAAATGGAATACACATTAAGTTCTGACTTCAAAACATTACTAAAAATACTAAATATGTGATTTTCAAAAAACAAATTAATTTCACAAAATCTACTCCTTTCGTTCTTTACAATGATACAAGAAACTAGTCACCTTTTATTAAAATTGTGGCGGTAATTGACTTGCGAATGTTTTCCATAGGAATAACATTACGATTTTCAAGATGTGGAATTCTAAGGGAGTCCTCTTAAAATTCGTTTTTCCTGTCACTTACCGTGTCTCATATTAATTGCTCAGAACAATGGTCTTTATTACTTTTATATGTTGTTTATTTAGGTAAATCGAATGAAAAAAACTAATTTTCCCATAGCAAAATTTTTCTTGGCAATGAGATGCTTTTGTTGTCATGAAAGCAACTTTAAATATATTTTAAAAAGGAGGTTTTAGACATAAAAAAGACATTCAGTTGAGAGACAAACAGGACATATTTTTCAATTTTGGTGCAACTTATGCTATTGTTCATTCGACTTGCTTATCTTCTGATTTCAAACAGGCAATATTATTAGCTTTACATAATAGTGTTAAATCCACAAGTTAAGGTTATACTGCAATAAAATTATTTTTTGGGGGGTAGCAGCAATTCTTCAAAATATTTAGTATCCAATAAGTCCAGATACATTTGATTTTCTAATGCAAAAAAACAAATGTAATGATTTTTTATTATGTGCGCAGTAAAAACTTTTATTTTATTTTAAAAGGGGGATTTTGGCCATACTATATCTATTATAATATATTCTTAAATATTTTTTTTCTTAAACCCATCTTCAAAATCAGCCATATATACAATTCATTAAACTGGCTAACCAACTCCTAATAAACAGTGATTTATTTTTTTGTCAACCTTACGAAATTAATAAGAGATACATTTTATCTGTGACCTTATAATTCAGTGTAAATTAACTGTTGATGTGTGCTTTATTCAATTTTAATGCTTGTATATTATTTAATTTTATAATGTTTGTATTTTATAGAAATCTAATGTTTAATGTCTGTATTTTATTAGATTTTAGTGTCTTGCCTCTGCTATGTAATTCGAAATTTTATTTGCTGTACACTCTTAAAACGAACGAGCGATTTTAACTCAGTCTGATTGATTTTCACTCCTCCAGTCTGGAAAACGCACTTCTCCTTTTGGAGTGGATTCTTTGTGTGTTAAACCTAAGACAGGATCACTCCAAACGAGTGATTGTAACTCAGTCTGAGTTAATATTCACTCCTTTCCAGTGTCGAAAATGCACTTCTCCAACTGGAGTGGATTTCACTCTTTTGTTTTAAGAGTGTATAGCAGTCAAATAAATAAATGTAGGGTCGGACAACAACAACAGTTGGCGATTATTCTCGAAATAGAACGAGTGAGAAAAAAGAGCGTCGGCGATCTTGAAAGGGGCAGAAGAATGGCCCGTTAAAAAAAAAAGTGAAATCGGCCTGCTTCGGAAGTTCGATTCGAACAGGGGCGTCACGCTGCTCTCAACACTTCGGCGTTGAGGCCAAATTAGAAAGCACGACAGTCTATTTTTTTAAAAAAGAAATATTGTATTATCTAACTGTATGCGGAAGAGTGACCTAACTGGCGAAATCATGTTTTTTTATTACTAAAGCAGATGTGTTACTTTTCCAATAGATTCCATTGACGGATTTGATTCAAATGCGAGCGCTGAATCTACGAAAACGGGCTAAATAAACGCACATATTTACTGTCATATGTTAGTTGGTTGGTAGACGTATATATTCAGGGTTTTGTGCTTGGTCAGAGACCCGCTTATAAAATTTCGTCAAGTGAGACAGACACAACACACACACATAAGTGGACCCATCTAATTTTTAGAGACAGAGGCCAACTAGAGGATCCCCAGAAATGACTTGTCACCCCCACAGGTATCATATGTTAGACAATTTAATATTGAGACTAACAAGAATTCTCTTGCTTTTGAAAAAAAAAAAACTGTGTCATTTACTTCTTTAAAATAATGGATGCCGGGAAATGACGTAAACAAGTTCCCCCGAATCAAGCTTGTATTTTAAACTTTCTATAATAAAATTAAGTTGGCTCGAATATTTTGTTTTGTTGCTTTTGGGCCAGCTTTTGAAGTTAGCAAAATGGGTACCAAGCATGTTTGGGAACTAAACACTGAGGGGTTCCGTGGGAAGGTGACCACCTTACCGGGATAGATGCCTAGCACCCCAGAGCCCTAGACGAAAGCTGAAATGGGCACGACAAGCCTTGACCCAGTATAATGGGCTGTTGCGCCGAGGAGTTCAGTTTTTTTGTTCTAGTTAGCAGCGCAAATTGCTCCTAAATTTCTTTATCCGATTTCTAACACTGAAAATGACAAATGGTAGAGACATAGGTTGAGTTGAGTCTGAATTATCGTCGCACTAGAGCTACACGTGGGCTATTGGCGACAGACGTCGTATTTTAGAACCACAGGTAGGGGCGTAGGGGTAAGGCGAATAGGGTGTTCGAAGAAGATAAATTTCAAATATCTCTTTTGTAAACATTTCTTCTTCCTCGCTCCTAAATTGTACAATAGACTTCCCATCGATTTAATAAATATTAATAATTATGCTATCTTTAAACGGACAAATTTTCAATATTTAAATCAATATCGATGTCATAGATTTTTTTTTCTGATTTTATTGAAGCTCATATTTTTGTTCTTTTATTATGCAGCTTATTGTCAAATTTTTCTGTTTGTTTTGTTAAACGGTTTGTTGTTGCTTTATTTGTACTTTTTCTTAATTTCCTTGTGTTACTTGTGTGTGTCTGTTTAAATAATATAATATTTTTTCTATGTTTTGGCTATACGGGATTTCCTTTTTTCCCTTGGCGTTTGTTTGTTTCAATATGATGTTTTTTGTGATAGTAATAAAAGTTATTTTTATTATTTAAAAAATGTTTACGCAAAATGAAACAAATACTACAGTCCAGACAGCTCCAATTACCTGTAAAATATTTTTTGTCGCTGAATGTATTATGAAAAGAGTACGAGCTGATATAGTTTACGGACTTGCAACATAATTTTTTGAGCAGCGAATAAAATGTTATTTCATGGTTATTGGCCAGAACTTTTGTGACGGTAATTTCTCAAAAATAGCATTGAATGGTTTTCATTTTTAAATTTTTCCAGGAAAGATACAATATCCATACGATACAACTAAGCTTGAGTTATGCCGCTGAACATTTATAATGCAAGCAATAAAATATCTATTCAAAATTTGAATGATGGAAAATTTAGATTAAAATTGATTTTAGATTGAAAATTTAGACTCCTCTTAAATCGTGACTTGCACTACAGTTACAAGTGATTAGCTTCTACACTCTTAAAACAAACGAGTGATTTAAACTCAGTCTGAGTTAATATTCACTCCTTTCCAGTGTCGAAAATGCACTTCTCCTACAGGAGTGGATTTCACTCCTTTGTTTTAAGAGTGTTACACTCACCCCGCGTGCGACCCGTCGTTGCAGGTGACCGTCCTGTTCTCGGTGAGCATGACCTTCCTCATGGCGGGCGCCCGGGCTGTTCGGCACTCGTGCAGCTCGTGCAGCAGCTGGCGGATCAGGTCGAGCCCCCCTCCTCCCCCAGTGGGGGCGGGCGACGAGGGGGCGGGGGGCAGAGTGACGGTGGCGGGGTGGGCCGAAGAAGGAGCCACGAGCAGGGCGAACAGGCACGTCAGCAGCATGGCGAGGTGGGAGCTGAAGGAGAGAGAGAGATATATCAGATTAAAGCGAGATGATGACTGAAGTAACCCATTTTACATGCTACTGCAATGCGCATAGTGATTCCTGTTGTGGTACGAACATGAACTTAGGCCGAAGCCTACACTCTTAAAACAAAAGAGTGAAATCCACTCCAGTTGGAGAAGTGAATTTTCGACACCCTAAAGGCATGCATATTTTCTCAGACTTCAGTTAAAATCACTCGTTTGGAGTGATCCTGTCGGAGGTTTAACACTCAAAGGATCCACTCCAAAAGGAGAAGTGCATTTTCCAGTCTGGAGCAGTGAAATCCACTCAGACTGAGGTAAATTGGGAGTGTTTATTTTAAGAGTGTACTGAACTGATAAAGTCGGATAATCTCTTCATGTCTTCCAGCCATCCGTCCTGTTCGGAATATCAGTTGTTGCCAGGAAGAAAAAACCTACTTAAGCAGAACCGACTAATTGTTTGGGTTCCAAACAAAAGTGGGATCTGATGGGAGAAAGACCCTCTTGAAAAAAAAAAACAGTTCTGAAAGAATTACTAAGTTTGAGTTTATTGGAAATTGTATTATTTAAATTTAAAAAATAATAATAACACGTGTGCAAGGCATCGAAGTTTCATTAGGAGTAAATGTGGAAGTCATATTAGTGAACTATTGTTGAAAAAGATAAGATTGGAGGCGCTGGGTATCGATCCCAGTACCTCTCGCATGCTAAGCGAGCGCTCTACCATCTGAGCTACGCCCCCGACAGGAAGAGTGCTACTAAGTTTCACCTCATACGCCATACGGACTATTAATCGCACCTTGGAATAAAGTAAACAAATGAATTCAGGTATAATTCTAAACAAGCGATATAGAAACGATTCGTTTGTGAGACTGATTGCATAATTATACTGTGCTTTGTCCGTATTATAATTGAAATAAGCTAGTGGGGGAGGTTTGTAAAGAACCTGGACTGGTAATGTTTATTAAGTTTAAATTTAAATTGACTGAAGTATAATAACCACTGCTTAGAATAGTGTGTTACTTGTCAGGAAAACTTTTTCTTCAGTATTTATAACTAATTTACTGTTAGCTCTGAAATGATACTAATTAAGAAAAAATAGTAAGAGATAGATCGAGTAATTTTTGACTGACTAAAGAATATGAATATTATTGAGCCAGCGCAGCGGTTGAGCAAAGCATTAAAAAAAAACTAAGTAAGTTTTTGTAACAGAAAATATTACTTAGAATGCCTTAAACACTATTTATGAGGCTCAGAAAAAAATGCTAAACACGCCATTTAGATAGTTCTAATTAAAACTTTGAAACATCAAAATTAACCATATTAATTACGTTTCTTATGTCTATTTAATTAAGTCTTTATCTAAAAATTAAAATGCTAAATTTGTTTGAAGTTCGAAGAATAATGCTTGGAGGAAAGAATCCAGAGGACCCCGTCGAAATTAACTGCCTACAGGCCCCCACCCTTTAATATGGCCCTGCGTGGAGCAATGGCTGTTCATCTTGACAAAAACTATTTAGCAATGGAATACTACAGTAGTAATCACTGATCACGGAGTAATGGAACAAATGGTGATTTTGCAAAAAGCCAAAAATCCTCGAATTAATTTTTCTTTGGACGTTACAGCCTAATCTAGTCATTCAATAAACTTAGAAAAAATTGTATAAAACAGAACAAGGAGAACACGAGTATGTACTGTGTAAAAAAAATTTGCATAATTTTTCTCCTCCAAGAGTGTTTCTGGCGAATTTACCATGTTTCTGACCAACGGTTCGCATTATGAAGCATTATGTACATTGTCGATTTGATAAGTAAATCAATATGATGCAACTCACATTAATTACGATATATAATTCAGAAAAGTTTTACTTAATGCATTTGTTGTATAACTATTATTCGGTAAAATTTGAAAAGCAGCAATTTTACACATTTAGTGTGACATGAATTTTATATGCTTAATGTAATACATAATTTTTCTGAAGACCTTAAAACTTAATTATAATAATTCTACCCCCTCCCCACTCATTGATAGCGAATTTGAATATTAAAAACCAGACCGCCTTCCCCCCTTGAGAGATAAAATGTAATCATGAACCCCCCCCCCCCCCCATAATTATCCGGCCTTCTTCTAACTAAATAATGCACCTGCCTTTATTGGATTGTATTACACTGCGAGGAAACCTTTCAAATTTTCATGGCTTCGAACTATCAACTGCAATGCCAGAAAATTAAACATAACAAAATAAAGAACATTTTTGTTATAATTACGGAAGATTCCAGTAGTGTCCGTTTATCGGGCAATTTGTACTTTTTTTTTAAATTTGAGGAATGGTTTTTTCGCTAGGAAAATTTGAACAAACAATCTTCAAGCCACTATCGAAGGGTCACACCAACTCGGCCACTATATCTATTAACTGATTGAGATTGAGGCTTAAATAAGTTATCTATTTAGCGTTTAACACTTCTCCAAAGCTACGACATTGAGAATTTCTTTTAGAGGAAACGATTTTAAACTGTAAACAAGTTTAATAAAACCCTCTAAGACAGTAAAATAAGCGAAACGATTTTTAAAAAAAGTCAAAAGTATGGAAATTGTTCGTAAAAGTCACGTGATTTTACTGTGTAATTGTATGTAAAATAACGGCCGGGCCGGGGTCATAGGTAAAACAATAAAATAATTCACAATAACTGTGCTCGAAATATCAACACACAATACCAGATTTTTTTTAATTAATAAAGTAATATCTTCCTCAACCAATAATGAAACCTAAATGTACCTAGCTAATAATTTAATTTTTAAAAATTCAATGTTTATATCTTAATCAATAATAAATAAACCAATAATCATACCAATAGTTTTAATGATGAAATCAATAATCATCATTACCACTAATGAAAGAAAAAAATTATAACTCAATCATTAATAAAAGAATTCGATCATCATGCATCAATCAAGAAATCAAAATGTATATATCAAGCAATCAATTATAAACCTTATCAATCGTCATACACCAAACAATAATGAAACCAACCCATAAGCATGCCTCTATCAATAATGAAATTAATCTTAAGTCAATCAATAATGAAATCGAACTAGAATCATACATCAATCAATAATGAAATCAAACAATAAACCAAACCTCAACCAATAATAATCATACCTCCGACCAATAATGAAATCAGCGAATAATCATATCTCAATCAATAATGAAATCAAACAATAAACCAAACCTCAATCAATAATGAAATCAACCAATAATAATCATCCTCGACCAATAATAAAATCAACTAATATAATCATACCTCATTCAATAATGAAAACAAACAATAATCATACCTCACTTATTATTAAGGAATCCAATCCAATAATCGCGCCTGTATCCCAGAGAAATTGCACAACCTCTCACCGCAATCCGAAAACAACACTGACCGCTGCCCGAGCAGGGCCGTGAGTAAAGAAGACGACGGAGATGCTTCTGAGGAAAAACCAATACAGAAACCGCTTCACCAACTGAAGCCACCGATCGCTTTTTAGTACGCCCAAACAAACGCGTTCGGCGAGGAATTTTTGGGTGCTATTTTACAGTGGAGTTGGTTTAGGGTGTGGCGCTGTGCTTGTTTCGTACCGGGGCAGGTTGCATCCCGTGGCTTTGGTGGCGATCATTGCTTTGCGCTAGAGCTGCGTGGTGCTCTGGAGCGGTCCCAAGGAAACTGCCTAATTTTGTTACTATTGGCATCATTCTTGAGCTTCCGGCCACGCATAGTAAAAGCGGCCGAAGCTGATGCATTTCTCTCTCTTTCCGTCTCGTGCACTCCCCCCGCTGGCCGGGATTTTATTTTAATCTTCATGATTGTTTTGCTTAATCTTTGAGAATTTAAATTTGAAATACTAACATAGTAAATTGTAAATAAAAATCTCCGTTTTAATATCTACACTTGTGTTGTGTCTTCTGTAAACATTGACCGCATCGAGTCAAAAGATGGTTACTGACGCAGTAGACTAAAGCTCGGTAACCAAAAGGGCAACAACATTAACACTTTACCTACGGGCGTCGACTGACCCATAGATTAAGAACACTCTAAGTTTCAAACTCTCATTGGAGAATTTCTACATTGAAATTGACATAGAAACTAGCGCGCCCCCTTTGTGTCTAAGGGAACTAATGTAATGGTTTCTGGCTGCCTATTTGCAGTCACCTTTAGGAGATTTAACAGAGCCAATGACATCTCGTAATTTGGAACCCTTATCAAGTGACGATAGGGATCTATTTTTTACTACAACTTATTTTCGACTTTATTTTTGAATATATACAGCTACTCATTGACTTTTATATCCCTCGTAGGCCCATCCTCAAGATATTTGACCTTGTGCTTCTTTTTCTCCATTAATAAACCTACAGACTGACTACGCTTGTCACTTTAGACATGGTCCCCCAAAGATCCACAAGTGATTCGATTGAATAACTCGTCAAATATTCATCCAAATGTAACAAAAACTTATATTTAGGGGTTTTCGAGGATTTTTCACATTTCTAAGCAATTAAAATTGGGTGTTGCTATTGAAAATTTTAAAGTTCGTAACATTTTTAATATGAAGACGGACCCTTATGCAAATTTTGTGTCATGCAATTAACTCAAAATGTCATTTGTTCACATAGTCAAAAAGGTCCGATGTAAAAGAATGACTAACAGTTGAAATAATCACTAGTGGGTAACTTTTTTTTTAACAGAGAACATTCCGAAGAAACAGTAGCCCTACAATTGAAAGTACAATTATGCCAATCAACAAATCAACCTTTAATAGTGTTTTAGTTGCTTTCGACACGTTAGAAGAGCTAGGCATTAGATTAAGTTGCTGGTCTAGAAGATTTTTAGTCTACGGGTCAGTCGACGCCCGTAGGTAAAGTGTTAACTTGGCGATTTTTGACTCTCTAATTTTAACTACAGATACAAAGCTTTTTATTTTTGCCAGTGAAAGGAATTACTGCAATCTTCAGAAAATTCAGATATCGTGCTACAGCCTATACAAGTGGGCAAACCACCATTTTTTGATTTCTTGTTAACGCTTTTTAAAGAATAAAATTATGCGTTTCAGCTAGAACAGGGTTGAAGAGCAGAATTTCCTAAAAAATTGCCAATTTGCGGTTCATTACACTCTTAAAACAAAAGAGTGAAATCCACTCCAGTTGGAGAAGTGCATTTTCGACACCCTAAAGGCATGCATATTTACTCAGACTGAGTTAAAATCACTCGTTTGGAGTGATCCTGTCGGAGGTTTAACACACGAAGGATCCACTCCAAAAGGAGAAGTGCATTTTCCAGTCTGGAGGAGTGAAATCCACTCAGACTGAGTTAAATTAGGAGTGTTAGTTTTAAGAGTGTATAGAAAAATTAGCCAATTTTAACTTTTATATGGTAACTTCCTGTGCGGTATTGCTTTTTTGCACTGCAAAAAATCTGATAATTTTACAGGAAAAAAACACATGTTTACAGAAAAATACTATTATTTCCATTTATGTTTTTTTAACTGAAAAATACGCAATTTTTAAAGAAAAAACTGTTTTACCGTCTTTTAACTGAGCGGTATGTTTGGGCTCACTTAGTGTTACTTGGCGACTTTTACTTATTTTCTTGCCAACCGTCTCCCTCTTCTTTGGCTTGGGTGTCTACGGGGACAGGGCGCCACCCTTAAAACTCACCCACATTGTTAGAAATCCCTGCCTTTCGACACGCATGAGATTCTTTTACGACCTGTGGCGGAGAGGTGACAATAACTGAGGGCGCTATAAATCCCGAATGAACACTGCTGCATCTATAGGGGGTCTGCGCAATGAATTTAAAGGGGGATCGGCAGATCGAAGCGGGTGCCCTGAAATTCGTTCCGAAGACTGATATTTTTTAGAAATTAAAGGTGGCGTTCAACAACTGCATAGACATGTTTAACATCTTAAGACCCGATCAAAATCCATACACGTATATTTTTAATCTAAACATATTTTTCATACTAATATATGCCAAAAAGTACATGTTCTGCAAAGAAATAAAAATTATGTTCATAGGTTATAGTTACTTAGGGGACACGCCTTTAGCTCTAAAAATATGCATTGTTGAGCTATAAATGCAAAAAATAAGGCCGTATCGCTTATTTGTAGTTAACATTTTATTTTAACATAGTTTTTAATGCAAAATGCCTTTCGCCAAGTGCAAGAGGTTATAAATTCGGATGGGGGCTAGCTGATGTTACTTGCCCCAACCCCCAGCCCCCTTTTTTTTAAATAAAAGAACAAGAGATGATTTAATTCAGTTATTCAAAGCCATCAAGCAGGGGGACATGGAGGTCTTAGTCATCTATTTAAAGAGTCGAACCAGTGTCATGCGACGGTCTGACGGTCAACCAACAGATGTTTATACTTTGGAAATAGAGGTGAAGTTACTGATTAGGACTCTTCTTAGAAAACAGGAAGTGGACATTAGGCGGCGCGAGTCATCTGCACTTGCTAAGTGATTCCCAAGGAAGGTAATTTTGAGGGACACACTTCGAACCCGGAGGGAGTGATTTACTACGGATGTAGGTGATCAGCGATTTTTGGAAGGATACGATTAGGTTCCTTTCGGAAAGGGATTCGGGTGGTTTGGAAGAGATTTACTGATTAATTGGGTGTTTTTAGTTCTAGAAGTTTCTCGAAGCTTTTTTAGAAGACGGATGTACGTCATGGCTGGTTCCAACGAATGGTAAGAGGTTATTTGATTACGAAGGCGGAGCTAGAGATAGAAAGCTGTGGGAGTTTGAGGTGTGAAGAGATCATTAAGGAGCTGGACTTGAAAGAAAAAGGATGTAAGAAAGAGAGAGAGGGACGGACCTCGGTCCGACGGAGCGGGAGTTCGGCGGATAAGGCGAGAAAGGAAGACGTGGACTATGAAGAGGTAGCATACTTAGTAAACAGACACGTTTGCTGAGAACCTCTCTCCTGCAATATGAAGAGAACAATTGCTGCTTCGACCATAATTCATCCATTCCACAAGACGCCGATACCTCATCAGATGCCGTATTTTTCGTCAACTGTTCCGAAAGAAAGAAACGAGACTCGGAGAGGAGAAGAAGGTGTACTGCGCAAAGCTGAAGACCTGGACATTTAGTGAACATACTTAGGACACAGACACGGGTCCTGAGCATTCTTCTCCGCATGACGAGAAGAATACTTGTCACCGTCCATACTTCACTCATTTCCGCAAGACACGATTCCTCATCAGATGTCGGATTTTGTATCAACTGTTCCCGAATTCACTACGAGCCAGAGAAGCAAGCGTTCGGACAATGGACCAGACAGATAAAGTCTACCCCATTAGTTCCCGAATTTACTACGAGCCAGAGAAGCAAGCGTCCGGACTCCCGACCAGGTAGAACCAGAGAAGCAAGTGCCCGGAACCCCGACGAGACAGATAAAGTCTCAGTCGTCATCCCCGGATACCGGACACGGACAGGAAGCCCCTGACCAGCTCCACTACAAGCCAGCGAAGGATGTCATCCCCGGATACCGGACACGGACAGGAAGCCCCTTTCCAGCCCCACTACGAGCCAGCGAAGGATCCCATCACTAGCCACCGGACTCGACCACTCCACGAATTCCCGGACATTCAAACATATACCTATTCCTCGGATTGAACTATCAAGAATATAAACTGTGCCCGGACGTTCCCTGATTTGTGATTGGTGTTACACACAGGACATTGACTCTAAGCATTGGAATACCTGCTTAGTTATTTCTAGAGTTCGATAGATATTCTCCTTTCTTCAATTCAGATATCCCATCCCGAAAAGGGGTAAGTTTATTTAAAACTTCGCATACATTCCACAAGATCTAGCAATATAGGTTTAATTAGGTTTTATTGAGTTTGAGCCCCTCTGGATCCAAATTGCATAACTCTATTCAATCTGTCGGATTTTAAAATCAGACTATATTTCTTTGCCATGATATTTACTGTAAGAATTGGTTTGCCTAAATTTTAATACACAATTTGCTTATCTACCTAAGATCTCACTGATTTAACCCTCATTATATTTATCTGTCTTTGACTATTATTTTATTACCAATCTTGTGTTATACGAATTTCATGAATTTTTGCCAAGAGATAACTCTTTTAATTCATCTATGATATTACCTTGCAATTCACACACCTGTATACCTTTTAGATATATTAAATGATTGTTTATTTTATATGTGTTCTATTCATTGCTTCTGACTTTCATGATTTCAATCCAGGGAAGTACTTCATAACCACTATACGATTTCACGAGCCAATTCCATCCTATTTATATGTTTTTATTTCCTGCTTTAATCTCACATTTCCCAACCCGACACGTGGTGCCTAAAACCAGTGAATTTATGGATTGAAATTTTGGAAGTTTAGAAGCGGTGAATATTTAGCGGTGATTTGATTAGAGGGATAGGCCAGATTAATCTTTTTTTGGTTATTCTGTTGATTTAAGGTGCTGTTCACAAGTTACAAACATGAATACTCATATCGTTACCCCATCTGTAGACACAAATCATTACGAGCATTTTGACGAGTTTGAAGTTCAATTACCGCTTCAATTGTTTTTGCAGGGAACATACAAACCATGCCAACGGCCACAGACAATCCCTCACTCAGCATACACCCAATATCCAGACCCAATTTACAGAGTCGCAGAAATACCCCCCCCCAGCAGAGATGTTCACAATACATACACTGACACAAATGGACACAGAGCCCAACACAACACAATGGCCAGACAAGCGCACTTCGATACACACAGCAGAAAGCACAATGATGGAAAACATGCACACCACACATGCTTTGAGGACGACTCTCACAATAGGTCAAAGTGACCACAATTTCACGGGTATTAGACCTTTTTTTGTACATTTTCTGGAGACTAATTGCGGTATAGCTGGGTGATTTACTGATTTACTTTGGAGAAAAACTCCACAATAGTGTTTAACACATCGGGTCATATTGCTAGAGAGATGTCTTTAACACCAGTTTTTTCTTCCTTTTTTTTTCGGATGAATTAACTTTTTTGGCAATTCTTGCGTTTGGAAAGTAACGTTGTCTTTTGTTTTTTTTTTTATTAAAATTGCGCTTGGTTGAAGTAAATTTTTTCTTACAGTTTGTTTCTGGGCAAGGAATGACACCAATTGGGACTGATCAACCTAATTGAGGTCTATTCAATTTGCTTTTTTCTTAATTGGATAGGTTTTTTTTTTTTTGTGATGAAAATGGAGGAAGAGAAAATCTCTGGTGGGACCACTTTTATGCAATCTGAGAACTGAGAGTTATATGACTATTTGATAGATAGTTTTTTAGGTTTTGCTTTAAATTTTTCGTGTGTGAACTGTTGTGGAGGTTATATTAAAACTGGTACAAATTATTATATACATTAAGGTTCAAATGCATGTTGGCAATTTACTGGAATAATTGTGTGAATAATTGATTTTAAGCTGAGAATGAAGCTGGGTTTGAACTTGTTGATTTAAACATATTGATGGTATTTGCTGTACATAATTTTATATATATTTGTATATATTTAATTGCTATTTTATCCAAGAACAGGATTTGTCAAATATAACCCTTTGAGTAATATCTAGACCATGAAATTACAATGCATATTATGAAGTAAAATTTCCTTACAGGATTAATATGACTATAGGTTTAAATGTCTAAACTTCGATTGAAGAAAGTGAGTTCATTTTGGGTACACTGAAAAAATTTGTATTTGACAAGGGGTATATATTTATGATACTTTTATGTGTTAAGTGAAAGCAGTTGGATTTCAGAGAGGTTCAAATTTCTTCTTTTCATTTTTTCAAGAGAACGAGAGGAGACACTTATAGCATTTGGTTTTGGTGACATTTTGAGAAAAAAAAGCCTTCTCATGTTTTTTTTTTTTGGACATTGCGAACTCTTTTTTTTAAAGGGGGAAGAAGCAATATGTCATGCGACGGTCTGACGGTCAACCAACAGATGTTTATACTTTGGAAATAGAGGTGAAGTTACTGATTAGGACTCTTCTTAGAAAACAGGAAGTGGACATTAGGCGGCGCGAGTCATCTGCACTTGCTAAGTGATTCCCAAGGAAGGTAATTTTGAGGGACACACTTCGAACCCGGAGGGAGTGATTTACTACGGATGTAGGTGATCAGCGATTTTTGGAAGGATACGATTAGGTTCCTTTCGGAAAGGGATTCGGGTGGTTTGGAAGAGATTTACTGATTAATTGGGTGTTTTTAGTTCTAGAAGTTTCTCGAAGCTTTTTTAGAAGACGGATGTACGTCATGGCTGGTTCCAACGAATGGTAAGAGGTTATTTGATTACGAAGGCGGAGCTAGAGATAGAAAGCTGTGGGAGTTTGAGGTGTGAAGAGATCATTAAGGAGCTGGACTTGAAAGAAAAAGGATGTAAGAAAGAGAGAGAGGGACGGACCTCGGTCCGACGGAGCGGGAGTTCGGCGGATAAGGCGAGAAAGGAAGACGTGGACTATGAAGAGGTAGCATACTTAGTAAACAGACACGTTTGCTGAGAACCTCTCTCCTGCAATATGAAGAGAACAATTGCTGCTTCGACCATAATTCATCCATTCCACAAGACGCCGATACCTCATCAGATGCCGTATTTTTCGTCAACTGTTCCGAAAGAAAGAAACGAGACTCGGAGAGGAGAAGAAGGTGTACTGCGCAAAGCTGAAGACCTGGACATTTAGTGAACATACTTAGGACACAGACACGGGTCCTGAGCATTCTTCTCCGCATGACGAGAAGAATACTTGTCACCGTCCATACTTCACTCATTTCCGCAAGACACGATTCCTCATCAGATGTCGGATTTTGTATCAACTGTTCCCGAATTCACTACGAGCCAGAGAAGCAAGCGTTCGGACAATGGACCAGACAGATAAAGTCTACCCCATTAGTTCCCGAATTTACTACGAGCCAGAGAAGCAAGCGTCCGGACTCCCGACCAGGTAGAACCAGAGAAGCAAGTGCCCGGAACCCCGACGAGACAGATAAAGTCTCAGTCGTCATCCCCGGATACCGGACACGGACAGGAAGCCCCTGACCAGCTCCACTACAAGCCAGCGAAGGATGTCATCCCCGGATACCGGACACGGACAGGAAGCCCCTTTCCAGCCCCACTACGAGCCAGCGAAGGATCCCATCACTAGCCACCGGACTCGACCACTCCACGAATTCCCGGACATTCAAACATATACCTATTCCTCGGATTGAACTATCAAGAATATAAACTGTGCCCGGACGTTCCCTGATTTGTGATTGGTGTTACACACAGGACATTGACTCTAAGCATTGGAATACCTGCTTAGTTATTTCTAGAGTTCGATAGATATTCTCCTTTCTTCAATTCAGATATCCCATCCCGAAAAGGGGTAAGTTTATTTAAAACTTCGCATACATTCCACAAGATCTAGCAATATAGGTTTAATTAGGTTTTATTGAGTTTGAGCCCCTCTGGATCCAAATTGCATAACTCTATTCAATCTGTCGGATTTTAAAATCAGACTATATTTCTTTGCCATGATATTTACTGTAAGAATTGGTTTGCCTAAATTTTAATACACAATTTGCTTATCTACCTAAGATCTCACTGATTTAACCCTCATTATATTTATCTGTCTTTGACTATTATTTTATTACCAATCTTGTGTTATACGAATTTCATGAATTTTTGCCAAGAGATAACTCTTTTAATTCATCTATGATATTACCTTGCAATTCACACACCTGTATACCTTTTAGATATATTAAATGATTGTTTATTTTATATGTGTTCTATTCATTGCTTCTGACTTTCATGATTTCAATCCAGGGAAGTACTTCATAACCACTATACGATTTCACGAGCCAATTCCATCCCATTTAGATTTATATTTCTTAATTATCCAATTTTCCCCTCCCGACACCAGGCAATCGAGTTGTCAATGAGTGGAATTCTTTCATGTTTACCTCATTATGTGGTATATTCTAAAGGAATAAAAAAAACCAAGAAAAATCTCAATAGTTATGGGAGACTGGTAAATAATTAATGAATTTTTGGAACAACTTTGCTAGGTTTCTGCCCGTTGTTGGTCGACAATTTTTGTATTTGTATTATTTAATATACAAATTACAACTATTTCGAATGTATAAGCACCTTCCTGCAATTGTCACTTGTAAATAATACATACATCTTATGTAATTTTATTTATGTTGATTTATTGATACTAAGTAAATATTCCAATTAAATATTCCAAGCTGCATGAGTAAAATACATCAAAGAAGTAACGCTGTACGAGTTAAGGGGTCATAGGAGTCTTAAAAATGTGCAAAGAAGGTACTACAAAACATAGTTTGATCTTTCATGTCATTTTTGAACTACTGAGCGTATAAGTATAATTTTTTTTATATGTAATTCTACAAGATTTATTTATTATAAAACAAGTTTTAAAATTTATGAAACTTGAGCCAAAACTAAAATAATTGATATTAAACATGATGGTACTTGAACACACTGTGATTAGGCTTGCGCGGCAAATTGTGAGGTCAAAATTGAAAAAATGAATAAGAAAATGACTTTATATTGTACAAATATGTACAAACAAAGACTTATACCTAAATTCTCAGCTCAATTTTAATTAGAAATTATTTAAAAAAAAATTTTTAATCAAAATTTTTAAATTTTTATTAACTTTTTTAGAAAAAAGTTCTTCAAATAATTTCTCATTAAAATTGAGCTGAGAATTTAGGTATAAGTCCTAGTTTGTACATATTTGTACAATATAAGGCCATTTTTTTGGTCATTTGTTCAATTTTGACCTCACAATTTGCCGCGCAAGCCTAATCACAGTGTGTTCAAGTACCATCATGTTTAATATCAATTATTTTAGTTTTGGCTCAAGTTTCATAAATTTTAAAACTTGTTTTATAATAAATAAATCTTGTAGAATTACATATAAAAAAATTATACTCATTTATTGAGCAGTTAAAAAATTACAAGAGAGATCAAACTATGCTATGTAGTATCTTCTTTGCACATTTTTAAGACTCCTGTGACCCCTTAAACGAAGTACACTTTAAAACTTTGGTTTAAAGTTACGATATAAAACTTTCCGAACTTGCTGCCTCCTGCTATATATTAAACTTCACCATGGCATGAAAGAGGTAAAGGATTACGTCTGGCATAAGCTCATTCTTTTTTACCTACCACTGGTGTATAGATAAATCCATTTTTATAAGAAAGTGAATATACAGAAGTCGAAAACACGGATTTTTTTTAGTTCAGAATGGGGGGGGGGGAGTAACAAGTAGTAGACTGCCAGTGGGTGGGGGGGACCAGGTAAAGGTGTGGTTGGAACAACGGGGGGTCTCACTAATGGTCAATGTCGGACAATGGGAGTCAATGGGATCCCTGTTAAGGGGTTGCCAGAACTGGCCGAAAATCCCCGAATCGGAGATTTTCGGGAGTTGAGTATTTTTACTACACTTATAATCTTACGCCAATTTAATCTATTTATAGATTGGAACTATTATACATAGTTTTGTGCCCGAAAACGAATAGCCAATTAAGGAAAAATCAACGTTATAAACAGAAAAAAATGTATAATGTGACAGAGTTTACAACACAAAAACTTTACTTTTATAATTTGGAAATGCATTTTGTAAAATACTCTATAAACGTATGCAATGCTTTGATTGCAATTGTCACCATGTTATCATCAGCAAACTTAAAGGAAACAAGTGATGCCACTTTTATTCAAAAAAAAAACTTATTTTAAGTACTAGAAATATCTATCCTTAGAAATATCTTTATTCTTATCCAAGCATCCTTAGGGTCAAGTATATCTGGTTTCCCCATTAGTATTTTTATTTTAATTATTTTATTGAAGGTAATAAATGTATATTAAAGTCACTGTTTAAACGACCTAAAATTGCCTAATACAGGGTCCTGTTATTTTTTTTTTTTCTAAATTAATGTGGCTTGACATCTCGTGCTCGTGCTAGGCAATTTTCATGCAAATAAGCAACTAAACCAAACACTGAAAAATATTTTTCAACTCCTATTTAATCGATACATTTCAGTTCTTAACAAAAAGTTTTTATAAATTCTGTACTAACAGGAACGTAAAACAAAACACCCCTTTAATTAAATGCCAGGTCTCTTGGGTATATGAAAGCAGCTGAAATAATAAAATTCTGTTGAACCTTTATGGGCCATTTAAAAAAATTCCTCGAAACTATTAAAAAAATATGAGAAGTATTGTCTTTTTTTGTATACTCCAGGGTATGTATGCATTTCTGCAAACATGCTTAATTTAATTACATTTTTTTTTGCAAAATAAATATATCCCGTCTCGACAAAACCTTTTTTTTATATGGTTTTCAGGGAAACTAATTTCCATACATTCAAAATGCATACCAATTTACGAGAAAAAAAAAGTTTGAAAACCACATGCAAAGCATTAAATTTGGCGACTCTATTACACAGTTTTGGCGATATTTCCCCATCCTTCACGGTAACCTTATGTAATAAATGGGACATAATTAAAATAGGGCGCACTTTTGTTGGTTTTGGGACGTAAAAAGGTGGCCAAGAATGCCAATGGAATGTTCTACAAAGAGGAAAATAGCGGACAATAGGGCCGTGAAGAAAGTAAATCAGAGTTATATTTATATAGGCGCCATTATTCCTAAACGGTTTGTAGACATAGTGTTCAAAACACCATGGGGGAGTCACTTACAGAACTCGTGTTTATTTTGTAAATAATGTCCCCAAAAAAGAGAACACCAGAGATTGGGGAAAGGCACAGATTGCAGTAGCTCGTTACTTGTAACAGTTACTTTTTTTTAGGTAAGAACTGAGAGCCACCGTAAGATTTTTCAGGAAGTACCTTTTAGTGTAACTTAGTTACTTTTAGCCGTAGCGAAATAACGGAAAATTTCGTTATTTCGTTAAGAAACTGTTACGGTTATTTCGAAAATATCCATGAAGAGCGGCTTGAGGAATAACGAAAATTTTAAATGTTTTTCATTTTTTTTTTTTTTTTAGGAAAAGTTATTTTCCTAACGCTTTGATCTGCAGGAAAGGAAGGGTCAAAAATGCGTTAATTTTTTTTTTTTTTTTGCTTTTGCGCAAAGACCTATGACGAAACGTATAAAGTTGTATGTATGGAACCATTTTTTTTAGTGCTGGAGATTTTTTTAATTGAAAATTGAAAGAGTTAAATTGTCGAAATTTTCGATTGGTAACATATGGGTCGAAATTTAAAATCGGCTTCATATACTGTACGAATATAAAAAAAAAACGTGAATTGCTCCCAATTTCAATTTTTGTATTTAACTTCAACTTTCTACTTTATTAGCAACTCGTTTATTTAGTTAGCTGACAAATGAAGGCACCCAACTCAACCGTTAAGGGCGACGTCGTACGCAGGGTTGGGACTTTGGAGCATATTTAAGTGCACCCTCTCTACGTATTCTCGTCAGACATTTTTGGCTGCACTGGCCGTTTATCGGTGCGAAGTTATTTTGGCGATGCCCGGACCCGAACCTAGGACCTTCCGCATGTAAGGAGAACGCCTTAACCGACTGGGCTCCCCATCCCCGACAAATGGATTATAACGAGTACCGTATTCAGGCATGAGAACACAAAAATATGAAAAAAGCTGAAAGTGCGATGGGACAGAAATCTTTTAGTTATTAAGTGGGGGGGGGGGGGGGGGTACAGTAAGTACTACTTTAAACTTTAAGGGGCAGTAATTTTTTTTAAATATCTGCAAAAGTGTTGATTTGCGCGGCTATAACGGGTACCGATAAAAACTTATAATAGCAAGAAATAATTCTCTATGGGTATAAGCCATAAAAATTCCATATTTCTACTGAATAAATGATAGAAAGAAGAATATGCTACAAGCTACACAATCCACTTCAAACCTTCTCTTATACAACTCACTCAGATAAAGACACGGACAAAAAAAAATAACTACATACCTTACACTAAAGTCAGGCCATTAAAAAAAAACTAACTTTGAAAAATGGGTTTGCGACCGCTAATCTAGAGCTTTAAGGGGTCATAGGAGTCTTAAAATTGTGCAAATAAGGTACTACAAAGCATAGTTTGATCTTTCATGTCATTTTTGAACTACTCAATGTATGAGTATAATTTTTTATATGTAAATCTACAAGATTTATTTATTATAAAACAAGTTTTAAAATTCATGAAACTTTAGCCAAAACTAAAATAAATGATATTAAACATGAAGCTATTTGAACACATTGTGATTAGGCTTGCGCGGCAAATTGTGAGGTCAAAATTGAAAAAATGACCAAGAAAATGACTTTATATAGTACAAATATGTACAAACAAAGACTTATACCTAAATTCTCAGCTCAATTCTAATTAGAAATTATTTTAAGAACTTTTTTCTAAAAAAAATTAATAAAAATTTTGATTTTAAATTTTTTAAAAAATAATTTCTAATTAAAATTGAGCTGAGAATTTAAGTATAAGTCCTTGTTTGTACATATTTGTACAATATAAAGTCATTTTCTTGGTCATTTTTTCAATTTTGGCCTCACAATTTGCTGCGCAAGCCTAATCACAATGTGTTCAAATAGCTTCATGTTTAATATCATTTATTTTAGTTTTGGCTAAAGTTTCATAAATTTTAAAATTTGTTTTGTAATAAATAAATCCTGTAGAATTACGTATAAAAAAATTATACTCATTTATTGAGTAGTTAAAAAATGACATGAAAGATCAAACTATGCTTTGTAGTATCTTCTTTGCACATTTTTAAGACTCCTGTGACCCCTTAATGAAGCACTACAAAAAAAATTTCAAAAAAAAAAGTCCTTTCACATTCAAGCTGTTCTTGCCGATCCAAAAAAAATTTCGGACACTCGATTTCGACTTTCTTGCCGAAAATTACGGACACTCGATTAGGAAAATCTGGTTGATCCTACTTGGCCTGAACTAGAGCTACAGAAGTAACGAGACACTTCCGATCACGCAGTCAATCATTATCAGGCGACGCGACATCATCGGATGATGCGTGTCGGCCCAAGGTCACGGTCACTCGATTAGGAGAATCTGGTTGATTTTACTTGGCCTGAACCAGAGCTACAGAAGTTAGCCACTTCTGATCAAGCAGAGTCAATCATTATTAGGCGGCGTGGCATCATTGGATGATGCGTGAAAATTACTAGACAGCAAAGTAAAAAAATCTAGATGCTGCAAATTTTTGATCAAGTGAAAATGTTACTCTTCTAAAAGGGGTATGCACTATGCATTGGCGCTTTGTTGATATTTGAAGACATCTCAGTGAAATTTAATCTTAATTCATCTTCAAAATTTAAATATATGTTTTACTTTTAGTGTCAAAATTTATAATTTTAACTTGTTTTTTAATGAAATTCCAGTTAATATGGACCGAGAATGGATGATTTTTCGGTGGCGTTAATGCTGTGGAAAAATTGACAGCTCGTATATGAGCCTAATGCCTTTTTTAAGACGCTATTTTGTCCGAAAATTCTCGGCCTATGATGCAGTATTTATTAAAGACCGAGTTTAAAAATAGGAGTTGGATTAGAAAGTATCATGGTGTGAAAACGCAGGTTAAAGGTGACGCGTAGTTATCACATGCTTTGGAAATTACGTTCTGAAAATTTTTGATCCGATCCATTTTGCAATAAATACGGATTTTTCCCCAAGCGTTTTTAAGAACTTGTAAATGAACTTTTTTTTTTAATTCAAGCACTTTTTAAAGAGGTTACCATGTACGGCGATTTTGCTGCCAGCTAGTAAATATTACGATGTGTTGAAGTTTGGTTGAACGATCCTTCTTGAACTATAACTACATTTAAAAAATTATGGGTTCAAAAGTGTTCTGTTATTTTTCCTATAAAAAACTTCGACTTACATTGGAAGTATATGCCAATGTGATGAGGATAGTTAACTAGAAAGTGTACTAAAAACATTTACAGATTTGACTTTAGATTGCATTGAAGACATAAACCGCGCATTGGATCTGATATCTGATCTCGCAACTTCTTTACAAGAAACCGAAACAGCAAGCCGTTAAAAATATTTAAGCGTAGCGAAGATTTACCGTCACAATGACATTCAAGATGTATTTTCGCACTAGTTGAGGTGATCAAAATAATTTTACTATTCAGTTTCCATTTTTAGAACAAAAAAGAAAAATTTGAAGAAAAAAAAACGGAAAACGTCAAAAAATCGGAAAATGACCAGAAATCGGGAAAAAGCGGAAATCCGCCAAAAAGCGGAAAATTCTCATGCCTGCGTATTTAACGGGTAAATGTACCGCCCATTTACGCTCGTTAGGAGTTCGACGAAGATCAGCCTCCTTTTTTTTTAAATAAAACCTAAAAACACAGATATTGAAAGCAACTATACTTCTCCCAGATGAAACATTAGCGGCCGAAGGAGATGATCAGTTAAACGACGAGAAGAAAAAAAGAAACAAATAATAAAAATAAATTCCTTTTATATCAAAAGAAGAAAAAAAAGTGACGGCCCAACCACCACGTTCGAGCGCACACCTAAAGGAGGCTTTTGGCGGCTCGTTAGAACTTTTCTTAATCACATGCCTCCGCGAAAACTTCCAAACCACGGAGAGAGAGAAAACCTTTTTTTTTCTCTATCTTCTCAGATAAAAAAGAAGAGAAAAAAAATCCCTAAATCAGGAGCTCATTAGTGGCGAATCCCGTTGCACACACGCTCGAAAATCCCTATGGGGTAGGGTTGCTGTAGATATCGCGCCAAACAACGCCAAATGTGTAACGTTATGAAAGAATATGGTTCAATATTAATTAGGAAAGAAGTCAGTGGTAATGTGTCAGATGATGTGGCGCTCTTGATTTCAATTTTTATGTACTGCGATTTCATTGGTTGCTTCGGTTTCACTCTCAGAATGATTGATATAGATGAAAGGAAACTATCTTTCTATATAAGCTTTCTCTCACAAATCTTTTGAACAACCAACAGCAAAGCAAGAATTTGGCATTTAAAAAATTTAATAAGATAAAATTTGAAATAGTTATTAATGCAACTAGTGTGAAAAGTGGGGCTTTTTTAAACAACTTGAATAAATTATTACACGAGTGAGGTAAGGGTGAGTGAAATAAGTTGACGAGTTTAAAAAAGGCTATATATTCGACGTCTTGCCATACACTATTTTTAATAATAACATGCAAAAAAAAGTATTTTTTAAATTAGCATTGAAAATTAACCAGGCAAAAAGTAAGTTCTCTTTTGAAGAAAAAACGAAAATGTCTTGTGAAGAAAAAACGTTTCACGTCTTATAAACGGGATAGCACGGGATATATAAACGAACTTGTCTAGAAGGATGGCGTGTTTGGAATCCAGAACCTTCTCGAAAAAGGGCTAACGTTCTGACTACTGGACGGTGGACTGGTGAATTTTAAGATGACTTTCTGTGTCACACAATACCAAAATATAACAGATTTTCCGTACATTGTTCCATTCGACCCAGGCCCTGATCTTCGCCTACGCATGCAAGACCCGGGCTTCGGGCCGATTATTTTAGGGGGGCTCCAAAACTGGCTTCAGACCTATAAATTTTCCTTCACACTTAACGATTACGTATCATTTTACGGCCCAAAATAATTAAAAGTATTATTGCTTTTACTTTTCTAAAAAATTAAGCACTATGATAGATTAATATTATTAAATTTGATGATTGACCATTTTAAAAGGACTTTTTTTCAATTATGTTATTTTTTAATAAAAAAAATGGCCCAAAAAGTATCCGGGCCTTGGGCCTCAAACTAGCATGTCACGAAGTCAGGCGCTGATTCGACCTCTTACTAGATAGTACTGTGTTGTCCGAGTATGACGAAGACAAGGAACTCTAAATAATAAGCAAATCTGCACTGAGAACTATAATATCTCTAGTAAATCCAGTGGCGGATCTAGCCAGGGGGCGCGGGGGGCCCGCGCCCCCTAATCAAGACCTGTTGACCGCGTTTTTTATTATTGAAAACAAAATAAAAAAGAAACATTTAGACAAAATTAAATCTCCATACTCCTTCTACACAGATTATTAATCATCGAGCATTTTTTGGCTGCACGGGCAATAGTCCGGCAGTTATTTTTTGGGATATTAAGGAACTTTAACGCCTTAAGATAAAATTAAGTTGCTATTTTTATATAAGTTTACATAAGTATATACTTGCATACAATTTGAAAATTGTTTCACATCGGCGATTCACGCCTGTACGACGTCCTAAAATTAACTAAAAGTATTAATTAGCTTCGGTGAAGTTTAAAACATTAAATCATTTGATTATTTTATTGGTAAGCTTTCACATGTCGTATTTAATTTAATAATTAGTTACTTCGAATAACTATGCCATTTTCACGATATACAATCATTGTTTTCCTTGTTTATATGTTAGCTACTTAATGCCAACTTCTTGCTGTGCTGTAGTTGCGTGTTCAAAACATTTGTTAAAGAAAGCTTGCATAGAATAGGGGAGAGTGTTGTACAGCTGTGGAAATAAAAAAGTACCCACTTGAGGTTATTTCATCCGTTAGTCACCCTATAGAATCGGACCTTTTTGAGATTGTGTACAATTAACATTCTGATTTAATTGCACGATACAAAATTTGCATAAGGGGCCGTCTTCATATTAAAAATATTACGAACTTTGAAATTTCCAATGGCAACACCCAATTTTAATAACTTAGAAATGTTAAGCACTCTTGAAAACCCTTAAATGTAAGTTTTTGTTACATTTGGATGAATATTTGACGAGTTATTTAATCGAATCACTTGTGGACCTTTTGGGGACCATCTCTAAAATGCCAAGCAAACATGCATGCAAGGTCGTCTTTATTTATCAATCACACGTAATCTTATACACAGTCCCCTAAAGGGTAATTAAAAAGTATTTTGTGATTTACTCAGCAAATTATTAATAAAATTTTTAAAAAATTGGGATTTCGCTTAAACTTCCTGTCTTAAATTTATTTCTTTAAAAATATTAAGGGGTTTCTATTCATATTTTTTAAAAAAATTAATATAATAATTATTTAAAAATATAAAAATTGTTTTAAATACCCCAATATTGAATGCATTTTGTTTGGGTTATTATAATTTCTTTTCAGTAAAAAATTCGTTTCATTATCTTAATTATTTATAGATTGGGATAGTTTTTTATGTGCAACTCATTTAACTTTATGGGACCTAAACTTTGCACGTCTCTAACTCCTCTAATAATGCTTAAAAACTAACAAAATTTGGCATTTCGTATTAACATAGGTCATAGATTTGAAATATGGACTCAAAAATTGGTGTTACTATTGGAAATTTTAAAGTTAGTAACATTTTTAATATGAAGATGGCCCCTTATGCAAATTTTGTTTCATGCAATTAACTCAGAATGTTAATTGTTCAAAATGTCAAAAAGGTCCGATTCTATAAGATGACTAACTGCCAAAATAACCTCAAGTGGGTACTTTTTTATTTCCACAGCTGTACCTTGGGACAATTTTTACATTTTAATTTTTTTCTTCGATAATTATAGTCAAAATAAAAATTTAAAAGCAGCATTTCATCACGCCAATATATTCCTCTATAATATATTTTTTTAAATTCTGACAGCTTGAAATTAAAAAATTGCCACATTTAAAGTAGAGAGGATAAACTGTCCCAAGGTACAATATGATGTTGTACCTTGGGACATACTTTAAAATTCAGTCAATAGTCATACACTTGAACTAATTTGTGTCAGGAAACAAACTTTATTGTTTTTTCAAGGAACTACACAAATAAAACTTCATAATTCAAGCATAATTTAAATTATACAGCAAAATTGCAAGTCCAAATTATTTAACACTATATGATGATACAATATGCTTTACTGTCTCAAGGTACAACACACTACATGGTTTAAATAAAAGCAAGATAGTGGCCAATATAAATACATTATCATTATTTTCTAATAGCCAAAATATTTCAAAATATTCTCTTTTATGAAAAAAATAAAATGCAGTTGACTTTTTGTAAAAGTACAAAGGTAAAAAATTATATTAGAATGAGAAAAATATTTACTTTGGGGTAATGAAACATTATTTTTTGTCACCAATTCATCAATTCAATGATGCTAGTGTTAAATTTTATTTTGATGATGTCTGTTGGTTAAGGCTTCTATTAGAAATAAACAATGTATGAATATTGCCAATAGATTCTTATAAATTGTCAGTGTCCCAAGGTACAAGCGTCCCAAGGTACAAGCGTCCCAAGGTACAACACTCTCCCCTATCATCTACTCCATCTATTTCGGTCATTTTTAGAGTGAAACCAATGCAATCGCAGTACATAGAAAAGTGAATACAAGAGCGTTTTATCATCGAAAACATTCCCCTTAATTGAATTTTCCCTATTTATTGCACTTATTTTTTTTAATTATTCATGAATAATCTATTTAACAATATAAACGTTAGTTGGGAAAAGTAAAAACTAATGTTAGTTCACAAATAGTAATTAGTAAAAAAAACTAGTAAAAATATGTATTTATCATTAAGAATTAAATTAAAAATTAATGTAAATCAAAAATAAAATAATGTTAATTAAAAAAAATTAAAAAAAATTATTAAAAAAATAAAATGAATGAAAAATAAATGAAATTGAACCCCCCTCCCTTTCCCTAGAAATTTGTTTTAGTTGCGTCCCAGCTTTTGTGATAGGGTTTTCAGGCAAGTTTTTGGGTGCGCCCCTCCCTCAGAAAAATCCTAGATCCGCCACTGAGTAAATCATTTGCTTATTTACCGGAATATTTTATGGTATTAAATCACACCTTGGAAATTGAATTGGATGTTTTATTATGAAAGTAAAAGGTTAATTAGAAAAAAATCAAAGGCAGCAAAATGTATACAAGCAGAACTGCATGTCTGAATTTAAAGAACTCATACACTTAAAAATTTAAGTAAAACGTTGTACCAATTTTGGTGTGAAATCGAGAACTTCTGGTATATGCACCATAAAATAGTTCAATATAGGATATAGTTCAATAGTTCAATATTACATTCTAGAGAAATAGACCTGCTTTTACGAAAAATTGGTTCGAATGCTAACTTTAATATGCCGAAAATTTGCTTCCATCTCTACTATCTGCGGAACAAGCACACAAGCTGGAATATATATGTATCATACCATACCATACCATACTATCTGCAACCGATAAAGTAAAATAGTTTTTTTTTATCAACTCTTTTCTATTCATCTTATATTGTATATAATATTACTGTAACTAATGTTTAAAGACAAAAGGGGCTGGGGAGCCCAGTCGGTTAAGCACTCGCTTAGCATGCGGAAGGTCCCAGGTTCGGGTCCGGGCATCGCCAAAATTGCTGCCGACCTATAAACGGCCCGTGCAGCCAAAAAATTCCGACGAATAATACCCCGTGTAAGGGAGTGCACGTTAAATATCCTTCAAAAAGTCCTAACGCTGCGTACGATGTCGCCCTTAACGGTTGCGTTGGGTGCCTATTCAGGTGTGGCTCGTCACATGACTGTGGTTCTAAAATACGACCCCCGTCGCCAATAGCCCTCGTGTAGCTCTAGTGCGACGATAATTCAAACCAAACCAAACTAAAGACAAATGAAAGTTGTAGATTGGTTTCTCGTTTCTCCTGTTTATTAGTGCTATGCGATAGATTAAAGGAATTGGATATCTAATATCTAAATATTAAATTTCATTTTGGGATTTTCAGTTGTTTTAAATTATGTATTTCATTGCAACAGCAAACGTTAGTGGGGTTTTCTCTAGCGAATAGATAGGGTATAAAATTCACGTAATATTTATACGCTGAAAGGCGATAAACCGCCAAAACGTGCCCGACCCATCCCCCCGCTACGGTAGTCTTCAAGCAGCCAAGGGATTTCTAATCGTCCCGATGATGGCGATAATCACAATAATGATAATGGGGTTGCCGCACAAAGGGACGGCAGCTGTGATATTCCTATGGCGCCTCCCCCCCCCCTAATTAAAGAGGGGGGTGCTGCGGTGCCCTTTGATGTGTTGGGGGGGGGGGCGTGGGAGGTTGTACCCTCCCCCCCCCCATCCATCATTTGCAAAGTACCTGAAGATTTCCGAGCTCTGACAAGGTAGAAGATGCAAGTCTTATTGCGTGTTGGCGGCCGTGTTATTACTCTTATTACGGGGTTTCGGCCACGGCGGGATTATCGTTCTTTCATTGTGAGGGGGGATTTCTTTGAAATATATAAATGACTCTGTCGGTCTGACAGGGTTGTAACGAATATTTTGCCACAATATGAGTATATCCCTGTAAGACAGGACGTAAGATGGAGCTAATTTAAATTTATGAGACTAAATTTTAGAGTTTTATAATTAAAAAAAAAGCCTTAAACAGCATCAATGCCAAGCAACTCCTCAAAAACAAAGTCATTTTTTTTTCAATATCATTTTTAAAATATTTGTAATATTGTTATTAAATCTTTTTTCTGTTTGTACAATTTATCAAAAAAAAAATATCCCTTTTAGTTGGAGGATTATATTCCCATGTCAATAAATTGATTAATTTGGTTGATTTTTTTTTTACATTTTCTTTTGTTAGGAAAAGTTCTTTAAATATAATGTTTTTCAATTCGAAATTGTAATTGAATTCAATTGTTTTTATGTTTTTCAATTGTAAGTTGCAGCGTTGTGATTTTGATTGCTTGACAGCATAATATTCGTCAAGCAATGGAGATTTGATTTATTCTATTATAAAAGGTTAAGAAAAAATCCATTCTTCGAAAATCAGTAACCTGGCAAAGACTGGCTAACTACACAAACTAAAGACTCGACTCTAGCAGAAGACTTCTTCACAAAAATTTTCGTAAAAAGGACTAATAATGGGGTGCACTTTAATCAAATGAAGGACTGGGTGTAAAAATTGTTTCGGGGACGTACATAAATTACGTCACGCAAAATTTTGACATTTTTGACCCCTCCCTCCCCCTATGTCACGCTGCGTCACGTTTGATCGAACCCCTCCCCCTAAAATTACGTCACGTTGTTGCACCCCCCCCCCTCATCTTAAGGAAAAGATTACTTTTGATATTTCTCTTTGTTTCCGAAATTTGAAAAAATGCAGATCTTTTATGCTAAAAAATGAACTTGGAATGAAAAATAAATTAAAATTTATCAAAAATCTCTTATTCAAAGTGAATTTTATTTTCCTTGCTGAATTAGAAAATTTCGAATCGTACGTCACGCAAGTGATTACCCCTCCCCCCCTCCATGTCACGATCCGTCACGTTGGCGCATACCCCTCCCTCCCCCCTCTGAGCGTGACGTAATTTATGTACGTCCCCTTCTCTAATTAATTAGAAAATGTAATATGTTTAGACTTTAGTACATGTAGTAGAACAAGAGGTGCAATGCTTAATTATGTAATCATTCAACTGTTTTTGTCGAAAAAAAAGAAGAAGAAAACAGGACTCAATACATAAATCATAATATTTTTTTACAAGTGCTTTTTTTTTAAATTATAAATGTAACTGGCTTAGAGGTCTCTATAATCCTTTGTTTTACAAAATTGATTAGAATGTTTGGTGGAAAATTATTTGTTGAAAAATGTTAGAATAAATATTCGAAAAAAAAATTCAAAAAGTTGTATTATAATGCCATGTAAGCCAGCTATATTTATCATTCGATACAGCAGGAATAATTTGTCTTACAATAGTATTTTCCCATTTGATTAACACAGAGGGACTTCGTTTTGGAGACCTCCCCCCCCCCCAACTCTAAAATGCAAATATAAAGGAACAACTTGAGTCCGAAAGCCTATATTTACTTTTTCCAGCCACATCCAAGAAAGGGCACATTCCTGGCTAACAAGGCACCCTTTGCAAGATGCTTTCACAGGTCCCCGTATCATCCAATCAAGTAGTAATGCCCATTGTAAAACCGTCCTATAAATCCATCCCCAAGGCAGGCCGAACTAATGAAGAGGCTGGCAACAAAAGGACAGAAGAGAAAAAAGCACCCTCCATAAATCAAAGCTCAGTGCAAACAGTTGCCCCCGTGGTAATTATCCTGGCCATTTAATGGACTCCCCCTTATCGCAGAGACAGCAGGGGGCGCACAACCTCCCACCCCCTTTTTTTTTACTGTCAACGTTTTCCAGGAATGCGAGCATTTATCAATGGGTAGTGTTGACAGGTGGAGAAGAGGCTCTTCGTAATGGTTCCATCGCCAATGTTGGGGTCGGTTTCAGCGATTGGCGGAGATGGATGGCGATTTTTTTTTAAAAGCCCGTTACAGCTTTTGGCGAAATTTCCATTTCCACAAGGCTCAATTTACAATTTTTGGGGCCCCGGGCACACAAGTAAGTTTTGGGTCCCAAAACGTACATTAATCTATAATAATACAAGAAAGAGTCGGTGTTGGCTCGTCACTTGACTGTGGTTCTAAAATACGACGCCCGTCGCCAATAACCCCTTGTGTAGCTCTAGTGCGACGATAAATCAAACCTAACCTACCAAGAAAGAGTCTGTGTGTCTGTCTGTGGATCGTGAAAGACCTATTTACACTGCCCGAAAAATTCGAAATTTTCTATATAGATTCCCTATAATACCTACGTGTGCACCTGAGGCTTAGTTTCTTCATATTTGATTGCGATGATTTAATTAATATAATTAGTTTCAAGACTACGTCATCCATCTAACAGTGAGTGACCATTACAGGGCTTGAAAACACATGGGCCGGTCCAAAACAGGGGCTTGACTTTATCCATCTATAATCGCAAAAATCCAGTGAGACGAACCGTTAAATAATTAAATATATATAAATGTGATTTCTTCGCTTTAATGTGTTCAAATAAATCACCTTTTAACAACCATCTAAAATACAAGTGCAAGCATTGCTAATTTTACTTAATTTTTTAATGCATACATAAGACCTATCCTATTACCACATCATGTCATTCTCTATCATCATAATTCGAATACATGTATAATTTTATAATCATAGCAGGGCACAATTTATTTTAAAGATAACAGGGGACATAATGGAATGACTCGCTTTAAAAAAATTATTGGCACTTAGTTCGATTGAGTATTACTTTTATTATTTTTTTTTGTGGCAACTAATTTTGGCATATTTTTCCTTAATATGTATAATTTTTTTTAATTTGGGTTGGGGGGAGGGAGGCAACTGAAGTGAGGGGAGGGCCTTGGGAATGTGCCCCGTTTGCCCTGCCAGAAATCACGCCCTGCATATTTATGGAAATTTGGTTGATCGCATAAGAATCGATTGTAGACAAGAGAGGAGATTCGAGATTTTAAACTGTACTCAAGTAACGTGGCAAGCACTGCCGTGGCAAGGTAAACTGCAGTAACTTCCATAATTACCCTAACAATTAAGAAAACATACTGAAAACGAATTTATTTCAGATCAAAAACGGTACAACTCATTGTTGCCATTACTGCAATTTACCTGCTCAGGGCAGAGCACACGAGTGGACTTAAAGCGTCATCGTGTGCCCTCCACCACAACTTTGAGCCAAAGAGATTTAACTTGCATCAGTTACATATACACGTAGGCATTTAGTGATTTTCTTTGTAAGAATCGTAATAATAATCTTTATTATTACAAAAACAAAAAAATGAACAATTAACCTATTACAAAAATATGGTACGCCAAGGGGGAAAATTTCCCGTACAGGCGAACAAAATATAAATAGTTCCAATTGAACACACAAAATTATTTAATTTTGTTAATTTTCTTTTCTTTGGCACGACCTGTTTATGTAATGGACAGAACGTGTGTAGTATGCAAGTAACCTCAGTATACATAACACCTCCTAGCATAGCAAGAACACAGCATTTTTTTTTACGGCTAACACCTCCATTTAGGAGCTGTTCTCTAAAAATCAACATTTCATTAGAGAAATGTTGATTTCCAATTAATAATGTAATTTCAAATATCTTTAACGATATGCGTGCCCATCGTAAAATAAACAGTAACACAGCTATTTTGCTTTGTAATTGTGTTATTTTATAAACTTAGATAATTACTAGAAAAAATACTAGGCAAAATTCAATTTATATACGAGCGTTTTCAATACTAGTTATAAAAACAATGTACAACTAACTGTCCAATTCTATTCGGCTGGTATTCAATACTTGCAAGAAATGAACAACAACTGTTTAAAAGGATGATGCTATCCCCCCCCCCCCCCCCCATCTAATCTGCAACTCGTGCTGCCATCGGCCAACAACAAATAATAAACAGAGAGAAAGATTTTCTGCTCTGTCGGTCGGCGGATCAAAGGATGCCGACACAAGAAAGTTTCCCGCTCTTTTCTTCACTACAACACAAGCTGCACGAGCCTAATCCGAACACTTCCAGAGAGGGATGGGATTTATTTGGCGGGCTTGGCGACGGTTGCTTGGCGACGATGGAAGGTGGTTGATTACGGTGGTGCGCGCTAGAGCAGGTAACAGGTAACGAACGGAATATCCTCCTAACTTTGATATCGGAAGAGGTGGAATTTATTTGGCGGGGGTGGTGACGGTTGTTTGGCGAGGGTGGTTGATTTTGGTGGGCCGCACTAGAGCGGGCATTAGAATTGATGGGATTTATTTGGCGACGGGGGATTGGCGATGATGGAGGATGGTTGATATTCGTGACCGCACAAGAGCAGGCAATGATCAGAATATAAAAACTTCGACAGGGAAGAGATGGAATTTATTTGGCGGGGTTGGTAGATATTGCTTGGCGGTGATTGAGTGGGGTTGATTTTTCGGGGTGCGCCCTAGAGCAGACAATGGAGAAACTATTGTTGTTTCAGATAATGCAACTCTCCTGTTTAATATTTGCCTTTCCTGCTATTTCATGGGTTGTTCCGGTTTTCCTCCATCTTTGCGTGGCTTTTGTCGTCTGCTCCATCTATTTTGGAGCATCTATCCGTGCAATTTGTTTTAATTCATGCTGTTTATTGAACTTTATCGGTTTTCATTCGATTCAATTTCATCTATGCAAAGCATTACTAAAACGTCAATGTTGTGAGAAAACTTCAGCTTAGATGATATTTTGTCTTTTGCGGAAAAATCAAATGAAATTGTGGGACAGCAATTCAACGTGATTCACGAACAGAGAAAAGCTTCAGTTCCCACGAAAGAAAAATGGTGTACAACAATCTTTTCGAAAACGTAATAAATTATTGTATTATTTAAATCAAATGTAGTTCCAGAAGGACCAAAAATGAAAACAATACCACTGGAACTGTGGCCACTCATCCCGTGAAACATACCCATTATAATCAAATATGTTTGAATAAATTGCTAGATTACCGCCTCCGAGAATTTGCCCCTCTAAGATGCAGCCTTTACAGAAATTACAGCCAGAATTATCATGCCTTTCTTTAGAGTAAATTAAACAGTTGGGTAAAGTAGTTTCATATCACTATGCTGCATTCTGTTTAGAACCTCGAATAGAAGCAACACCTTCTATAGAGAAGGCCTCTGCACTCAAACAATAATAGGGTTGGAGTAGTCCGATCTAACCAATCACAATAGCAATGATGCCAAGTCATAATTTACCAACATCGTCTAAACTCTTGTAGAGAGTCTTTATATCGGCGTTTGTGTAATGGAAGTTGGTTTTTGCTTTGCAGCATACAGGGCTTGATCAAGACTTCAATATAAGAAAAGCCAGCATCAGGGTCCCCAGCCCCTCGAAATGTCTTCGAGTAAAACTCAAGTGATTTCTATAGTTTCGTTACATTTCATTATTAACGGTGATTTGTTTAATAGTAAACTATATTATGTATTCAATTTGTAAAATTAAAGTATAACAACGGACATCATAGGCACATCTATATAGGCTTCATCTAATTGAAGTAGTGTCAACATAACTAGGGCTGTGAGGCGCCCTGTGGTCAATGTCTCGATCTGCGGATCGGAAGGTCCCGCAATCGAGTCCTGGTAGCGGAAAACTCACCGAGTATATGCGGAGTAACGTGCTCGTTAAATCTGTTAGGTCCGAAAGTCCCGTGGGCGTTCATTGCTCAGTTTCCAATAGGTACAGGTTCATGGAGACTATTTCCCTCCCCTTCAGGGACATGTCTAAATTGTGGAGGTGGCGCATGATATATGGCAGCATCTGTCACGTATATATGTGTGCATGTGAGTGTGTTGTGACTGTCTAACTTGACGAAGGTTAAAAGCAGCTCTCCTCTCTGAGCAAGCACACAAGCCTGAAAATATATGTATACCAGCCAACCAACATAACTAAAATGAGGAAAACTGCACCAGATTTTTTAACCCATTGAAAAAAGTTAATTCAAGTTCAGGATGCACTGAGACCTATCGGGGCCGCCGCGAAAGGTAGCAGATACAGTGTAGCTGCTGTTCATGGCGGCCCATGGCCTATCCGGTGGTAAGGCTCTCGCTGGCTGCAGGCCATTAGAAGATAGTTCAGGACGCCATTATTCGTTAATTAACTTTAAATCGAACGATTTCGCGGCCGGTAAACAACAAGAAGGTATATTTACCTTTGCCAAGAAAACCACGATAAAATGCGGAAAGAAGGAAAAAGAGTTATCTAATCGTTCTATTTCGGGTCGTTTCTTTGGGGACGAGATCGTTAGCTTTCTCACAATCAGTGGATCACACCGACCCCAAAGAGAGGAGGAATGAACTCGAAAACTATTAACCTCTTACCTAAACGACGAGTTGTAAATCAATTTTAGTCAGTGTAGGAAGTGAAGATAAAAAAAGAGTAAGGGGATGTCCACAATTTGGTTAGAAGCGCCCCATCCCGCCCCCTCTTGCCTTGAATGCCCGGCGTCCCTGACGATATAGCAAAATTATCTATATTAAAATTCGATATATGAATAACAATCCTAGTTGTTCTTGTTGTCTCCGCGATACAGAGTGGAAGACAGGAGGAGTGTAGTAGCTCCCGTTGGCACAAGGAGACCCGTGAGGGTGGAAGTCTGAATACTGCTCCGCAACGTTGATCGCGGGATAGAATTGTTTGCAACTCGTAATATTTGAATAAATTGAGTGAAATTGTGCATTACTTTCATTGTGTATTTATTTGGTCAATATCATCAAGAATAAACTTTCATTAAAATGTTCACCAATCAAAGATTAATAGATTCCACTGCGCGTGCAGCTCCAGTGCGAAGGGGTTGGCGCACCTGTTGTCCCATCAGGTAGGGGGAGGATGAAAGGGCGGCCGCCGACAAAGGCGCCGCCGATCAATCAATTAGTCATCGCTTCTTCCGCGCGGCTTGTTTTCTTCGCGTGCGCCCCCACCCCTTTACCATGTGGGGCGTATACATATTGCGGAAGTGACATAACACTTCTTTAAAGACAGCCAACAAGGAGCGAAATCGATACTGCAAAAAAATATATTAAACTCGTTTGCAGTCTCCAAATTATTTATTCCATTATTTATTGATTAAAAGCTCAGTTAAGTGCTGTACCTCAACTTGGCGCATGAGAGCTGTTTTACCCATTGAGATAGAAAAACCGTGCGCTATTGCAAACTATCTAAGAGGCGAAATGTAATGGTGAAACAAGAGGCATTTTGTGCCGAAGCATCACCTCAACATGGCGGCGATTGGCGTAGAAAAAATCAGTACTAAACATTGCGCTTTTTTTTTTATAATCATGACTATTGAGTTGATTCTAGTTGATAACTGCAAATATTTCGAATTTCCTTTTAGATTGTCAAAAATAGTATTATTAAGTAACCTAAAATTTGCATAGTTGTTTATTGATAATTTGTGGAAAATCATTGATTTTATATTCATAGTTAAGCCTAAACCAATCATAAAATGTCATTTAAAATTGAGTCTGACATTAAAATTACTTCTCTGAATAGAAATAGAACTACCCAAAAAGTGATCCTGATTCATGAATCCTATAAGTACAATCCACGTCCACAAAAAATTTCAAAGAACCAACAGCTCTAAGATAACAGCTTCTAAAAAAGAGCAATTTTAGTACCGTCATTTCTACGCAATTGGCCGCCATGGTGCGGTGTTCAAAGGAAACCGATTTTGACACTGCGTCCTCTAGGTAATGTGCCATAGCGCACGGTTTTTCTATCTCTATGGTTTTACACTCTATCTCTATGGAGATCTCGACTCGCGGTACATGCTTTTCAATTTTCTGTCCCTAAAGGTCCATTATAAGGCAAACTAATGAAGCATTTAAGAAGTAAAACTAGGGTTATGAATGCACCAAAAATCTTCTGTACGGCCTGAATTTCCTCAATTTTTAAAAGTGTGCAAAACTTTTTATCAACTTTAAAAACTATAAATATTTAAAGTGACAAAACCTTGGCATGATGAAATTTACGTATTAAATACCGAAAATTTCCGTATTTTTTACTCTTTTCTGGCAACGCAGCTTCCAGTTTTAAACCGTAAATCTGGGCAACCTCAATCTGAATCTCAAACTTCAACAGAGCTTAGAGCTTAGCTAGGGTAGACTAACCAGTGAATGAACTTTTAAGACGTCACGTTCGTCAATGAATGAACACCAGGATATAATGACCAGGACAACCAACCATTGTCAGATAGCTTCCTACTACATGACTCTAAAGGGAGTAAATTGTGGTCATTGGTGTGTATACCATAGATACTGTGTATGGGGGCAATTATCGAACACCATATCCTCATATGGCCTCTGTAAAAAATGTATATGCGAAAATCTAGTAAAAATTAACAAACATTGACATTTTTCACACAACGACACATTTGATTTTTACTCTTCTTTTTATTTGGCTGTTCGTCAAC